>CM056720.1:106103961-106361747 GCA_029844215.1 Przewalskia tangutica | reverse complement strand
AAACCTTAGCACCCCATCGTGCTACCTCAAGGACCGCGCCTCGCGAAGAGTCGTATCACGATATCGAATCAAAGTCGGATCCTCGAATTTGCCTCTTCACCTCGCCGACGATGGAAGACTCGGCAACCTCACGAACTCTAACCCCACCGCTATCGAGAATCAATCAAAGCGGACACCAAGGCTCGCTAATCGATGCAAATCACGAACCATGTCCTCCTCTCTAGCCGCACATCCGAGCAGGCTCCCGTGCGACCTACGACTAGGCATGCGCCACAACATTGGCCTTCCCGGGTGAGTACAGATATCAACATCGTAATCCTTAAGTAACTCTAACCACCGTCTGCATGCGTAAGTTCGACTCCTGGCCGAAGATATACTTGGAGGCTCTCGTGAGTCCGTAAAAATATCCACGTGAACCCCATACAAATAGTGCTCAGGATCTTCAAAGCGTGAATCACAACCGCGACTCCAAATCATGGGTGGGGTAGTTCCTCCGTGTTTCTTGGTGTCGGGATGCATATGATATAACCCCGCCATGCTGCATCAACACATCCCAACCCGATGCCCGGCGGCATCACAATACACGACATAACCATCCGACCTGCGGAAGAGTAAGAACGGGCGGCCGTCGGTCTCTCTTTCAATCCGGAAACCCCGCCACAAGCATCACCATCAAACTTGGCATACGAGTCGGCCTAGTCAATGGTGCTTGAGATAAACAAACTTCCACGAACCGCCGATAATATCTGCAAGGCCCAGAAATCGCGAACCTCGCTTCTGAGTAGCAGGTCAAAGCCAAGTCTGATCGCCGATCTTGGCCGTATCCACTCGAATGCCATCAGCCCGACTAATATGCCCAAGAAAGCGCCACAAGTCAACCCAAAACTCACATTTGGAAAACTTGGCGTAAATCGCTGGTCTGGAGAAGCTGTCGGCAAGATCTCAAATGCTCAGACGCTTCCTCGCCTCGGCGAGAATAAACTAAGATATCATCAATGAACACTATCACAAACGTGTCCAAAATGGTTTGAACACTCGGTTCATCAAATCCATGAATACCGCCGAGCATTGGTCAACCCAAAAGACATGACCTGAACTCATAATGCGTCACGTCGGAATGCGATCCTAGGGACATCCACCTCGACTACTTTTTGATGATAGCGATCGCGGATCAATCTTGGAGAAACATCTCGCACTCGCAACCTGGTCGAACAAATCATCAATCTCAGGAAGGGGTCATTCGTTAATGGTCACCTTGTTGTTCGTAATCAACACATGCGCGCGTCCCGCCCTTCTTCTTCACGAACAATCTGGCGCTCCCGGGGAGAAACATGGGCCCGATGAAGCCCTTCTCCAAAGAAATCTCTAAGTTGATCCTTCAACTCTCTCAACTTCGGCAGTGCCATTCTCGTATGGCGGAATGGAAATAGGCCGAGTGTCCGAAATATGTCTATACAAATCTCAAACTCCCTCTCAGGAGGGATACACGGGAGGGCGTATTGGAAGTCTCTGACCACTGGAACTGTCGGAAAATCTGGTACAGCAGATTCAGTAACAAACTCCCGAACGAGATGGTAGATATACCGCCTGCGCATCTTCCTAGCGAGGTAGGAAATAAACCTACCGCCGGCGATACCGTGCTCCCACTCAACAACCAGGCTCGCAGAACGGAACCGCATTACTCTCTCTGCAGCCTACATTGGCGTAGCAAGAAGCCAGCCAATCCATCCCCATGATCACGTCGGTCAATCATCTCTAACTCTATCAAGTCGGCTAGTGGTCCACATTTGTAAATGGTCACAGACAAGCTCATATACCCGCCGAGCTACCATCGAATCCTCTCGCGTAGCTACCTCGAAAAGGTCCATGGACTCGTGCTCATCCCTATCCTACTAGCAACAAGGGAGATATATAGGACCAGTAGAACGGGATCTATCAAGGCATAAACATCAAACACGAAACCGATAAGGTACCGCGACATCAGTGAGGCCTCCGATCCCGCTTACCGACAAAGCATAAACGCGGTTCGAGGACCATGAATCTGGACCGCCACGACGCGCCGCGACCTGCCGGTCAACGAGTACCTTGCCCTCCGAGCGAGTAACCGTCGGGGATGAAGAAGACCGACGAAAGAACTCGTAGTCGACCCTACCATCAAGATCGCCATTAGTGAGACGATTCCTCGCATAGTGACCTGCCGCTACCAAACAAGCTCCCATAGCACCACAACTCCCGAAGTGGGATCTGCCGCATCGGCTTACACTGGCGGGGGTGGTCCATCGGCGATACCTCTGCCGCTCGACGCGTCAAGTCCTGGGCCCCAGTCCGCCTCGAATATCTCCGGTTGTCGAGGCCGTGCGGTGCGAGTGCTCTGCCGGCGTGGTGCAAATCTAGGCTGCGGTGAGGCCGCCACCACGATAGCCACCAAAAGACCAGCGTCTGCCTTCTCGCCGCCGGCTCCCGGCTCTCTACGCTCACATCCAAGAGCATGAGCTCGCACGCGGTAATGTCCATACGGTGAAGAGAAACACCGCATGACTTCGGCCATATAGTCATCTAGCCCGGTGCGTAGCGGTGCACCTATCCTCCATAATCGCTACTAACGTGGGAGATATCGAGCCAATGAATCAAACTTCGACATTGTACTCCTCGACAAGGCTCCTCTCGCCAAAGAAGAAAAATCTATCACCGCGCCCTCATCCGCGAGGCAAGATGAGTGAGGAAAGCCTCGAGAACTCATCCCAGTAGGCCGGGACGCGTGCTCTCCAGGGATAACTCCCATGAATCAAAACCAATCGGCTGCGGTATCACGCAAACATGCGAACCGGGCGTCACGTACTCGCTCGAGGCCTTGATCACCCGCATGATCCTTCATGAGCGGATGAACTCCGCGGATCATCCTCCGCCACGGCAGTAAAACTCGGGCGGGCTACAACTCAAGAAATCTCGTAGCCTCAAACTATTCGCTTCTGATACACCACGTGCGGCCGACTGAGCCGAATCTGAACTGAATCGCGTCGGCCTATCCTCGTATCTGCCACAACTAGCCAATAGTCAAGCATCTCCTTGTACCCTAACTCCTCGCCCTGTGCCGCGGGAGTGTGGGTACTGTGGTCTCGCTGGGCGGCGCCATAGAACTCCGCGTCATGGTATAGATCGGGCTCGAGCCTCGTAACTCTTGTCATCGGCGCCTCCGCCGGTACTTGCCCTTCTGGGCCCGTTGCTTACGTGGAGGCATAATCATATGCAAAAGGAATACGCAGAGGTCCAATTTAACACAAAATAAAGCACGATCTCAGAGTGAGAAGAATGGAAACCAATCCTAAATATCTTATAGCCTCTCGACATTGGTGTGGCACAACACACCGATAATCAAGCACTTACTAGATACGGTATGTAGACACTTTCCGAGATTAATCGCTCTGATACCACTTTTTGTCATGACCCATTCGGTTCGTGATCGTGCCTTCACGGGCACCTAAGTAGTCATACATCGTAGTAATCAATGGAAATATAAAACAAGACATGAAACAGCTTTATAAAATAAGACACGCTTATGTGAAAACGTCGCCTTTCGGCATATATATAAACATGGTTTAGCAGCTACATCCGATATCGCATAACATGACTCTCAGCACTTAAGAAATATACAACTATGGCTGACAGGGCCGCCATACCCGACTGACAAAACTATCTACAACAGGGAGATCATACACAAAAGTAGAGCCTCCGGAAAGGATGGAGCTCCTGACACCAACGTAGAGATCCTAAGAATGTGGATCTAGCACCCGTTTGCCCTTACCTGCGGCATGAACGCAGCCCCCCGAAGGAGGTCAATACAACAGGTACTAAGTATATGAAACTGTAAAATACTTAAATGAAAACATATCATTTTAAAATCACGCAAGATGTATGAAACAACCATGGACCGCATAGTGCTACATCATAAACAAGAGCAACAATAGGTAAATCAGAATCGGTCTTTTCTAGGCCGCGAATGATCGAAGCAGGCCACCCGTAGTATCACCATGCAAGCCTAATCTCGGACTCTCGTGAGTCCGCATAGGCCACTCACATAGGCCCGCATGATGGTACATAACCCCGCATCGAGGGTAGCTACTCCTCGCATCGCCCCGACTCGTAGTCCGCACGGCCACATAGACCGCGTGAAGTGTAACCCCGCATCACTAACCTCGAACTCCCAGAGTTCGCATAGGTCCCTTGACCCGCATGAGGTATTCTCAATCATAGTCCTGCATCGCCTGAGTCTACCCCGCATCGGAGGGCAGCTTAACCCCCGGTAATATGTCGAGAAGTGAGTGATAGTACACTAACATAACAACTTATCTTTAAACAACATAAGCACAACAAGAATACTCTCCTATACAAACGTTACAAGACACTAACACACATAGCATCATATCATGTCTACTTATCAAACCATCTTATTATTCTTTCACGCTCAATATAAGTCATTATAAACACATAGGCAAATGCTTCTTTTATCACTCTTAAGTGGTTATACTTAACTTCCCATAAAGCTAGTATAACTCTTAAGCTTACATTTAAAAACCAATTAGTTCTCTTCATAAAAATGATTCATATTCTTTGAAATGTTTTCATTCTTTATTATTCAGCTTAAGCTTGAGGCATTGTAAGTGTTATTCGGGCTTAAGTGAGGCATCGTAAGTATTATTCAGGCTTAAGTCAAAGACATTGCCGTAGTTATTATTCGCTTAACATGTACGCTCTACCGCATCACATATATATTATAAAATATCATGCTTTAGGAAGAATCACATACCTTCTCTGAAAACCACCGCCAAGTTGAATATGTCGCGCAGTAGAATCACCATAATAGTCGACACGCCTATCAACGCTCGGACTACTTTCTAAATAGTTCTAAACAGAGGGTTCTATATCCTACGGAAAATTGGGCGACTTCCCTACCCGGTGAGCTACTCAAGTTCATCGTGAAAACAAATTCATGTAAGTACGCTTTGATTATTCTTCTTTAAACCCTTCATCGTGATAACAACAATTCTATTCGCAATATTCTTCTAAGTATTTATACTTATTCTTATACTACTACATTAAGTATTCTCTAATTCAAAAGAGGGTTAGGATTAGTTACCTCGGTAAGCCCAATAATATCCTAGATAAAGTCACGCTGAGCAAGGTTTTGCTCTAAGTTGTATGTCTAAAGAAACCTTAGAAGTTCTTCACAACTTCTACTAAATACTAAGGGATTTGGGCTAGGGTATTTTGGGCATTATAACAATACAAGAAGGCAATTTTTCTACCAAGGGAGGGGGGGTAGATTTCGGCTAGCTTGTGGGGCCTCGGCCAAACTTCAAAAGGGGAGGGGGGGTGTTTGGACGAAAAGGCTACAAAGGGAGAGGAGAGGATTTTTAGACTTGGAAGCTTTTGTGGATGAAGAACTCTTCATCTCAAGAGGGGTATTTATAGGTCAAGGGATGGCCAACCAAGGGCCAAGATGTAGCCAAGTGCTAGGCAAGTGTAAGGTCAAGATTAGGGCAAGTGTCCTTGGCCAACTTGCACACAAAATATCCTACCTAATCCTTGACTTGTGCAAAGGCACAAAAAACGTGCACTTCATTGTCCAATTCGTCCAAATGGACGATTTCAAGTCCACCAATTGGAGGGTGCCAAGTGTCGCCCTCCCGTTGGTCCAAAATGTTTCGTCTCTCGGAAAAATCCGCAAAAATTAGAAATGGCATAGCCGAATTTACCCTACGAAAGTCGTGGAACGCTTTCATCGGAAAACTATTCGTTTTGTGAGTTGTGCCCAAAAAATCGTCCAAGGCCTAAACTTTAAGGCCAAACTTTTTGTACGTATTCCCTTACGTACATACTCTGGAAATACGGGGTATAACAACTTTGGGGTAAATTCCCAGATTTTACATGACATAATAGTGCCGTGAGTTTTATAAAATGGTAGTCTCTTCATTTTGTTTAATGGGAGTTAAAGATTATTTAACTTGAATATGTTTTTCATGATAGCCACTGCAAATGTTATATTATTCATCATGGTCAATCGGGACATTATACATTTCATCGAATTGCTCTCCATGTCGGGTTCAACTCCCATGACACACTCCGTGGATTATCTCTCCATGATGCAAGTATCGGTATAGATGTTCGCGCGAGTCCACAGGACTCATGTGGGTGAAATAGTCTCATGCGGGTGAAATAGTCCTACGCGAGTATCGTATGATGCTCATGCGAGTCCACATGACTCATGCGGGTAAAATAGTCTTATGCGGGTTCAACTCCCATGATATCCCTCCGTGGATTAGCTCTCCACGATGCGAGTATTGCGTATATATATGATCATGCGGGTCTAAGGACCTATGCGGGTGAAACAACCTATGAACAAGATTGCATAGTGATATTACGGGCGGGTGGCCCTAAATTGGTCATGACTTTCCTATTTTGAAACGGTACAGTTTACTCTTATTACTCTTATTTGTGCAAGGCACAGTTATAATGTTATTTTGATTATCATATTTTGTTACACCCCGTAATTACATGACATGTTTTAAGAACGTACGTAAGAATCTCAAATGTTAAGATTAGAGACTTGTAAAAAGTTATCGGAATTATGAAATTGTCGGAAAATGAAATATTGTGACGAATGGGAGGGCAACACGTGTCACCCCCCTCCCTTAAGTAGCCTTGGACGAAAATAGCATGGCCAAAAGGGTCATTTGGCCATTGTTAGGATGACAAAGTCTTGCAAGTTGAGGAGCTTGATAATATTGACTTAGTCAATGGGGCCACATGTCTTGATATTTAAAAGAACTTCATCCAAGCCTCACATTTGTACACATCTTGACTCTCCATTGTGCTATATAGTAGTACTAGTAGCAAGACTAACTTCTACACTTAGAAAAAAATTCAAGAAAATTGAAGAACTCCCTTAGGAGCTCTCGGGTTCACTATCCAAAGAAAGAATTTTTTTTGTTTGTTGTCCTTTAAGCTCCACGCTTTAAACCAAGGTTCATGAGGGTAATGTAAGGGTATCTCAATAGAAAGATCCCTGAAAAATAGCGTTTTCGTATTAGTCGCAAGGTGAAAACCTAGTTGCTTTTCTAGGTTTTGTTTGGAAGATTAAAGGAAAGTTGTTTGTGATATTCTAAGGGTCTCAAGTGGCGGATTGAAGTGTCAAGAAGAGGCTCTAAGTTGCTAGGGAGCGACTTCGGATTTGAAGTTGGACTAAGACTCGTTGAGGTAATAATCTTGTCTCTTAAAGTGTTACAAGATTATATATTGTTGTTAGCCTTACATGTTTGCTAGCATGAAGTATATGTGTTGAAGATTTATAAGTGTTATGGATTGTTGTAGCCTAAAATCCGAAATGACATATAAGTCATTTGAAGTTGAATTACAATTTGGTCGTTAATTAGAATCGTCGCATATTACTTAATTCAAGATTGTAGTAGTTATAATCGATTGCGACTTGATATCATGTTATACTAAACAACTTGGATGAAAAGGAAATTGGATAAGAAATGGGTGTTATTGTATCTCAAGTTGCCGAATCGGCCTAGTAGGTTGTACTAGTTTGATATCAATTGTGGGGCGGAATTTTACACGTCTAGTAGGCGTGTAATCCCCTATTGTTAATTACATTGTTGGGCCTTAAATGTGGCGTGTTTGGTTATTGAATTCGGCCTTGAAAAAGGTGGCAAAGTATGTAGAAACAAATGAGGTGTTGTCCGATTTTCCGTAGAATTTAGTGACTTTGCACTTATAATATTCTACGTTTGGAGTAAGACGTTAATAGACGTATTATGGACTTTATAGGTTGACGTATCACGCGGGATATTGTACTTGGCAAGTGGATTGACCAAGAGGTATGTAAAACTTTCCTATCTCGAGCATGAATAGTTGCACGTATATAGTACGGTAGACGTACAAGACCTTGATATCCTTTACTTGTTTTAAGAATAGCCAAGTTGTGTGAGTTAGGAGATTAACTCACTTCTTTAAAAGTATTAAGGATGTCTTAAGTTTTCAAAGTTAAGGGACTTGAAGTGTTTTAAAGTATATGATACTTGTTTCGTTTTAAACGTATAAGTCCCTTGGATAGGAAATTGTAATTTAAGGTATAAAGTTAATATAACGACTTTATGAGAAGTTGGTTATATTAGCTTTATGGAAAGATAACAAGAGAGATTTACTCTAAGTAAAATGAATAAGGATAAATGACTTGAATTAATGAAAGGAAAATTGATTTTAAGGCATCAATTGCCTAAGGTTTTAAAAGAAAAGAAGTCACTTGATTTAGAAGCCTAATTTTATTTCTAAAGGTATTGTGACTTGTCTTGAAAAATAATTGTGACTTGATACTACGGTTATTAGTATCTTGGAAGTTTTATATGGAAAAAAGGTCATTTTTAAAAGAGTGGAAGTATGTAGTACTTTGGGTTAAATTCTCGGATTTTTATAAAGACATGTTAGTGTCTTAAGTAAACTAAAATGAGAGTGTATATGAACAAGACTAATAAGAAGTTAGGGGATTTCTTAACTTGCTTATATATTTTATGCTATGGAGGTAGTGCTTGTTTTATGTATGTTAAGCCGGTAGTGCTTATGGTATGTATGATAGCCGGTTTGTGATAGTGGTATATTATTCATTACGGGGTCATTCCCCGGGTTTGTGGCATTTGCATATTCCGTGGATTTGCTACCCATGATGCGAGGAATACCTCATGCGGGTCCGTAAGGGCTTATGCGGGTGAAATAGTCCCACGCATGGATCAGTCCTATGCGAGGAATACCTCATGCGTCTACACGACCTACGCGCGGATACAATCATGCGAGGAATCCCTCACGCGGGTCCACACGACCTATGCGGGTGAAATAGTCCCAGGAGTAGGATTGCTTAATGATACTGCGGGCGGGTGGTCCTGCTTTGATCGTGAGCTTCCTATTTTTATGTTGTAAGTATACTTTTATTTACTCTCATTGTTAGTAAGGCACAGTGTATTGTAAGTTGATTATCATACATGTCTCCGGCTTTGTTTTAGACTTATGATGTAATTACAGTATTTTCCAGTTTTACATACTTAGTACATATGTGTATCGACCCTTCCTGGCGGCGCTCACGCCGCAGGGGTAGCAGTGGTGGATCCTCATTCTTAGGATCACTGATAAGGTGTCAGAAGCTCCATTTCTCCAGAGGCTTGTCTTTTGGTACAATTTTTCCCTGATGTTGTAGATTTTATGTACATTCAGGGGTATGGCGCGGCCCTGTCCCTCCACAGTTGTTATTCCTAGAGGTCTGTAGTCACATTAGTAGTTTGGGCTATAAGAACAGAGTTATACTATTTTACTTTCGATATGTATATTTTATGGAAGGCGGCCTTATCGGTTAGCCCGTGATGTTTATTGTCTAAACATGTTATATGTTGTGTATGTTCCGCAGCTATTCTCTGATGTATACCTGAACAGGGTGCCCAGGTAGGACACCAGTCGCGGCCCGGGGTCGGGTCGTGACAAAAGTGGTAACAGAGCCAGGTTAGTCCTCGGAAAGTGTCTACAGACCGTGTCTAGTAGAGTCTTAATTATCGGTGTGTTGTGCACCACATCTATAATCGTGAGGTCAGAGGACATTTAGGATTGGTTTCCATTCTTCTCTCTCTGAGATCGTGCATGTCACGACCGATCGATCGGGTGCCCTATCCGACACCCGCCAGGTACATCGAGAATAGCAATGAACATACAAACACATAACTCGTGATAAGGTAAACATCATCGCAAGCCGACAAAGCCGCTTTTCATAAAATAACTTAATCGAAAGTGAAATAAGACAACTTATTCTTACAAACCCAAACCACAAACGTGACTACGCACTCTCAGAATAACATCCGTGACGACGATGTGGCCCCCGCCATACCCCGAATGTACAAATATCCTACAACCTCGTGGAATCATACCAAAAGACAAAGCCTCGGAGAGATGGAGCTTTCAAGAATCAACATGATCCAGAGCGCGGATCAACAGCCTACGATCTCGACTGCGGCATTTAACGCAGCCGGGCGAGGTCGCATAACAGTACCAAGTATGCGAAATCAAAATATCAGAATGAAATCATAATAGTACATATAAAGCGGAGACATGTATGCTAGCCAAACTACAAGACACAACATATACGCAGCCCATGTCAAGTCGTGACTCACGCCTCTAAGTCATCACTCAAATATAACCATAGGTCTCATGCCCATAATATCAATCATGCCCGTGGAATTCCTTCCTCATCACGGCATCATGATATAACAAAACTAAGCGAGTACACATGAACACTAGATCCCACGTGTCATAAGAACTGCACGAGGCAAGTACGAAGGCATAGCTACCAGATCCACCTGCATCCTCAATCGACTGGCAAGTACGTAAAGCCGCCTACTGATCCACCTGCACTAACAATACTAATCACGGCAAACTGCGAAGGCATAGCTACTAGATCCACCCTGCATCCTCAACTGACCGGGGCAAGTACGAAAACCAACTACCAGATCCACCCGTACCAACAATACTAATTACCTGAAAACCGTACGAGGCAAGTACGAAGGCATATCTACTAGATCCACCCTGCATCCTCAATTGACCGGGGCAAGTACGAAAGCCAACTACCAGATCCACCCGTACCAACAATACTAATTACCTGAAAACCGTACGAGGCAAGTGTCACGCCCCGAACCCCGGGCCCGTGACTGGTGCCCTACCTGGGCACCCTTCTACCTTAACAACTAAGCAAACTGCGGAAATTAAATATCACCCCTTATTTTTTTTTAAACCAACATACGTACAAGGGCAAAGCCGACAAGGCTGCCATATAATATACATAATAAAAGATACTACACTGCACATAAGTCCAATCCTACACATGAATACAGACCTCTAAGAGTTATACTGAACTATAACGGGACAAGGCCCACGTACCATAATCGATAAAAGCATATCTCGAAAGAACTTATACCAAAAAGATAAACTCCCAATGTAAGGAGCTATCCAAAACTCGAGCGGTCCTACACTGCCGATCACCACACGTACCTAAACTCGCAGATGAACGCAGCCCCGGGAGGTCAAGACGGAAGAATGTACCAAGTATGTGAAGTCAAAAATCCGTAATGAAATCATAACAAGATAAACAAAACAGAGACATTTATGATAGCCAACCTACAAGACACAACATAAGCAATCATAACAAGTCGTGACTCATGCCTCAAGTCATTTCTAAATATAACCACGGGTCTCACGCCCATAATATCAATCAGCCCGTGGAATCCTTCCTCACCGCCGATACCCATGATATAATATAACACCAATAGGGATACATGAACACCAAGTCCCACCTGTGTCCTAAAAACTGTACGGGCCAAGTAGGAAAACGAGCAGGTGGTATAACGTCTTGGGGTTTACCCCTCATTTATACTCTTACCCTGGAGAAGGTGGTAAAGCAGGGGGTATAGCGTCTAGGGGGTTTGCCCCTCATTTATACTCATACCCTGGAGAAGGTGGTAAGCAGGGGGTATAACGTCTTGGGGGTTTACCCCTCATTTATACTCTTACCCTAGAGAAGGTGGTATAGCGTCTTGGGGGTTTACCCCTCACTTATACTCTTACCCTATCTCAACCGGCCGTCAAACAAAACATAACCACTACCATGTCTTTTATAATGATCCGGGAATTTAACCCAAGTACTACAAATAAAGGAAGCATACCCGTGGAATCCCACATCACCGCTTGCAAGGCCCAAGTAACTTACATCAAGACATTACTCCAACCGAGAGTCGCAACGTAATAAAACATAATACTTGCACTCAAAGGCTATCACCAGCACACATAGGCAATTCTCAATTAATCAAGCAAAAGTACTTATCAAGGCACACATAGAATAATTCTCAATTAACCAAGCCAAAGTACTTATCAAGGCACACATAGAATAATTCTCAATTAACCAAGCCAAAGTACTACGTACGTACATTCTTTTCAAAAGACTCTTTTTTATGTAAAACCCCAAGATACTAACACCCGTAGTATCAAGGTGTGTCTATTTTTCAAAGTAAGTTACTACACTTTTAGAAAACTCATTTCAAAGCTTGGAATCAAGTAACTTCAAATTTTCACAATCTAGGCAACTTATGCCTAATAATCAAAATAAACAACTTTCTAAACCTTCCATAAAGCCGTTATAACCAACTTCCCATAAAGTCGTTATAACCCTTTATGGTTTTTAGACAATTTCATTCTTTTTATAACCAAGAGACTTATACTTAAAACTAAGTATCACAAACTTTCAAATCAAGTTTCTTAACTTTCAAAATCCTTCAAGTCTCTAAATCTTAAGAAAACAAGTAGCTTATACTTATAAATCCCAAGTAACTCACACCTTTAAAACAAGTTACATCTCTTAAATCATGTCGTTTCTCCTCTTTTAAAACAATTAAGTAAATCACTCCTTTGACTCCCCCAAAGTCATTAAAACGACCATTAGGTTTTGGAACTAAGGCACTAGCCAAAAGGTTTGGAAACCACTTCCTTTTCAAGACTCCATGTACTTTAAGCAAAATACTTTCACTCTTAAGAATCCAAACTCCACTAAGGCAATGGATTATACAACTTACAATTTAAACATCAAAGTACAATCAAGGAATAGATCATTTAAGGAGTAGAACTTACTTTTTTATCTTAAGGAATCATGCTAGAAGGGGAGATAGTTCACATACCTTTTCGGCTAAATCCACAAGCTAAGCCGAATACGCCGTACGTAGAAGTGTCAACCTATAATGGTCACAACAAGACTATCAACTTCTAGTCTCTAACGTAGAATAATACTAAGTATACGGTCTCTAATTCTACGGAAAATCGGGCAGCACCTCCTTTGTTTCTACTCACTTTGCCACCTTTTTCAAGGCCGAATACAATAACCAACACGCCACATTTAAGGCTCAAAACAACAACCAAACAAAGGGGATTACACGCCTTACAATACGTGTAAAATTCTGCCCCACAATTAATACGAAGTAGTTCCATATTCAAGCCATTCTCGGCCAACAACATAACCAACAATTCAAAGTCCTTTCCAATCCTTTTTCCAATTCCAAGTTCTAAGGTCTAACATGTTATATAGTCATAAACAACTTCAACAACTATAATTTCCTTCTTTCTACAACATGCGACGACTTTAACTAATAATCGACTTGAATTGTAATCTTAAGGCTAACATGCTAGTTTTCGGATTAGGGTTCCAATATCCAATATACTTATCAAACTTCATACTATATAACTCATGCTTGCTAATATCCATAGCTACAACAATAAGTAAGTCTTAACTACTAAAACGACAAAATTTATACCATTACAAGCCCTTAAAATTTCCAAGATTCAAAGTCGCTCCTTAGCAAATTCTTAGCTCATTTCCTTAGGTTCCAATCCGCTCCAAGCACTCCTTGGAAGCCTATGAAGAACCCATCTTCAAGTTCCAACTTCAAAGTTGAAGAACTCCTTAAGTTTCCGCCTTGCGACTAATACGAAACGCTGTTTTCCAAATCTTTCTATTGAGATATCCTTACAATACCCTTAGGGACATTGGGTTTAAGCTTGTGAACAATGGAACAAAATTACAAAATTTTCCATGTGGACATGGGTGAACCAGAGCTCATGGTGAAGAACAAGGTGTGTGATTTTTTCTAAGTGTTAGAAGAGCTTGCTTGCACTAGCTTAGTATATAAAACATATTGGAGGGCTTAGATTAACACACTTGTGGGCTAGGATGAAGAACAATTAATGTAAAGCCAAGTGGACAAGTTGACTTGGTCAACAATCTCATGCTTTGAAGACTTATCTTCCAAGATGGTCAATGACCATATTACCCCTATTATTTTCATCCAAGACCACATGTGGGGGTGCCACGTGTCGCCCTCTCATTCATCCATAAAAATCTGTAACCCTCGTGGGCCCCGCAAAATGTAAAATTCCTCGGGTGGGCCCCACGTGACCAAATCCGTAAATATAAATTTTCATAAGGTTAAGAGTTCCACACTCTTCAAATAATGCACTTTGAGAATCCAATTCTCAACAACGAACATTTTTCCTTTCCGACGTTCGGAAGATTTTTCCGCCGGAAAAACAATTCTTCCTTTGGTACTAATTTCCAAGTCTTGATTCCTTACGTACATTCTCTTATACAAGTCCTGGACTTACGGGGTGTAACATTCTTCTCCTCTTAGAAACATTCGTCCCCGAATGTTCTTAGTCGGTTGTCAGGCTATACAAACTCCGGCACAATCTCTATACTATGCCTATCAATCAATACTTCCACAAGACTAACGATGCCACACATGGCCACCACAACATACGTAAACATATCAATGGACCTTCCGTCTGCGACCCCTCCTCACAAAACTCGAAGGTTACAGTCTTCTAAAACACGGGATCCTTAGAGGTTCCTTTCTTTCCTTACTTGTCATACTTTCTCGTACTTTCAAACTTATCTAGTACACGTACAAAATCTCAAATATTGTTTATGTTCTCCAATCTTTGGAGTTACTATCCAAACTTGGCCATATTGTTACTTACTTTCCCGTTAAGGCTCTTCTCGGTCCTTACGACCTGATTCCGGTGGAACGCGTCCACAAACTCGTACAACGATCAACTAGACTTGGGCCTTGCATCCTCGGGACCCTACCACATAACGGGACCATTTATAACTGACATCACCCCATTCCACACTATCGGTTGACCCGAAATGAGTCCATAACCCGACTCATCGTCACTCTTAACTTCTTATTCTTAGTCTGAATAAATCATTCTCTTAGCTCAAGGTACTTCTCACCCTATCCTCCCATTCACTAGGGGTTCGTCACATAAGCCAAAGTATTTCTACTGTACATCCTTCCCTATCGGTCTTACACTGTTATTATGGGGTAACTACAACTTGTGAACTCTACACAACTATAGTCTCAGTTCACTTATCATTCTTGTCAACATTCTTAACTTTTCACTTTACTAATCAAAGTATTCCTACCTCTGGGGTACTATCACTTACAACTTTAGCAACAAAGGAAAACATATATGCTAGGCGAAATATGAATCGATCAATGCTCGTATTATTCAAAAGAATCGAGATATACGTAACCTCGTGCGATGTCGCCTCCGATCTGTCCAAGAGTCACGCCATCTCGCGGTTCAAGGACCGCCAACTATAAACTCCACGACCTCTACCACGGTGGTGCCGACATCTCAACACTCGCTCGGGGACGCATGCGGAGGAAAGAGAATCAACCATCGGCCTCATAGGCCGAGCCACCTCACGGTGCTCTTTCTAAAAGGAAATACCTCCGAATATGGCTGACGGCCACAACAAAACAAACACTGCGCTATAACGGAATTTCCCGAACGACGCTACCACATCCGATACGAGGAATAGGTGGCCTCGGCCAGAAAGTCCTCTCGCTTCCTCCGAGAACCTCGACCTGGAGCTTGGACCGGCTCTTAAATACCTTGTGGGGTACAATATCCCACCTGAACTGAGGGTATGTACTGGGTAGTGGGACGAATATCTCACTGGCCACTTGAAATGCCGTCCAAACTCAGGGATAACCAACCGGTCTAGCCTCTTCCGATCTCCGCTGGCCTCTACCCTCTGTACACACATGCTGTCATCGCCAAATAACCTCCTCGCGATGAAACTTGTTATACCTCGTATTTTCGAGTATGTACGTAGCGACGCACGTAGAAAATTGAACTTGAGAATTAGGCTTGGCGAAATTTATTTGTTCACAACACCCGACAGAGTCGTTTTTTAAACGCTTTCACGACTTTCGTAGGGAAAATTCCGGCTATGTCATTTTTATTTTTGCGGATTTTTCCGAGAGACGAAACATTTTGGATCAACAAGAGGCGCCACTTGGCACCCTCTCATCGCGGTAGAGTGGACGAAATGGTGACTATTTTGTCAAGTAGTTGGTAGGATATTTTGTGTGTAGTTGGTTAAGGTGCACTTGGCAAGATCTTGGCCTACACTTGCCTTGCACTTGGCAAGATCTTGGCCATTGGTTGGCCTTTGCTAGACCTATAAATACCCCTTCAAAGACTAATTCATCCACAAATTGCCTAAGTCTTGAAAGCCTTCCTCCCTTAGTGTAGTGTCTTGGCGAGAGCCCTCTCCCCCCCTTGGCGAAAGTTCCCTAGTGGGGTAGGCCGAGGGTAGCCACCCTCCTTGGGGTGCTAGTATGGGTACCCCAGCCTAGTTGTTTTCGTATAATACCCCTCTTGGTAGAAATACTCTCAAAAGTATTGTTATAATGCCCAAATTACCTTAGCCGTATACCTTGTAGTATTCTAAGGTTATACCTATACTGAAAAGCCTGTAAATACTATTACACTTCCGTCTGTCACAAAACCAAACCCTAGGAAAATCTCCATAGTCCGTTGGAGTATTGTGTAGTTGGTTAGAACTTCTGGGTGGTTTAAATGGGTTGGAGCGCCGGAGTTGGAGCTAAACGATTGCCCGGATCGACTTTATACTTGGATAATTATGGGCTTATCGAGGTAAATATCTTGTCCTCTATTGTAATTGGAAATTACATGATTGTTAGACTATATAGTTGAAGTATACTATATATAGAATCAACGTTGTTGTCGTGCAATGTCTTTGGACTTAAGCCCAATAATTAGAAACCTTTCGAAAGAAAATCGAATCGTTTTTACATAGATCGTATTCTGATGAGACTTGTGTAGCTTTTCGCGAGGTAGAATTGTGCACGTCCGGTTAGATGATGAACCCACTGGTTGGCTTGATAGCCGCCCCGATAGAGGAGAGATTTACGCTGCGGGGAGGTCGCCAATTTTCTCGTAGAATGTTCTACGAAGGGATCTAAATGTTAATAAAGCGCCTTGTGGCCTTATAGGTTGAAGTACTACGTGGCGCGATCTACTGGCTAAGGAGTAGCCGACGGTTTGAAGTACTTGGAGCGTTTTGCTATTAGTCGATACTCGTCGCGAGGTATGTGAACCTCTTCCTATCTCTTCTAGCATGATATGTGTATAACTATGTAGTACGGTAGACGCATACGTGTGTTAAAAGTATTTGATTGGTTTAAAATATAAAGTGTTATAACGGCTTTATGGGAAGTTGGTTATAACGACTTTATGTAGGTAAGAAAATACTTTGTGGTTTTAAGGTAAATCGATTTGAACTATAATCGGCTTGTTATGTGATAATAAAGAACTTGAAGTATTTCAAAAGATTTTTGAAAGCTTAAGAGTTATACTAGCTTCATGGGAAGTTAGGTATAACGGCTTAAGAATGTTTTACTGATTTCGGAAATCAGGATGTGTATCGACAAACCACTGCAGCGTTAATAAAAGGAAATGTTTTGACTAATTAAGTAGTAATAAAAACAGTAGAAACTTCCATCTGCATAGAAGCTAAGATAAGACAAAATGATATTACATTTCCTAGATCATGGTCGCTTTAATAAGATTGATTATGACAAGAATAACCTACTCACATATAAGGCCTATGTTTCTCAGATTGTTTTAAAAGAGAATTATTATATTAAGTAGTTAATAATATGAATTACGAAACCTTTCGAAAATGAGAAACTTGAACGTTTGAAAAATAATGTTGTTACTCGACTTTACAAAGTAAGTGTTTTGGTTTACTTTAAAAAGATAGTCACTCTATTTTATACTACGGGTATTGTGTGACTTCTGTGAACGAAACGGATCTTTTAAAAGAGTTAACGTATGAAGTACTTTGGGGATAAAAACCCGATCTTGTTAATCATATAGTAGAAAGTGCCTTGTGTGTATAACTTGATTATGTTGGGTTGTGATAGCCTTGTAATACTGTCTTGTTGATTTGTTAAGTAAGCATGCTAGGATGCTACGTGTGTTAGTATCTTGTGATGTTTTGTGTAAAGGGTGTTCCTTCGCTTGCGCTAATGTTGTTTAACTATCACCGATGTATTGGTATTGTACCACTCACCTTGACTTGTTTCGGAGGTTGTCGCCTCCGACGCGGGGTAGACTCAGTGGTCGATGGACCTATGATTCGAGAATACCTCATGCAGTCCTGTGGGCACATCTTGCGAGCTACGAGAGTTCCGTGTTAGTGTCGCCCTTTATGGGCACGCGGTCCATGTGGCTACGCGGATGCGAAGTCGTGACGACGGGAGTAGCTACCGACGCGGAATACTCATGCGGGCGATGAGATTGGCCTATGCGGAGCTGCGGGAAGTTCTGTGGCTTGACGCGCATTAGATATGCGCGCAAGTGGCCGCTTTGATCATGTGACGGCTAGACATATCTTATGATACGCTCATGACCTTGTTGGTACTGGGTGTTAGTAGTCGGCTATGCGCCGTTACTTACCGTCACGGTGTTATTAGAACGCAGTGGGGCACGGTGTTCATGTGTTTCTGGTGCTTTTATATCATAAATCGCCAGCGATGAGGAAAGGTATTCCACGCATGATTGATGTTGTGGGCGTGAGACCCATTATTATATTTGAGTAATGACTTGAGGCGTGAGTCCCGACTTGATATGATCGCTTGTTATTGTGAATCGTAGTTTTGTTATCATACATGTCTCTGCTTTATATAGACTACTATGATTCCATTCTGATATTTTGGGCACATACTTGGTACTGTTATGATTGACCTCTCCCGAAGTGCGTCACGCCGCAGTCGAGGTACACCGCCGTTGATCCTAGCTTTCGTGGTCACAGATTCGTATGGGAAGCCCCGTTTCTCGGAGGCTTATCGCTGGTATATTCCGCTGTAATAATAGGTGTTTACATTCTGGGTTTGGCGGGGCCCCGTCGCCATTGTTGTCATATCATTTCTTAGGAAGAGTAATCTTGTTGTAGGCGTGGTTTGTAAAAGGATTTAACTGCTTCATTTGTAAAAGTTGTTATTTATATATATTCGAAAAGGCAAGTTTTCCTCGACATCTTGTTTTGTACTTCATTTGTTTCATGTATATGTTTTATGTTCGACATTACACGATGTATCACTAGGGTGCCCGGTAAGGCACGATCCACGCCCGAGTTCGGTCGTGACAAAAGTGGTATCAGAGCGATTAATCCTCTGAAAGTGTCTGCAGATGTATCAGATGAGTCTTGATTATAGGTGAGTTGTGCACAACACAAATAATCAGGAGGATATAGTGTATTTAGGATTGGTATCTATTCTTCTCACTCGAGATCGTGCCTTAGAGCCGTGTTGTAAGTTGGACCTCCGACGAAATTATTTCCTTATCGTTATGCCTCCGCGTAGGCAAACCCGCCCAGGGAGGCAAGGCGTAGGAGCTGCGAGTAGAGTTCAGAGGGTTACGAGGGCACAGGCCCAATCATCACCTGAGTTAGGTGCTTCATTCGGGGATTTCTGCGACATCACTAGCCCCAGTAAAGTTTAGCACGGCGGCGGCAGTTCCTACTGCGGCCATGATATTTGAACCTTCAGTTCCACGACCAGGAACAGAATATAGATTGCGAAAAGACAACCCTGTTACTAGCTATGGATTTGGCTACCAGAGAGTATACCGATGTACCGCGAGCCTTGATGAATATCAACGAGAAGGTTGTGCGAAAGTAATTCTTCAAGTCGGGCTTGAGCATGGCCTGTGTACGGGCTTATGCGCAGCAGGCCGAGAAAACGTAGAGATCGACGGGTTAACGGGCGATGTTAAGAGGCGAGCGAAGGTCCTTTAGTAACTTTTGGCGAGTCGCCTCACGGATTAGATTATGCACATCCACCAGCCAGCCGAGGTCCTCCACGAATTTCGTGGCGCTCGGGGTACGCGCGAGTTGGTCGAGCTCGCAGCTTCCGGCTCACGCGTAGGTTCCGGCCATCCGATTCGTTTTCTCGTTGTTCACGATGTGGCGTGCGTCATCGGGAATGTCGTCTTTAGTTGGTACGTGTTGTACCTATGGCCGTCGGTCCGTTGTCGAAAGAGTGTCCTTGTGGGAGGACTTAGCCTCGTGGATCGGTGGGTAGTTTGTCATCTTCCTTAGCTATGCGCCACTGCAGGCGTGTTTGATTGGAACGATTAAGGGAGTGAAGCAGATACAGATAGATCTTTAACCCTCAGTGGTTTAGTATGTGTGATAAGGTGAGTATACCTTAAGGGTTATATTCGATAGCATTGTGTAAATGGTGATTAGAAATCTTGGTTAGTTAACCAAGTAAGATTTGGGGATAGAAAGTGTGAGCCTTAGAGTTTTATACGTAGAGACCTTAGAGGTAAGGCCATCTCGAGTAAAGACGATGTTTATGTTTGACCTTATAGGAGTGCATAGTGCGTGAGCTATGTTACGGGATAAGTCCCCGAGTAGTGTGGCATGAAAGAGGGTAGTTGAGCTAAGAAGACCGCTAGGTTTTCGTAACGTGATTAGTGAGAGTTTTCCTTCGCGAGCTAGCGTTGCGGCGCCGGTCGGAGTTGAGGCCACGTGCGGGTCAACCCGCGCAGTTTGGTGGTGGGGTCGGTTGTGGTGGTCCCGCTTGTGATAGTCACGAGGTGTTAGGCGAGTTTAGTTAACCAACGCACGATTTCATGAACGATTCGACCAAGAGGTCGGGCGAGGAGGTCGGCCGTGTTGTCTTCAGCAAGGCGTGTACTCGGCGAGGTTATGCGTGATGATATATCGTAAAAGTTGTAAGGTCGCACGGTGCCTACCTTCACCTTATGTCGACAGTGGAGCCTGTGTTGCTGTTTCTTTTCTAGAGGTTTTACCGTGCAAGGTTAGGAACTCGAGTAAGTCTCGAATCACATTCGCCTCGGGCGGTGTTTGGATTTGTTGATAGTTGCGAATTGTTGTCTCTGTTGAAGGAGTGTTTAAGCTACCATTTCAGTGTTCGGATGTCGCCTTATGAAGCCTTGTAGGCGGATGTGTGAGTCGGCCGGTCGATTGGTTCGATGTTGGCGTGGATTGAGATAGTTGGTTCAGCTTGTTCCGGAGATTGGATAGAGTAAAGCTTGTCTAGAAGAGGTTACGGCACTCGGAGAAATCGTGCGGATAATCGGCACGACGCTTAGAGTTCAGTTGACGGTGGTCTTCTTGAAAGTACCACCGGGGTGGGTGTGACGAGTTTTGGAAAGACGGAGGAACTTAGCGAGTTACTTTGGGCCTTTGAGTCCATGTGAAGAATAGACAAAGTTGCCTATATGTTAGCTTTGCCGTCCGACTTAGGAAGCAGATGTCGGTCTTTCGTATTGTTATGATCGGGAAAGTATCGGAGATCCATCCAGTGTTCCCGATTAATGATGACCACGTTAGAGATAGTAACCCGAAGTTTGAGCAAGCGATATCGAAGTTTGGGTGTAAGGCAGTGATGATCGCGTCGATCAGGCACCATTTGTTGGGTCGCTGAGAAGGTTTATGCCTCGGGCAAAGTGACAAAAGTGGTATCATGTGGTAAGAATTCGAGTGTACGAGAAAGTGCGACACGTAAGGGAAGAAGCGGCGTGTATGGCGAGCGTAGATGTGATCATTTCTTTTGTGTGGAGAAAGTGCGAAGAAATTATATTTTAGACCCTTGGATGGGAGCGTTTGTGATGTTAGAGGTGTGTCCTCGTGGACTTGAAGGTAAGTACTTTGCGCAAGTTGGTTCCGTGGCTACGCGTGCGGATTGTTTTCGTAAGTATAGCGGTGAGGACTATACGCGCGTTTGTTTTGAGACTTTCAAGGAACATTCGGGACGAATGTTTCTACGAGGAGAATGTTATACCGTATTTCAGAGTATGCGTGGGGCGTCGTAGAAAATTTGAACTTGAGAATTAGGCTTGGCGAAATTTATTTGTTCACAACACCCGATTAGAGTCGTTTTCGACTAAGCGTTTTCACACTTTCGTAGGGAAAATTCCGGCTATGTCATTTTTATTTTTGCGGATTTTTAGAGACGAAACATTTTGGACCAACAAGAGGGCGCCACTTGGCACCTCTCATTGGTGTGGTAGAGTGGACGAAATGGTGACTATTTTGTCAAGTAGTTGGTAGGATATTTTGTGTGTAGTTGGTTAAGGTGCACTTGGCAAGATCTTGGCCTACACTTGCCTTGCACTTGGCAAGATCTTGGCCGTTGGTTGGCCTTTGCTGACCTATAAATACCCCTTCTGAAGACTAATTCATCCACAAATTGCCTAAGTCTTGAAAGCTTCTTCCTCCCCTTGGTGTAGTGTCTTGCCGAGAGCCCCTCTCCCTCGTCGAGAGTTCCCCACAGTGGGGTAGGTAGAGGGTAGCCACCCTCCTTGTGGTGCTAGCCGTGGGGTACCCACAGCCTAGTTGTTTTCGTATAATACCCCTCTTGGTAGAAATACTCTCAAAGTATTGTTATATAATGCCCAATTACCTTAGTATACCTTGTAGTATTCTAAGGTTATACCTATCTGAAAAGCCAGAAATACTATTACACTTCCCGTCACAAAACCGAAACCACAGGAAAATCTCCATAGTCCGCTGAGTATTGTGTAGAAGTTGGTTAGAACTTCTAAGGGTGGTTTAGAGCGGGTTGGGCCTTCGGAGTCGAGCTAAACGATTGCCGGATCGACTTTATACTTGGATAATTATGGGCTTATCGAGGTAAATATCTTGTCCTCTATTGTAATTGGAAATTACATGAGTGTTAGACTATATAGTTGAAGTATACTATATATAGAATCGACGTTGTTGTCGGCAATGTCTTTGGACTTAAGCCCAATAATTAGAAACCTTTCGAAGAAAATCGAATCGCTTTTTACATGGGGTGTATTCAGATGCACTTGTGTAGCTTTTCCGTGAGGTAGAATTGTGCACGTCCGGTTAGATGTATGAACCCCACGGTTGGCTTGATGGCCCAGATAGAGGAGGAGATTCTGTTTGTTGCGGGGAGGTCTCGAATTTTACGTAGAATGTTCTCTGAAGGGATCTAAATGTTAATAAGCGCTGTGGCCTTATAGGTTGAAGTACTACGTGGCGCGATCTACGGCTAAGGAGTAGCCAGCGGTTTGAAGTACTTGGAGCGTTTTGCTATTAGTCGATACTGTCGCGAGGTATGTGAACCTCTTCCTATCTCTTCTAGCATGATATGTGTATAACTATGTAGTGCGGTAGACGCATACGTGTGTTAAAAGTATTTGATTGGTTTAAAATATAAAGTGTTATAACGGCTTTATGGGAAGTTGGTTATAACAACTTTATGTAGGTAAGAAAATACTTTGTGGTTTTTAAAAGGTAACTGATTTGAACTATAATCGGCTTGTTATGTGATAATAAAGAACTTGAAGTATTTCAAAAGATTTTTGAAAGCTTAAGAGTTATACTAGCTTCATGGGAAGTTAGGTATAACGGCTTAAGAATGTTTTACTGATTTCGGAAATCAGGATGTGTATCGACAAACCACTGCAGCGTTAATAAAAGGAAATGTTTTGACTAATTAAGTAGTAATAAAAACAGTAGAAACTTCCATCTGCATAGAAGCTAAGATAAGACAAAATGATATTACATTTCCTAGATCATGGCTGCTTTAATAAGATTGATTATGGACAAGAATAACCTACTCACATATAAGGCCTATGTTTCTCAGATTGTTTTAAAAGAGAATTATTATATTAAGTAGTTAATAATATGAATTACGAAACCTTTCGAAAATGAGAAACTTGAACGTTTGAAAAATAATGTTGTTACTCGACTTTACAAAGTAAGTGTTTTGGTTTACTTTAAAAAGATAGTCACTCTATTTTATACAACGGGTATTGTGTGACTTCTGTGAACGAAACGGATCTTTTAAAAGAGTTAACGTATGAAGTACTTTGGGGATAAAAACCCGATCTTGTTAATCATATAGTAGAAAGTGTCTTGTGTGTATAACTTGATTATGTTGGGTTGTGATAGCCTTGTAATACTGTCTTGTTGATTTGTTAAGTAAGCATGCTAGGATGCTACGTGTGTTAGTATCTTGTGATGTTTTGTGTAAAGGGGTGTTCCCTCGCTTGCGCTTAAAGTTGTTTAACTATCAGCCGATGTATTGGTATTGTACCACTCACCTTGACTTGTTTCCGGAGGTTAAGCTGCCCTCCGATGCGGGGTAGACTCAGGCGGGTCGATGGACCTATGATTCGAGAATACCTCATGCAGTCCTGTGGGCTATCGCGGAGCTACGAGTTCGTGTTAGTGTGCGTCCTTTATGGGCACGCGTCCATGTGGCCCGTGCGGTGCGAAGTCGGGGCGATGCGGGAGTAGCTACCCCGTGCGGGAATACCTCATGCGGGCGATGAGATTGGCCTACGCGGAGTGCGGGAAGTTCCGTGGCTTGACGCGCATTAGATCTCGCGCAAGTGGCCGCTTTGATCATGTGACGGTTCAGACATATCTTATGATCTGATTCATGACCTTGTTGGTGCGTAGGTGTTAGTAGTCGGCTATGCCTTCGTACTTACCGTCACGGTGTTATTAGAACGCAGTGGGGCACGGTGTTCATGTGTGTTTCCTTGGTGCTTTTATATCATAAAGCTGGCGATGAGGAAGGTATTCCAGGCATGATTGATGTTGTGGGCGTGAGACCCATTATTATATTTGAGTAATGACTTGAGGCGTGAGTCACGACTTGATATATCGCTTGTTATTGTGATCGTAGTTTTGTTATCATACATGTCTCTGCTTTATATAGACTACTATGATTCCATTTACTGATATTTTGAGTTTCACATACTTGGTACTGTTATCGACCTCCTTGAAGTGCGTTCATGCCGCAGTTGAGGTACACCGATCGTTGATCCTAGCTTTGGGTCACGCGATTCAGCGTATGGGAAGCCGTTTCTCGGAGGCTTATCAGTGGTATATTCCTGTCGTAATGTCACGACCGAACAGGCGTGGCGGTGCCTACCGGGCACCCTAGTGATACAACATCGTAGAAAATCAGCGGAAATAAAAACATGAACATGAATTTAGAGACAAAATAAATAAGCAGCCAACTAAAGCGATTGCCTTCATCAAATATATATAAAGACATTTGAACAGTTACAATCCTTACAACCCTGCCCACAACAGTGCTACAGACCTCTAAGATATATACAACAACTACGACGGGGCGGGGCCCGCCATACCCCGGAACGTACAAGAACTTACAGACTCAGGGTAACATACCAAAGATAAGCCTCCGACGGAACGGAGCTTCCCAAAACGCTGAGATGAGATCCTAAACGCGGGGATCGACAGCCGATGTACTTCTACCTGCGGCATGAACGCAGCCCCCCGAAGGAGTCGATCTAACGGTACCAAGTATGTGAAACTGTAAATACTGTAAATGAGATCATAATAGTCTATAAAAGCAGGAGACATGTATGATGACCAAACTACGATACATAACATATAACCGATTATCAAGTCGAGGACTCACGCTCCAAATTATCACTCGTGCGTGGAATTTCTTCCTCACTGGCGATTTATGATATAACAATACCAAGAAGTATACATGAACACGAGTCCGCGTGTCATAAAACCGTGACAGACAAGTACAACTACGGATCCGACCGTACCCAATAATACAATGCAACCATAAACACGAAGGCGACACGGGGCAAGTGCGAGCGACTACCAGATACCAAGGCGGTCACGAGCTGACCGGCAAATACGAGGGTTGACCACCGCACCAAGGCGTATCACGAGACCGTCACTACCGAGCGGGGCAAGTGCGAGGGCTAACTACGGTACCAAGGCCGAATCAGCCACGAGACGGGGCAAGTCTGCCACCACCGGGTACCAAGGCGAACGAAGAAACCTCATGGAGAGCTAGTCCATGGAATAGCACTATCAGCGAGGAGCATACAGTGGAATTTTCCGTCCACCGCCGTGCGTCCAAGTAAGTCCTCAACAAGTCAACCGGCACTCCATTGAGAGACGCGGTTATATAGAACACCATTTGCACAACAAAGGCTATCACCACAAGCATAAGCAAGTTACACAACAACAAGCATAGGAAAGTTACACAACTCAAGCTACTTTCATTTTATGCCAAAGTCCGGGTTTTTAACCCTACAGTACTACGTACGTTAAATTCCTTTTTAAATATCCATTCCCTTTTATAAAAGTCACCCGATACCCGTAGTATAAAAATAGAGTGACTTATATCTTTTAAGTAAACCAAAACAACCTCCATACTTTCCTTTTTAAAACCAAATTAAGGCAATACCATGCCCTTTTTTTTAGACCAAAACACTTCTCTTTTTAAAGTCAAGTTACCACATTAAAACCAATGATAAAACCTTCTCTTTTGTTTTCATAAAGTCGTTATAACCAACTTCCCATAAAGCTGTTATAACACTTTATGTTTTAAACCATTTTAAGACAACCCAATGCCTTTCTTTTCCCTAACGTTCCAGTTTGCCTAATTTCAATTACACAAGTCTCTTTTTAGAAAAGTTTCATAGTTCAATTGTCTTAATTTCTTTTTTAAAACAATTGAGTAACACATGCCATAGGCGAGTAGGTTATTCTTGTTCATAATCAATTTTATTAAGCAGCCATGATCTAGAAAATGTAATATCTTTTTGTCTCATCTTAGCTTCATGCGGATGGAGGTTTACTAGTTTTAATAATACTTAATTATTCAATACATTTTCCTTTATTAACGCCAGGTGGTTTGTCGATACATTACGATTTCAAATCAAAAACATTATTTCTTTCACAAACCAAGTACTCATTACTCACGAATGAGGCTTCACACAAAATTCATATTAATTCATTCAAGTCAAGTCTCTTATCTTTTAAGATCAATAAACCTATTCATTTTACCTTCCTTAAGACGTCATACCTAACTTCCCATAAAGCTAGTATAACTCTTATGTTTTCAAAACCAAGTATTACTCTTCTTTCAAACAGGTCTTTGAAATACTTCAAGTTCTTTGTTATCACACATCAAGTCGATTTACCTTTTAAAACCCCAAAGAATTTTCTTACCTACATAAATTGTTATAACCAACTTCCCATAAAGCCGTTATAACACCTTATGTTTCAAACCAATCAAATACAGTTAACACATGTACGTCTACCGTACTACATAGTTATACACATATCATGCTAGAACAGATAGGAAGAGGTTCACATACCTCGCGACGATTATCGACTAATAGCAAAACGCTCAGTACCTTCAAACCGCTGGCCACTCCAAGCCAAGTAGATCACGCCACGTAGTACTTCAACCTATAGAGGCCCTGGCGCCTATTAACATCAAGGTCTCCACGTGAATATTACCAGAAAATTGGAAGACTCCCCCATGGCAGAAATCTCCTCCTCTATCGAGGCTGCCAAGCCAACCAGTGGGTTTGCACGCCTAACGGGCGTGTACAATTCTATCCACAAGAATACTACACAAGTCTCATGTCTGATCTATGTAATTACAAGATACCACCTTAAATTGGGCTTAAGTCGCAAGACATCGCAGTAAGTATTATTCAGCTTAAGTCAAAAGACATTGCCGCACAATTATAATGTTGATACTATATATAGTATACTTCAACTATATATTCCTACAACATGTAATTCCCAATTACAATAGAAGGTCAAGAGTGTTTACCTCGATAAGCCCAAAATTATCCGAGTTATATGTCGATCACGAGCAAGGTTTAGCTCTACTCAGTGCGCTCCACCGCTCCAAACAACCCTTAGAAGTTCTAACCAACTTCTACTTATAACTTCAACTACGGGTGAAGATTTACTTAGGGTTTCGTTTTTGTGGTGAGGAAGTATAATAGTATTTTAGGCTTTTTTAAAAGTGTAACCTTGGGAATACCACAAGGTATGTGGGCCAAGGTATTTGGGCATTATAACAATACTTGGAGAGTATTTATATACCACAAAGGGGGTATTATACGAGACAACTAGGCTAGGGGTACCTCGGCGAGCCACGAGGGGAGGGTGTGGTGGCTCTCGGCAAGCTCAACTAGGAGGGGAGAGGGACGAAAAGCTCAAGCTAAGAGGAGTAGTTTGAGACTTAGATAGATTGCTCAAGTTTAGGATGAAGAATGTCTTCAACTAGAGGGTATTTATAGGTCAGTGAAGGCCAACCAATGGCCAAGATGAAGACAAGTGCATAGCAAGTGTAAGGCCAAGATTTAGCCATGTGCTACCTTATCCATCTACACAAAAATATCCTACCTAACCCTTGACCAAAATTTCACACCAAAAACGTGCAAGCCTTAGCCAATTGCCGTCCAACCTCTTCGATGTGAGGGTGACACATGTCACCTCCGCTGGTCCAAAATGTTTCGCCTCTCGGAAAAATCCGCAAAAATTATTAATGACATAGCCGGAATTTTCCCTTCGAAAGCTGTGGAAACGTTTCGTCGAAAAACGACTCCTATCGGTACTTGTGTACAATTTTCGAAACTAGCCAACTTTAAGGCTTAAATTACAATACGTACGCGCTCACGTACATACTCTGGAAATACGGGGTATAACATTCTCCCCTCGCCCGAAACATTCGTCCGAATGTTCCTTCAAGACGGACACGAAGAAGATCTTCTAACAAGTTGCCAACGCCACGCTGCGGTAACTAACACACGTACTCTTTCTTAAGGCCATTCCGGCCTTCACGATCGTCGGTCGAACATATCCACGAACTCATACGATGGTCATCAAAACTTGGGCCTAACACCCGGTGACCCTACTCTGGCGGGACCACCCAGCCGACTTCTCCTCATCAGGGCGGGTTGACACGCAACACGCCCTCAACCCGACCCTCCGTCATGCCAACTCTCTAGTTTCTTGATCCAAACAATCTTACCTCTACAGGTCATGAAAGCTACCACTTCCATTTCACACTACCCAGGGACTTTGTCACACAAAACGTTCTAGGCATAAAAATGCACTCGCGAGGATCACTTGCAAAATCTGGTATTTCAAGGCGACGCATGTAAGGTCTCAACTGTAATATTCTATGGTTTATCATGTCTCACCCCCAGGCTTACCTTTTTTCTTACTGACCAGGTTTCTAAATCACATTTTAGCACAAAGTTATCCGAACATAACACTAAACACATCATCAACATCAATACAATATAAGTCTCACAGAGGTTAAGGATATACGACAATAGGCGGTTCAAAGGCCGCTTAAAGCGGGAACTCCCACCGCGACCTCTAGGGGCTGCCGGTGTGCGAACATCTGCTGGCTATGGAAGGTGAAGAACCTGCTCACAGTAGTCCATGCTATCCTACCCGGTGCTACCACAGTCGGACGATCTCTTGCGGATGGCCTGTTGGCGCAAAAATAACAATCTCCAGTCAAGACGACCACTCTCCCTTATGAAGTTTTCCACAAAGGCCACACCGAGACAAGGGCAACCTCATCCGGCGAGCACTCTGCTCCCGAAAATCTGAAACACAGGAGCCCCGGCACGCTCTGAACATCTCGAAGGTCCTGGCTGTGGAGGACCACTGCAGGTGGAGGCGCATAATCGCTTTCTTCGAGGCGGTCCGCCTCGAAAGTCACCAAAGGACCTGCCGCTCGACCCTCTTCTGCGACCACGGTCATTCGTCGATTTATCCGCTCACATCCAAGTGCATACGCTGCGTGCGGCAATGTCCATGCCGGTGAAGAGCTACACGAACAACTCTCGGCTAGGTGATCATCGAGCCTGTAACAAATCGGTGCACTCGATCTTCCATACTAGCTACCAACGCGGACGTCTCGCCAATGAGTCGAACTCTACATCAGACTCGAACGCACGACCGCTCTGGCAGTAACACCAAAAATCTGTCTTCCCGCCCTCGCATCCGTGGAGGCAAGAAATGTGCAAGGAATGCCTCTGAGAACTCGTCCCATAAAGCTGGAAGTGCATTCTCTCCCCGGGATAGCTCCCACGAATCAAACCAGTCGACTGCGGTATCACGCAGCTGATGTGAACCTAGACCACCGACTCGGTCTCCGATGCCTTGATTACTCTCATGATCCACAGAATCGCCGGATGAACTCCTGCGGATCATCCTCGTGCCTCGACCCATAAAACTCGCGGCCTACAACTCGGAAAAATCCGTAGCCTCGAACTATCTCGATCTAGGTGAACCATCGTATTATCGAACCGCCGCGGCCCACTTATCCTCAAGTCGGCCACAACCCGCCATTAATCGGGCCCACTTGTGACCCATCTCTCCGCCTGCATCGCGGATCGAGGCTCGTGTATCGTGGTCTCGCCCGCTTACTCGCAGCTTTCCTTCACGCCTTGCCCTTCGGGCCCGTTGCCTTTACGCGAGGCATAATCGTAAAAACGGCAGTATGTCGAGGGTCCAATCTTATCACACGGCTCTAAGGCACGATCTCGAATGAAGAATGGAAACCAATCCTAAATGTCCTGCACTCCTCGATCATAGATGTGGTGCACAACACATCGATAATCAAGACTCTACTAGACACGGCGATCAGACACTTTCCGAGGACTAATCGCTCGATACCACTTTTGTCACGACCGAACCTGCCCGTGGATCGTGCCTTACCCCGCACCTTAGTGATACAACATCGAGAAAATCAGGAAATAAAAAAACATGAACATGAATTTAGAGACAAAATAAATAAACAGCAACCAAAGCGATTGCCTTCATCAAATATATATAAAGACATTTGAGCGATTCTAATCCTTACAACCCCGCCACAACAAGGCTACATGACTCTAAGATATATACAACAACTACGACGACAGGGCCCCGCCATACCTCGAACGTACAAGAACTTACTGGACAGTGGTAACATACCAAAGATAAGCCTCCGACGGAACGGAGCTTCCCAAAACGTGAAATGAGATCCTAAACGCGGATCGGCGGTGATGTACTTCTACTGCGGATGAACGCAGCCCCAGGAGGTCGATAACAGTACTAAGTATGTGAAATCAGAAATCAGAATGAGATCATAATAGTCTATAAAAAGGAGACATGTATGATGACCAAACTACGATACATAACATATAACCAACATCAAGTCGATGACTCACGCCTCCAAATTATCACTGCGTGCGTGGAATTTCTTCCTCACCTGCCGTGATTTATGATATAACAATACCAAGAAGTATACATGAACACCGTGTCCCACTGTGTCATAAAACCGTGACAGACAAGTACAACTACGGATCCGACCGTACCAATAATACAATGCAACCATAAACACGGCGACACGGCAAGTGCGAGCCGACTACCAGATACCAAGGCGGTCACGTGCCGGCCGGCAAGTACGAGTGACCACCGGTACCAAGGTCAGACACGAGACTTCACACTACACCGAACGGGCAAGTGCGAGGGCTAACTACGGTACCAAGGTCGAATCAGCCACGAGACGGGCAAGTCGAAAGCCGACCACCGTACCAAGGCCGAACAAGAAGAAACCTCATGGAGAGCTAGTCCATGGAATAGCACTATCAGCGAGCATACCCGTGGAATTTTTCCACACGCCAGACGTCCAAGTAAGTCCTCAACAAGTCAACCTAAGACTCCATTGAGAGACGCGGTTCTATAGAACACCATTTGCACAACAAAGGCTATCACCACAAGCATAAGCAAGTTACACAACAACAAGCATAGGAAAGTTACACAACTCAAGCTACTTTCATTTTATGCCAAAGTCCGGTTTTAACCCTACGATTACGCACGTTAAATTCCTTTTAAATATCCATTCCTTTTATAAAAGTCACCCGATACCGTAGTATAAAAATAGAGTGACTTATATCTTTTAAGTAAACCAAAACAACCTCCATACTTTCCTTTTAAAACCAAATTAAGGCAATACCATGCCCTTTTTTTAGACCAAAACACTTCTTTTTAAAGTCAAGTTACCACATTAAAACCAATGATAAAACCTTCTCTTTTGTTTTCATAAAGTCGTTATAACCAACTTCCCATAAAGTTGTTATAACACTTTATGTTTTAAACCATTTTAAGACAACCCAATGCCTTTCTTTTCCCTAACGTTCCAGTTTGCCTAATTTCAATTACACAAGTCTCTTTTTAGAAAAGTTTCATAGTTCAATTGTCTTAATTTCTTTTTTAAAACAATTGAGTAACACATGCCATAGGCGAGTAGGTTATTCTTGTTCATAATCAATTTTATTAAGCAGCCATGATCTAGAAAATGTAATATCATTTTGTCTCATCTTAGCTTCTATGCAGATGGAGGTTTCTACTGGTTTTAATAATACTTAATTATTCAATACATTTTCCTTTATTAACGCTGCAGTGGTTTGTCGATACACATTCTGATTTCCGAAATCAGTAAAACATTATTCCTTTCACAAACCAAGTACTCATTACTCACGAATGAGGCTTCACACAAAATTCATATTAATTCATTCAAGTCAAGTCTCTTATCTTTTAAGATCAATAAACCTATTCATTTTACCTTCCTTAAGACGTCATACCTAACTTCCCATAAAGCTAGTATAACTCTTATGTTTTCAAAACCAAGTATTACTCTTCTTTCAAACAGGTCTTTTGAAATACTTCAAGTTCTTTGTTATCACACATCAAGTCAGTTACCTTTTAAAACCCCAAAGAATTTTCTTACCTACATAAGGCTGTTATAACCAACTTCCCATAAAGCCGTTATAACACCTTATGTTTCAAACCAATCAAATACAGTTAACACGTATGCGTCACCGTACTACATAGTTATACACATATCATGCTAGAACAGATAGGAAGAGGTTCACATACCTCGCGACGATTATCGACTAATAGCAAAACGCTCCAAGTACCTCAAACCGTCGGCTACTCCTAAAGCCAAGTAGATCACGCCACACGTAGTACTTCAACCTATAGAGGCCACAAGGCGCCTATTAACATCAAGGTCTCCACGTAGAATATTCTACGTAAAATTCGAAGACCTCCCCAACAACAGCGTAAATCTCCTCCTCTATCAGGCCGCTACCAAGCCAACCAGGGGGTTTGCACGTCTAACCTGACGTGTACAATTCTATCCACGAATACTACACAAGTTCATCAGAATACATCCTATGTAATTACACGACCACCTTTAAATTCAGCTTAAGTCGCAAGACATTGCCGTAAGTATTATTCAGCTTAAGTCAAAAGACATTGCCGCACAATTATAATGTTCGACTATATATAGTATACTTCAACTATATATTCCTACAACATGTAATTCCCAATTACAATAGAAGGTCAAGAGTGTTTACCTCGATAAGCCCAAAAATTATCCGAGTTATATGTCGATCCTGAGCAAGGTTTAGCTCCTACTCCGTGCGCTCCAACCCGCTCCAAACAACCCTTAGAAGTTCTAACCAACTTCTACTTATAACTTGAACTACGGTGAAGATTTACTTAGGGTTTCGTTTTTGTGGTCGAGGAAGTATAATAGGATTTTCTGGGCTTTTGTAAAAGTGTAACCTTGGGAATACCACAAGGTATGTGGGCCAAGGTATTTGGGCATTATAACAATACTTGGAGAGTATTTATATACCACAAAAAGGGGGGTATTATACGAGACAACTAGGCTAAGGGTACCTCGGCCAAGGGGAGGGTGTGGTGGCTCTCGCCAAGCTCAACTAGGAGGGGAGAGGGACGAAAAGCTCAAGCTAAGAGGGAGTAGTTTGAGACTTAGATAGATTGCTCAAGTTTAGGATGAAGAAGGTTTTCAACTAGAGGGGTATTTATAGGTCAAGTGAAGGCCAACCAATGGCCAAGATGAAGACAAGTGCATAGCAAGTGTAAGGCCAAGATTTAGCCATGTGCTACCTTATCCATCTACACAAAAACATCCTACCTAACCCTTGACCAAAATTTCACACCAAAACGTGCAAGCCTTAGCCAATTGCCGTCCAACCTCTTCCAATGTGAGGGTGACACATGTCACCCTCCGTTAATCCAAAATGTTCGTCTCTAAAAATCCGCAAAATTATTAATGACATAGCCGAATTTTCCCTTCGAAAGTCGTGGAAACGCTTTCATTTAAAAACGACTCTATCGGTACTTGTGTACAATTTTCAAACTAGCCAACTTTAAGGCTTAAATTACAATACGACGGCGCCACGCACATACTCGGAAATACGGGTATAACACGTAATAGGTGTTTACATTCGGGGTTTGGCCCCGCCCCGCCATTGTTGTCATATCATTTCTTAGAGGTCTGTAGTACTGTTGTGGGCAGGGTTTGTAAAAAGGATTTAACTGTTCATTTGTAAAAGTTGTTATTTATATATATGCCGAAAGGCAAGTTTTCCTCAGATTACTGTTTTGTACTTCATTTGTTTCATGTATATGTTTTATGTTCCACTGATTACTCTGATGTTGTATCACTAGGGTGCCCGGGGTAAGGCACCAGTCACGGGCCCAGGTTCGGGTCGTGACAAAACTGTAGCACCGCTATCTTGGTCAATAACATAACTGCTTCCCTCATGACCCTATAGTATTCTCCTAACTGAGAAACTGGAGGCGCTGGTGTTAGGGCCTCAAAACCTGGCGCAGATGAACTCGCCGACTGCGGAACAACATCCGGTATACCCTGGGCATAAGCCCTATCAACTCTCTGAGTCTGACTAGTAGCTCCTGCTACTCCTTTGCCCTTCTGGGCGGCTGTTGCCCTCTTTGGAGGCATAACTGTAACACAAAATTACGTCAGAGAGGAATTATCTTACTAACACAGCTCTAGGGAACGATCTTAGAGTGAGAAGGATAAAAACCAACTCCTAAATGTCCTGTAGCCTCATGTTTATGGGTGTGGCGCGCAACACACTGATAATCAAGACTCTACTAGACACGGCCTGTAGACACTCCGAGGACTGACTGCTCTGATACCACTCTGTCACGCCCCGAACCCAAGCTCGTGGATCGTGCCCTACCTGGGCACCCTTCTACCTTAACAACTAAGCAAACTGCGGAAATTAAATATCACCCCTTTTTTTTTTTAAACCAACATACGTACAAGGGCAAAACCGACAAGGCTGCCATATAATATACATAATAAAAGACACTACACTGCACATGAGTCCAATCCCACACATGAATACAGACCTCTAAGAGTTATACTGAACTATGACGGGACAAGGCCCCGCTGCACCCATAATCGTAAAGCTCATCGAAAGAACTTATACCAAAAGATAAACTCAATGTAAGGAGCTATCCAAAACTCGAGCGGTCCTACACTGCCGATCACCACATGCGTACCTAAACTCGGCAGATGAACGCACTTCAAGGAGGTCGAAGACAAGAATGTACCAAGTATGTGAAGCTGAAAAATCAGAATGAAATCATAATCTAAACAAAACAGAGACATGTATGATAGCCAACCTACAAGACACAACACATAAGCCATAACAAGTCGTGACGATGCCTCAAGTCATTTCTAAAATATAACCATGGGTCTCACGCCCATAATATCAATCATGCCTGGAATCCTTCCTCACCGCCATCCATGATATAATATAACACCCATAGGCATACCTGAACACCAAGTCCCACCTGTGTCCTTAAAACTGTCCGTGCCAAGTAGGAAATCGAGTCGGTGGTATAACGTCTTGGGGTTTACCCCTCATTTATTCTCTTACCCGGGAGAAGGTAAAGCAAGTGGTATAACGCCTTGGGGTTTACCTCATTTATACTCTTACCTCGGAGAAGGTGGTGGCGGTGGGTATAACGCCTTGGGGTTTACCTCATTTATACTCTTACCCTGGAGAAGGTGGTATAACGTCTTGGGGGTTTACCCCTCACTTATACTCTTACCCTATCTCAACCGGCCGTCAAACAAAACATAAGCACTACCATGTCTTTTATAATGATCCGGGAATTTAACCCAAGTACTACAAATAACGGAAGCATACCCGTGGAATCCCACATCACCGCTTCGGCCCAAGTAACTTATAACAAGACACCGAATTCTCCAACCGAGAGTCGCGGCAACGTAATAAAACATAATACTTGCACTCAAAGGCTATCACCAGCACACATAGGCAATTCTCAATTAATCAAGCCAAAGTACTTATCAAGGCACACATAGAATAATTCTCAATTAACCAAGCCAAAGTACTTATCAAGGCACACATAGTGTTATACCCCGTATTTCCAGTGTATGTACGTAAGGACGTACGTAGAAAGTTTGGGCTTTAAAAGTGGCTTGGCCGATTTTACTTTGTGCACAACACCCGGTTAGAGTCGTTTGACTAAACGCTTTACATAACTTGCGAAGGAAAATTCCGGCTATGTCATTTTTAATTTTTGCGGATTTTTCCGAGACGAACATTTTGGACCAACAAGAGGGCGACACTTGGCACCCTCATCAGTGGGCTTGGGGCGCAACACGGACGATTTCCTTGACATTTTTGTCAAGTAGTAGGTAGTATATTTTGGGGTAGATGGATAAGGTGCACATGGATCAATCTTGGCCCTACACTTGCCTTGCACTTGGCATGATCTCGGCCATTGGTTGCCTATAAATACCCCTTTCAAGACTTCTTCATCCATTCCTAAACTTTCCTAAGTCTTGAGAGCTTCCCCTTTGTGTGGTGTTCTCGCCCTCCCTTGTGAGGCCCTTGGCCGAGAGCCCTCCCTTGGCCGAGAGTACCCCAGTGGGGTTGGCGAGGGTATACACCCCCTTTATGTGGTGTTGTCTCGTATAAATACCCCTCTTGGTAGAAATACTCTCCAAAGTATTGTTACTATACCCAAATTTCCTTAGTCAGATACCTTGTAGTATTCCAAGATTACACTTATACGAAAGCCTTAAATACTATTATACTTCCTTCACTACAAAAACGAAACCCTAAGGAAAATCTCCATAGTTGGTCGAGTATTAAGAAGAAGTTGCGAGAACTTCTAAGGGTTATTTGGAGCGGGTTGGAGCACCGAGTAGGAGCTAAACGTTGCTCAGATCGACTTTATACTTGGATAATTTTGGGCTTATCGAGGTAAACACTCTTGACCTTCTATGTAATTGTAAATTACATGTTGTAGGAATATATAGTTGAAGTATACTATATATAGAACTGAACATAGTTGTGCGGCAATGTCTTTGGACTTAAGCCTGAATTTAAAGAAGAGAACTGAACTGTAATTACATAGGACTGTATTACAGTAGACTTGTGAAGTTTGACGGGTAGGGAAGGGCTGCCCAAATTTCCGTAGAATCTTGTATCTAGATTTATTCTACCGAGTAGTCTAGACTTTGATAGACTTGTATAACCTTTATAGGTTGAATGTTCTGTGAGTAGCATGTGCTACTTGAAAGGTGGACAAGGCTAGCCGGGTTATAGCCGTGGAGCGTTTTGCTAATAGTCGATAATCGTCGCGAGGTATGTGATTCTTCCTATCCTCTTGAGCATGATATTTTAAAGAATATATATATAGTACGGTAGACGTACGTGTGTTAACTGAATAATAATTACGGCAATGTCTCCGGACTTAAGCCTGAATAATATTGAAGTTTTTCAAAAGAATACTGAATCATTTTAATTAAAGAGTAATACTTGGTTTTAAAAGCTTAAGAGTTATACTAGCTTTATGGAAAGTTAGGTATAACGGCTTAAGAGGGATAAAAAGAATGATTTATTGATTTATGAAGTTAAGAGACTTGATCTAAAAAGATAAGAGACTTGACTTAATTGAATTTTGTTAAAAAGTGTGAAACCTCATTCGTGAGTAATGAGTACTTGGTTTTCAAAAGGAATTATGTTTCATCGATTTCTAAATCGAATAAGTATCGAACAAACCACAAAGAACGCTAATAAAGGGAAATGTTTTGACTAATAAAGTATTATTAAAACCAAGAGAAACTACCATCTGCATAAGCTAAGATGACAAAAATGATATTACATTTCTAGATCATGGTCAGTATCAAGATTTTTATGAACAAGAATAACCTACTCACACATAAGGTATATATTTCTCAAATTGTTTTAAAGGATTAAAACTATGAACTACAAACCTTCAAATGAGAAACTTGAGTAATTGAAATTAGGCAAACTTGGAACGCTTGGAAAAGAACGTTGTTACTTGATTTTACAAAGAGAAGTGTTTGATTTACTTCAAAAGATAATCACTCTATTTTCATATACTACGTATCAGGTGACTTTGTGAAAGTAACGTATCTTTAAAGAGTTAATGTATGAAGTACTTTGGGGATAAAAACCCGATCTTGTTAATCATATAGTAGAAAGTACCTTGTGTGTATAACTTGATTGTGTTGGTTTGTGATAGCCTTGTAATACTTTCTTGTTAACTTGATAAGTAAACATGTTAGGATGCTACGTGAGTTAGTATCTTGTGATGTTTGTGTAAAGGGGTTTTCCTTGTCAGGCTTAGGTTGTTTAACGATAAGTCATATGTTAGTATTATATCACTCATGATTCCGGTTGTCGCCTCCGACGCGGTAGACTCAAAGTGGTCTGTGTGACCTATGATTCGAGAATACCTTATGCGGTCTGTAGGCCTATGCGGAATCATGGAGTTCCAGGTGTCACGACCGATCCGGGCCCGTGATCGTGCCTTACCCCGCACCCTAGTGATACAACATCGATAAAACCAACTAATATAAAACTTAAACAAGAAACAAGATATACGATCATAAAACAAAGCAACCAAACGGTTACCTTCCAATAAAATATATATAAACAACTCTTTCAAAACGAATGCTTTAATCCTTTTACAAGCCCCGCCACAACAAGATTATGCACTCTAAGAGTTTTTATACAACATGACGACAGTGGCTCCGCCATACCCTCGAATGTACAAGAACCTACAACTCGTGGTAACATACCAAAAGATAAGCCTCCGGAGAACGGAGCTTCCCAATACGCCAATCGTGATCCAATGAGCGAGGATCCACTACCGATGTACTCCTACCGCTGCATGAACGCAGCCCTCGGGCGAGGTCAAGATAACAGTACCAAGTATGTGAAATCAAAAATATCAGAAATGAAATCATAATGTTTTATATAAAAACAGAGACATGTATGATAACAAAACTACAATTCACAACATAAAAGCCATATGTCAAGTCGTGACTCACGCCTCAAGTCATCACTCAAATATAACTATGGGTCTCACGCCCACAACATCAATCATGTTCGCATTATGGCCGCATGCCTCGACCAGACGGTAGACATGTCCATGATGCAACACTACTAACTATGCCCCACGGCCACATGCCCGAATGCAGACGGTGTAGACACGCCCATGTGACATTAACAACAATAATAACAATGCCCCATGGCCACATGCCCGAATTCAGACGGCAGACACGCCCACGTGACATTAACGATAATAATATCGGGTGATCAACCCCGCCGCACGGCCACACGCCCGAATTTCGTGACGGTAGACATGTCCACGTGACATTAACGACAATAACATCGGGTGATCAACCTCCGCATGGCCACACGCCTGCACTCGCAGATCGGTGTAGACATGTCCACGTGACATCAACAATAATATACCGCACAACCAAAGCTATCACAAACAAGCTCAAGCAAATTACCATACTTCTACACTTTTATAAAAGATCCACTCCTTCCCAAGAAGTCACCGATATCAACACTTGCACAACAAAGGCTATCACAACAAGCATAGGAAGTTACACAACAACAAGCATAGGAAAGTTACACAACAACAAGCATAGGCAAGTTACACACAACTCAAGGTACTTCCATTTCAGATCAAAGTCCGGTTTTAACCTAAAGTACTACGACGTTAAATTCCTTTTAAGAGATCCATTCCTTTCATAAAGGTCACCCGATACCGTAGTATAAAAATAGAGTGACTCACATTTTTAGGTAAACCAAAATACTTCCCTTTGTAAAATCAAGTAACAACATTATTTTCCAAACGTTCAAGTTTACCTAATTTCAAATGCTCAAGTTTCTCATTTTAGAAAGGTTTCATAACTCATAGTCTTAATCTCTTTTAAAACAATTGAGTAACATATGTCTTGTACGTGAGCCGTTTATTCTTGTTTACAACAATCTTATTACAGCAGCCATGATCTAGGAAGTGTAATACAATTTTGTCTTATCTTAGCTTCTATGCAGATGGAGGTTTCACCGGTTTTAATAACAATTAGTTATTTGTCAATACACTTTCCTTTATTAGCGCCACAGTGGTTTGTTCGACACTTATTCTCATTTCCGAAGTCAATAAAACATTATTCTTTTTAAAACCAAGTACTCATTACTCGCGAATGAGGTTTCACAACACATTTAACGAAATGTTAATAACCAAGTAAAACAAGTTAAGTCTCTTATCTTTCAAGATCAAGTCTCTTAACTTCTACAATCAATAAACCCACCGTTTACCTACATAGAGTCGTTATAACTAACTTCCCATAAAGCTATTATAACACCCTATGTTTTAAACCAACCAACTCATTTAGCACATTTACGCTCACCGCATTACATAGTTTACAAAGCATCATGCTAGAAGGATAGGAAGAGGTTCACATACCTCGCGACGATTATCGACAATAAGCAAAACGCTTCCATCAGATCAGAATCTGGCTAGCCGCTTTCCACTCTTCAAGTAGAATACGCTACTCATAGTACTCCCACCTATAAGGCCACAAACGCCTATTAACTTCTAACCGCACGCCCATATTCTACGTAAAATTCAAGAAGACTTCTCCCGCAACAACGTAAATCTCCTCTCTATCGAGGCCGCTACCAAGCCAACTGGGGGTTTATACGCCTAACCGACGATACAATTCTACTATACAAGAATACACAAGTCCATCAGAATACGCCCTATGTAATTACATCAGCTTTCTTTTTATTATATTCAAAGCTTAAGTCAAAAGACATTGCGCAAAGCTATGTTCGCTTCTATATATAGTATACTTCAACTATATAATCCTACAACATGTAATTTCCAATTACAATAAGTGGACAAGATTATTTACCTCGATAAGCCCAAAATTATCCGAGATAAAAGTCGATCCCGAGCAAGGTTTAGCTCCAACTCCGCGCCCAATCCGCCTCCAAACAACCCAGAAGTTCTAACCAACTTCTACTTAAATACTTCAACCAACTATGAAGATTTCCTTAGGGTTTCGGTTTGAGATTAAAAGGACAAAAGGTAGTATTTCCTGACTTAACGATAGAGGTAACTTTTGGAATACTACAAGGTAAAGGCTAAGGTATTTTGGGCATTATAACAATACTGGAGTGAGTATTTCAATACCACAAAAGAGGGTATATTTCTCGAACAACTAGGCTGTGTGGGTACCCTCGCCAAAGGCCACTAGAGTGGAAGGGAGGCTCTCGGCCACAAGGCCTCACAAGTGGGGAGGAGAGGCTAGGACGAGAACTACACTCAAAGGGAGGAGAGGACTCAAGACTTGGAAGATTTTTGGATGAAGAAGTCTTCAAGCAGTGGGTATTTATAGAAACCCAAAGGCCAACCAATGGCCAAGATCAAGCCATGTGCAAGGCAAGTGTAAGGCCAAGATCAAGCCAAGTGCACCCTAACCCTACTCCACAAAACACTCCACAAAACAAGCAAGCCCCAAATCAAGGCCATTCGCCCAAGGCCAAACCGCCCACTTTAGGCGCCACTTGAGGTGACAAGTGTCACCCTCTCGCTGGTCAAAACATTTCGCCTCTCGGAAAAATCCGCAAAAATACAAAACGACATAGCCGAATTTTCCCTACGCAAGCTCAGAAACGCTTCGTCGAAAAACGACTTAACCGTGTTGTGCACAAATTTCAACCTAAGCCAAACTTTAAGTCTCAACCAGACGACGCCTCCACGCATATACTGAAATACGGTATAACATTCTCCTCCTTAGAAACATTCGTCCGAATGTTCCTTCTCAAGACGGATATCGATGAAATTCCTCTAACAAGTTGCCAACGCCACGCCTTGGCCACGAAATAACACACGCTCTTCTTCCTTCCTTACTCGCCGTGCGATACCACTTTTGTCACTTTGCCACGAGGTTCTAGTGTCACTCCGCGACCCAACAAATGGTACCGAATCGCACGCGTCCTCGAGGTTCTAGTGTCACTCAGACGCTCCATACTTCACCATCGCCTGGGCTTCAAACCGCGAGTCACTACCTCCAAACTTGGTCATCTTACTAACCTCAATCTTCTTTAAGGCCATTCCCGCCTTCACGAACCGCTCGTCGAACATATCCACGAACTCATACGATGGTCACCTAAACCGCCTAGCACCTCGTGACTTACCACCGGGCGACCACCTGAATCGACCCCACCTAAACAAGCACGGTTGACCCGCAAAACGCCCTCAACCCGACCCTCCGTCGCGCCAACTCTTGCTCCTCGATAAAGAACAATCTTACCTAATCAAGTCATGAAAGCTACCACTTCCATCTCACACTACCCATGGACTTATCACACAAATAATTCCCACGTACTACTTACTCTGATAAGGGTCAAACATGAAATAAATCTTTTACTCAAGACGACTTTACCTCTAAGGTCTCAATCGTGAAATAGTCTAAGTTTCACACTTACCATGCCCCCCAGGCTTACCCTTCTACACTAACCAGTTTTCTAAATCACATTTTAGCACAAAGCTATCCGAACATAACACTAAACACATCAGCATACAAAACTCTAGAGGGTTAAGGATATACCTGTCTCTACCGCTTAATCACACCCCTCGCAGGCATAGCAGCTAAGGTGATGAACCACCATCGATCCTGGCGCCGAGTCAGAACATCCGTATACCCTTGGCCGGACAGCCGCAAATGGCCCCGCCGCCGCAAAATAACAAGCTCCTCGCACCACGACACTTCGAAATGCGTCTACCACATCGACCACACCGAGGCAGGGTGACCGATCCGCCAACACCCTTACTTCCCGAAACTCAACCTGGAGCTCGACCTACCCCGAATACTGATGCTCAAGGTCGTGGAGGACCACTCGTGACCGGGCGGAGGTACAAAACTAGTATGTCGGCCGAGGCGTCCGCCGAAAGTCACCAAAGGACCTCGTACTCGCCCCTTCTCGCCGATTCGTCATTCCGCCGACCTCTCCGTGCCTCACATCCCAGCAGATGAGCTCGCATGCGGCAATGTCCATGCCCTACCAAGAGCTACACTCGAACAAGCCTCGCAAGTAATCATCTAGCCCTGACGAGCGGTGCACTCTATCCTCATTGGTTGTCACTAAAGCGGACATACCGAGCCAACGAGTCAAACTCCACGTTGTACTCAACCGCACGCCCACTCGCCTCAAAGATCATAAATCTGTTTACCGCCTCCTCATCCGCGAGGCAAGAAGTGAGTGAGGAATGCCTCGAGAACTCGTCCCATATCGCCGAAGCGCATGCTCTCCCGACAACTCCCACGATCAAACCGGGCCGATCGCAGATCACGCACCGATGCGAACCTAAGACCACCGACTCGGTCTCCAAGCTTGATCACTCTCACGACTGTCAGAATCGTTTGATGAACTCCCGCGATCATCCTCGTGCCTCGACCCATAAAACTCGCGCTACAACTCGTAAAGTCCCGTAGCCTCAAACTATTCGCCGGTGTACCACTAGTGCTACCGAATCGAATCGCCGTGATCCAAATTTATCTCATATTCGCCACGACTCGCCAAAGAATCGCCATCTCCTGTACCCCATCTCATGCTCCAGCCGTGGACCGAGGCTCAGTACGGTGGTCTCAGCAGCATCGCCGCGCTCTAAACTCGTTGGTTGGCGACGCCGCAAAACCCGCCGTCAAGCATAATTCGTGCATCGACCGCTCGCGCTGCATTCTCCTCAGATCTCACTAGCAACTCTCGGCCGCTTGCCCTTCTCGGCTCGCCGCTTTGCGGAGGCATAATCGTAAAACGAGATACGTTAGAGGGTCCAACTTACAACACAACTCTAAGGCACGATCTCGTAATGAGAAGAATGGAAACTAATCCTAAATGCCTCAGCCTCTCGACATAGACGTGGTGCACAACACATCGATAATCAAGACTTACTAGACACGCTCGTAGACACTTTCCGAGGATTAATCGCTCGATACCACTTTTGTCACGACCCGATCCTCCCGTGGATCGTGCCTTACCCCGCACCCTAGTGATACAACATCGAGAAAACCAAATGAATATAAAACTTAAACAAGAAACAAGATATACGATCATAAACAAAGCAACCAAACTTACCTTCCAATAAAATATATATAAACAACTCTTTCAAAACGAATACTTTAATCCTTTTTACAAGCCCCGCCTACAACAAGCATTTACATGCACTCTAAGAGTTTTTATACAACATGACGACAGTGCCTCGCCATACCCTCGAATGTACAAGAACCTACAACTCAGTGGTAACATACCAAAAGATAAGCCTCCGAGAACTGAGCTTCCTAATACGCTGAATCATGATCCTATGAGCGAGGATCCACTACCGATGTACTCCTACCGCAAGATGAACGCACTCGGCGAGGTCAAGATAACAGTACCAAGTATGTGAAATCAAAAATATCAGAAATGAAATCATAACGCTTTATATAAAAACAGAGACATGTATGATAACAAAACTACGCTCACAACATAAAAGCAACATGTCAAGTCGTGACTCACGCCTCAAGTCATCACTCAAATATAACTATGGGTCTCACGCCCACAACATCAATCATGTCCGCATGGCCGCATGCCCCGACTCAGACGGCAGACATGTCCATGATGCAACACTAATAACTATGCCCCACGGCCACATGCCCCGACTCGTGACGGCAGACACGCCCACGTGACATTAACAACAATAATAACAATGCCCCACGGCCACATGCCCCGAATGCAGATCGGCAGACACGCCCATGTGACATTAACGCATAATATCGGGTGATCAACCCCGCCGCACGCCACACGCCCCGACCAGACGTGTAGACATGTCCATGTGACATTAACGACAATAATACTGGGTGATCAACCCCGCCGCATGGCCACACGCCCCCGGAATTCTGCATCGGTGTAGACATGTCCATGTGACATCAACAATAATATACCGCACAACCAGGCTATCACAAACAAGCTCAAGCAAATTACCATACTTCTAGACTTTTATAAAAAGATTCACTCATTCCCAAGAAGTCACCTGATATCAACACTTGCACAACAAAGGCTATCACAAGAAGCATAGGTGAGTTACACAATAACAAGCATAGGCAAGTTACACAACAACAAGCATAGGCAAGTTACACACAACTCAAGGTACTTTCATTTCGTATCAAAGTCTGGGTTTTAACCCTAAAGTACTACGTACGTTAAATTCCTTTTAAGAGATCCATTCCTTTCATAAAGGTCACCCGACAATTCGTAGTATAAAAATAGAGTGACTCACATTTTTAGGTAAACCAAAATACTTCCCTTTTGTAAAATCAAGTAACAACATTATTTCCCAAACGTTCAAGTTTGCCTAATTTCAAATGCTCAAGTTTTCTCATTTTATGGTTTCATAACTCATAGTCTTAATCTCTTTTAAAACAATTGAGTAACATATGTCTCAGACGTGAGCCGTTTATTCTTGTTTACAACAATCTTGTTACAAAGACCATGATCTAGGAAATGTAATACAATTTTGTCTTATCTTAGCTTCATGCAGATGGAGGTTTCTACCGGTTTTAATAACAATTAGTTATTTGTCAATAAACTTTCCTTTATTATTTGTTGTGGTTTGTTCGACACTTATTCTCATTTCCAAGTCAATAAAACATTATTCTTTTAAAACCAAGTACTCATTACTCGCGAATGAGGTTTCACAACACATTTAACGAAATGTTAATAACCAAGTAAAACAAGTTAAGTCTCTTATCTTTCAAGATCAAGTCTCTTAACTTCTACAATCAATAAACCTATCTTTTACCTACATGTAGTCGTTATAACTAACTTTCCATAAAGCTATTATAACACCCTATGTTTTAAACCAACCAACTCATTTAGCACATGTACGCTCACCGCACTACATAGTTTACAAAGCATCATGTTAGAAGGATAGGAAGAGGTTCACATACCTCGCGACGATTATCGACAATAAGCAAAACGCCCACAAGATCAGAAACGCCAGCCGCTTCCACTCTTCAAGTAGAATACGCCACTCGTAGTACTCCCACCTATAAGGCCACAAACGCCTATTAACTTCTAACCGCACGCGGTTCCATATTCTACGTAAAATTGAAGACTCTCCCCGCAACACAGAAATCTCTCCTCTCTATCGAGGCCGCTACCAAGCCAACCTGGGGGTTTATACGCCTAACCTGACGTATACAATTCTACTATACAAGAATACCACAAGTCATCTGAATACACCCCTATGTAATTACTGTCAGCTTCTCTTTTTATTATATTCGTGCTTAAGTCAAAAGACATCACGCAAAGTTATGTTCATTCTATATATAGTATACTTCAACTATATAATCCTACAACATGTAATTTCCAATTACAATAAGGGACAAGATTATTTACCTCGATAAGCCCAAAATTATCCGAGATAAAAGTCGATCCCGAGCAAGGTTTAGCTCCAACTCCGTGCGCCCAATCCGCCTCCAAACAACCCTTAGAAGTTCTAACCAACTTCTACTTAAATACTTCACCCAACTATGAAGATTTCCTGAGGGTTTCGGTTTGAGATTAAAAGGACAAAAGGTAGTATTTCCGGACTCTACGTAGAGAGGTAAGTGTTGGACTACTACAAGGTAAAGGCGAAGGTATTTTGGGCATTATAACAATACTTAGAGGAGTATTTCAATACCACAAAAGAGGGTATATTTCTCGAACAACTAGGCTGTGGGGTACCCTCGCCAAAGGCCACTAGGAGGGGAAGGGAGGCTCTCGCCACAAGGCCTCACAAGTGGGGAGGAGAGGCTAGGACGAGAACTACACTCAAAGGGAGGAGAGGACTCAAGACTTGGAAGATTTTGGATGAAGAAGTCTTCAAGCTTGTGGGGTATTTATAGAAACCCAAAGGCCAACCAATGGCCAAGATCAAGCCATGTGCAAGGCAAGTGTAAGGCCAAGATCAAGCCAAGTGCACCCTAACCCTACTCCACAAAACACTCCACAAAACAAGGCACAAACAAGCCCCAAATCAAGGCCATTCGCCCAAGGCCAAACCGCCCACTTTAGGCGCCCACTGAGGTGACAAGTGTCACCTCTCGTTGGTCAAAAACATTTCGCCTCTCGGAAAAATCCGCAAAAATACAAAACGACATAGCCGAATTTTCCTACGCAAGCTCAGAAACGCTTGCCGAAAACGACTCTAACCGTGTTGTGCACAAATTTCGAACCTAAGCCAAACTTTAAGTTCAACTTTCAGACGACGCCTCCACGCATATACTGAAATACGGTATAACACCGTGTTAGTGTGCGGCGCCTTTGTGGTCATGCGGTCTACGGGCTACGCGGACGGCGAGTCCAGGACGCTGTCGGGAGTAGCTACCCTCGACGCGGGAATACCTCACGCGCCATCGAATGGCTTACGCGAGCTACGGAGTTCCAGGCTAGACGCGCATTAGATATCGCGCGAGTGGCCGCTGATCATGCGACGGTGCAGGCAGATCATGATACAATTTATGACCTTGTCGCATGTGGGTTTTAGTAGTCGCCTATGCCTTTTCACTTACCCAGACGGTTTATGATGACACAGTGGGACTCGTGTTCATGTATTCTCGTGCTTTTATATCATGATCGCAGCGGTGAGGAAGGTATTCCACGCATGATTGATGTTGTGGGCGTGAGACCCATTGTTATATTTTAGTGATGACTTTGAGGCGCGAGTCCCCGACTTGACATGACCGCTATTTATCAGGAATCGTAGTTTGTTTATCATATATTTCTCCTACTTTATATAGACTAATATGATTTCATTTACATTATTTTCGCCACATACTTGGTACTGTCAGATCGACCTTCGGGCTGCGCTCACGCCGCAGTAAATGTACGCCCGTTGATCCTCGCCTGTGGTCACAGTTCGCTTTGGGAAGCTCCGTTCTCCGAGGCTTATCTTCGTATAGTCCTCGTTGTAGGTGCTATATCTGTGGTACGACGGCCCCGCCCCGCGTTGTTGTCATATCATTCGTAGAGTCCGTAGTAATCGCTGCGTGGTTGTCGGGATATAATCGCTCAATTTAAGTTTTCATATATACATGCCAAAGGCAATTTTTCTCGATTATTATTTCATACTTCATGTTGTTTCATGTTATTGTTTTATATTCCGATTTCGATGTTGTATCACTGGTGCCGGGTAGGCACTCCACTGCCCGGTTCGGTCGTGACAAAAGTGGTATCGAGCGCTTAATCCTCGAAAGTGTCTACATACCGTATCCGCAGTCTTGATTATCGTGTGTTGTACACCACACCAATAATCGTGAGGCTATAGGATATTTAGGATTGGTTTCTATTCTTCTCATTCCGAGATCGTGCCTTAGAGTCGTGTGATAAGTTGACCCTCTAACGTATTTCTTTCCTTACCGCTATGCCTCCGCAGAGGCAAACCCGAGCCCAGAGGCGCGCAAGGCGAGCCGAGCAGAGTACGTAGGGTTACGTGGGCATAGCCCAATCATCACCGACACGGTGCTTCATTCGGGAGTTCTGCGACATCACCACCCCAAAGAGAGTTTAGCACGGCGGCAGCGCCTCACGCGCCATGATAAGTTGAACCTTCGCCCACGGCCGAACAGAGAATAGAGATTGCAAAGAGGCGACATCACATTACTAGCTATGGATTTGGCTACCAGAGAGTATACCGATATACCGCGAGTCTTGATGAATATCTAAGAGAGGCCGTGCAGAGAAATTCTCCGCTATTTGAGCATGGCCTGTATGCGAGCTTATGCGCGAAGAGCCAAGAAACGTAGAGATCGACGGGTTAACTAAGGGCGAGAAGAGGCCGTAACAGCAAGGTCCTTGGTAACTTTCGAGGCGAATCACCTCGGCAGATTAGATTATGCACATCCACCAAGATGCAGAGGTCCTCCACAGGTTCGGGACGCTCGGTATGCAGGAGTTGGTCGAGCTCGAGCTTCCGTTCACGCCTACACGTAGGTTCCACCGGCGGATTGATTTCCTCGATTCATTAGTGTGACGGACGCCATCCCGTGGAATGTCGTCTTTTGTTGGTACTCATGTTACGTTACCGGGCCGTGGCATGTGGTCAGGATGTCCTAGTAGGAGGACTCAACCTTCGTGATCGGTGGGTAGTTCGTCATCTTCCCTAGCTGGCTACCACGGGTAGGTTTGATTAGAACGCCTAAGGAGTGAAGCGATGAGATACAAGTATATCCTTAAACCTCTAGAGATTAGCACGATGATGAGATGAGTATATCTTAAGTGTTTTGTTCAGATAACATAAGTATATTGTGATTAGAAATCATGGTTAGTTAACCAGAAAGAGTCGGGATAAGGAAGGTGAGCCTTAGAATGTTATACGTGGAGACCTTAGAGGTAAAGCCATCTCGAGTAAAAGAGGTATTTTATGTTTGACTTTATCTGAGCGTAGTGCACGTGAGATATGTTTGTGTGATAAGTCCTCGAGTAGTAGGAAAGAGGGTAGTTGAGCTAAGAAGACCGCTAGGTTTTAACGTGGATTAGTAAGATTGTTTCGATCGGGAGCTAGTGTTTTGGCGTTTGTCGGTCGGGTTGAGGCCATGTTACGGTCAACCCGCCTCAGACATGCGGTTGTTTCAGGCGGTCCCGCCAGTGTTAGTGTCACGACCGAACTCCGCCCGTGGATCGTGCCTTACCTCGCACCCTAGTGACACAACATCGAGTAATCAGGAACATAAAACACGCATACGAAACAAGTGAAGTACAAAACAAGAATCGAGGAAACTTGCCTTTTCGATATATAAATAACAACTTTTACAAATGAACGCTTTAATCCTTTTTACAAACCCCGCCACAACAAGCATTACATGCACTTAAGAAATGATACGACAACAATGGCGGATGTGCCCTCGCCATACCCTGAATGTAAGCACCTACAACAACAGGGGACTATACCATGATAAGCCTCCGGAGGAACGGAGCTTCCCACACGAATCGTGACCCTAAGAGCGAGGATCAACGATCGTGTACCTCAACTCGCGGCATGAACGCAGCCGGGCGAGGTCAAGACAACAGTACCGAGTATGTGAAATCAAAATACATATCAGAAATGAAATCATAGCGATATAAAGCAGAGACATGTATGATAACCAAACTACGCTTTACAACCAAGCACATGTCAAGTCGTGACTCACGCCTCAAGTCATCACTCAAGTATAACAATGGGTCTCGTGCCCACAACATCAATCATGCCCGTGGAATACCTTCCTCACCGCCTAGCCTATGATATAAAAGCACCAAGGAACACACATGAACACCGTGTCCCACTGTGTCATAATAAAATCAGACGGTAAGTACGAAGGCATAGCCGACTACTAAAACCCACAGCACCAACAAGGTCACGAATCAGATCATAAGATCCGCCTAAACCGCCACAGATCAAGCCGCCACTTGCCCGCAGATCAATGCACGCGTCTAACCACGAACTCCCGCACCCGCGATAGGCCAATCTCATCGGCCCGCATGAGGTATTCCCCGCATCGAGGGTAGCTACTCCCCGGCATCGTCCTGGACTTCGCAGTCCGCATGGCCACATGGACCGCATGCCCATAAAGGACGCATACTAACTCGAACTCGTAGCTCGCGATAGGCCCGGGACCGCATGAGGTATTCTCGAATCATAGGTCCATCGACCGCTGAGTCTACCCCCATCGGAGGGCGCTTTAACCGGAATCATCTCAAGAGATGAATGCCACAATACTATCATAACGACGATAGTTAATAAGCACAATCAAGAAACCCTTCGTGATAAACATCACAAGATACTAACACACGTAGCATCCCAACACGTTTACTTATCAAAGCAATCAAGAAAGTATTACAAGGCTATCACAAACCAATACAATCAAGTTGTTCACACAAGGTACCTTCTACTATATGATTAACAAGATCGGGTTTTTATCCCCAAAGTACTTCATACATTAACTCTTTAAAAGATACGTTACTTTCACAATGTCACACAATACCCGTAGTATAAAAAGAGTGACTATCCTTTTAAAGTAAATCAATTACTTCTCTTTGTAAAATCAAGTAGCAACATTCTTTCCAATGATCAAGTTTGCCTAATTTCCAATGTTCAAGTTTCTCATTTTAGAAAGGTTTCAGAGTTCATAGTCTTATTCATTTGAGAATATAATTCTCCTTAAAACTATCTGAAAAACATAAGTCTCATATGTGAGTAGGATATTCTTGTTTATAACAATCTTATTACAATGACCATGATCTAGGAAATATCATTTTGTCTCATCTTAACTTCTATGCAGATGGAAGTTTCTACTGGTTTTAATAATACTTAATTAGTCAAAAGCATTTCCTTTTATTAACGCTGCAGTGGTATGTCGATACACATTCTGATTTCCGAAATCAGTAAAACATTCTTAAGCCGTTATACCTAACTTCCCATAAAGCTAGTATAACTCTTAAGTTTTCACAAACCAAGTATTACTTCTTCTTTCAAAATGATTCAAAAATCTTTTGAAATACTTCAAGTTCTTTATTAACACATAACAAGCCAGTTATAGTTCAAATCAGTTACCCTTTAAAACCACATGTATTTTCTTACCAACATAAAGCTGTTATAACCAACTTCCCATAAAGCCGTTATAACACTTTATGTTTTAAATCAATCAAATACATTTAGCACACGTACGCTCACCGTACTACATAGTTCACACATATCATGCTAGAAGAGATAGGAAGAGGTTCACATACCTCGCGACGAGTATCGACTAATAGCAAAACGCTCCAACCGTTGGCTACTCCTTAAGCCAAGCAGATCGCGCCACACGTAGTACTTCCACCTATAAGGCCACAAGCGCGCTTTATTAACATTTAGGTCTCATCGAGAACTTTCTACGAAATTTTGGCAAAGACCTCCCCGAATCACAGAAATCTCCTCCTCTATCGAGACCGGCTACCAAGCCAACCAGTGGGTTATACATCTAACCCTAACTGTACAATTCTACTCCACAAGATTACTACACAAGTCTCATCAGAATACACCCCATGTAATTACAATTCAAAGATTCTTCTTTAAATTCAGCTTAAGTCGCAAGACATTGCCGTAAGTTTTATTCAGCTTAAGTCAAAAGACATTGCCGATAACTACGTTCGCTTTATATACGATACTTCAACTATATAATCTAACAACATGTAATTTCCAATTACAATAGAGGACAAGATAATTACCTCGATAAGCCCATAATTATCCTAGCTTAAAGTCGATCCTGGCAATCGTTTAGCTCCAACTCGAGCACTCCAACCCGCCTAAACCACCCTTAGAAGTTCTAACCAACTTCTACACAATACTCCAACGGACTATGGAGATTTTCCTAGGGTTTTGGTTTTGGATCGACGGAAGTATAATAGTATTTTCTGGCTTTTCAGATAGGTATAACCTTAGAATACAACAAGGTATATGGCTAAGGTAATTTGGGCATTATAACAATACTTTGAGAGTATTTCTACCAAGAGAGGGTATTTATACGAAAAACACTAGGCAGTGGGGTACCCACGCCACACCCCAAAGGGGAGAGGAGGCTCTCGCCATAAAGGCCTATCTAGGAGGGGGCTCTTGGACGAGAGTCAAACAAGAGGGGAGAGGAGGGATTTAACACTTAGGAAATATTTGGAATGGATGAAGAAGTCATCCATGGGTATTTATAGTGTAAGCCAAGGCCAACCAATGGCCAAGATCTTGCCAAGTGCATAGCAAGTGTAGGGCCAAGATCTTGCCAAGTGCACACTAGCCAACTAACACAAAATATCCTACCAACCCGACCACAAAAAGCCACACTTTCTACCAACACAATTTCCGCCTGTGTTCCAATGAGAGGGTGACAAGTGTCACCTCTTGTTGGTCCATAATGTTTCGCCTCTCTAAAAATCCGCAAAAATTAAAAATTACATAGCCGAAATTCCCTACGAAAGTCGTGGAAAACGCTTTCGTCGAAAAACGACTCTAACCGTGTTGTGCACAAATAAATTTCGCCAAGCCACTTTCTCAAGTTCAAATTTTCACGACGCCCCACGTACATACTGAAATACGGGTATAACGCTTAGGGTCACGAGGGTGTTAGGCCCAAGTTTAGTTAACCATCGTGACGAGTTCGTGGATGCATTCAATCAAGAGTCGCCAATGAGGTCAGCCCGTATTGTCTTTAGTCGAGATCATTTACTCGCAGCGGTTACGCGAGATGTTATATCGTGAAGGTTGTATGGCTGACGAGGTTCCCGCCTTCACCTTATGTCGCAATGGAGCCTGTGTTACGCTATTTTCGCTTCGGAAGTTTTACCAGTGTTTGAGGAACTCGTGAGTCTCAAGATCGCATTCGCCTCGGGCCAATGTGGATTTCGCGGGTAGTAAGTGGCGATTGTTGTCTCCGTTGAGGAGTGTTTTTTTATAACCACCATTTCAAAGATTCAAATGTCGCTTTATGACGCCGAAGCGGGGCGGAAATGTAAGTTGTCGTTCGATTGGTCTGTTGCAAAGTTCAGATAGTTGGTTCATACTTATTCATTAGGATGTGGATAGGGTGAAGCTTATCCGTAAGAGGTTATCGACACGGGAATCAACGTAAGTCGCGGCGGATGATCGGCGACGACGCTTGGAGTTCAAAGTTGACGGTCTTCGATGTACCACTCTGGCGGTGTAGCGAAGTTTTGGAAAATCGAGGAAACTTAGCCCGAGTTACCTCGGGCCTTTCAGATCATGTGAGGAAATAGGCCAGTTTTATATGTTAGCTTTCACGCCCAACTTAGGAGGCAGATGTCCGTTTTCAGATTGCTATATTCAGTAAAGTATCGGAGATCCATCCAGAGTGTTCCCAGTTAATGATGACCAAGTTGGAGATAGTAACCCAGAGATTTGGAACTGAATCAGTAACACAGATATGGTAAGAAAGAGTTCGAGTGTACGAGAAGGGTACGACGCGTAAGAGAAGAAGCGAGCATGTATTGCGAGCATAGATGTGATCATTTCTTTTGTAAAGTGAAGGTGCGAAAGAAGTATATTTTAGACCTCGGGTAAGGGGGTTTTGCGATGTCAGAGGTGTTTCCTCGTGGACTTGGATGTAAGTATTTTGCGCAGGTGATTCTGTGGCCAGGTATGGCAGGTTTGTTCTCGTAAGTATAGTAGTGAAGACTATACTGGCGCACGTATGTTTTGAGACTTAGAAGGAACATTCAGGACGAATGTTTCTAAGGAGGGGAGAATGTTATACCCCGTATTTCCAGTGTATGTACGTAAGGACGTACGTAGAAAGTTTGGGCTTTAAAAGTGGCTTGGCCGATTTTACTTTGTGCACAACACCCGGTTAGAGTCGTTTTTCGACGAAACGTTTTACATAACTTGCGAAGGGAAAATTCCGGCTATGTCATTTTTAATTTTTGCAGATTTTTCTGAGAGACGAAACATTTTGGACCAACAAGAGGGCGACACTTGGCACCCTCTCATTGGTGGGCTTTGGGGCGGCAACATGGACGATTTCCTTGACATTTTTGTCAAGTAGTAGGTAGGATATTTTGTGGTAGATGGATAAGGTGCACATGGATGAATCTTGGCCCTACACTTGCCTTGCACTTGGCATGATCTTGGCCATTGGTTGGCCTATAAATACCCCCCCCCCCCCCCCTTTGAAGACTTCTTCATCCATTCCTAAACTTTCCTAAGTCTTGAGAGCTTCCCTTTGTGGTGTTCTCGCCCTCCCTTGTGAGGCCCCTTGGCCAGAGCCCTCCCCTTGGCCAAGAGTACCCCCTAGTGGGGTTGGCGGGTATACACCCCTTTTGTGGTGTTGTCTCGTATAAATATCCCCTCTTGGTAGAAATACTCTCCAAAGTATTGTTACTATACCCAAATTTCCTTAGTCGTATACCTTGTAGTATTCCAAGATTACACTTATCTAAAAGCCCAAATACTATTATACTTCCTTCACCACAAAACGAAACCCTAAGGAAAATCTCCATAGTTGGTTGGAGTATTAAGAAGAAGTTGCGTAGAACTTCTAAGGGTTATTTGAGCGGGTTCGAGCACCTGAGTAGAGCTAAACGTTGCTCGTGATCAACTTTATACTTGGATAATTTTGGGCTTATCGAGGTAAACACTCTTGACCTTCTATTGTAATTGGAAATTACATGTTGTAGGAATATATAGTTGTAGTATACTATATATAGAATCGAACATAGTTGTGCGGCAATGTCTTTTGACTTAAGCTGAATTTAAAGAAGAGAATTGAATCAGACTTACATAGTGATCAGACAGAGACTTGTGAAGTTTGTGGGCAGGGAAGGGCTGCCCAAATTTCCATAGAATCTTGTATCTAGATTTATTCTACCGAGTAGTCTAGACTTTGATAGACTTGTATAACCTTTATAGGTTGAATGTTACGTGAGTAGCATGTGCTACTTGAAGGTGGACAAGGCTAGTCGGGTTATAGCCGTGAGCGTTTGCTAATAGTCGATAATCGTCGCGAGGTATGTGATTCTTCCTATCCTCGAGCATGATATTTTAAAGAATATATATAGTACGGTAGACGTACGTGTGTTAACTGAATAATAATTACGGCAATGTCTCCGGACTTAAGCCTGAATAATCTTGAAGTATTTCAAAAGAATACTGAATCATTTTAATAAAAGAGTAATACTTGGTTTTAAAAGCTTAAGAGTTATACTAGCTTTATGGGAAGTTAGGTATAACGGCTTAAGAGGGATAAAAAGAATGATTTATTGATTTAAGAAGTTAAGAGACTTGATCTAAAAAGATAAGAGACTTGACTTAATTGAATTTTGTTAAAAAGTGTGAAACCTCATTCGTGAGTAATGAGTACTTGGTTTTCAAAAGGAATTATGTTTTACTGATTTCGGAAATCAGAATAAGTATTGAACAAACCACAATAGCTAATAAAGGGAAATGTTTTGACTAATAAAGTATTATTAAAACCAGTAGAAACTACCATCTGCATAGATGCTAAGATGAGACAAAATGATATTACATTTCCTAGATCATGGCTGTTGTATCAAGATTTTTATGAACAAGAATAACCTACTCACACATAAGGTATATATTTCTCAAATTATTTTAAAGGATTAAAACTATGAACTACAAACCTTTCGAAAATGAGAAACTTGAGTAATTGAAATTAGGCAAACTTGGAACGTTTGGAAAAGAATGTTGTTACTTGATTTTACAAAGAGAAGTGTTTGATTTACTTCAAAAGATAATCACTCTATTTTCATATACTACGGGTATTGTGTGACTTTTGTGAAAGTAACGTATCTTTTAAAGAGTTAATGTATGAAGTACTTTGGGGATAAAAACCCGATCTTGTTAATCATATAGTAGAAAGTACCTTGTGTGTATAACTTGATTGTGTTGGTTTGTTATAGCCTTGTAATACTTTCTTGTTAACTTGATAAGTAAACATGTTAGGATGCTACGTGAGTTAGTATCTTGTGATGTTTGTGTAAAGGGGTTTTCCCTTGTTGTGCTTAGGTTGTTTAACGATAAGCTGTTATGTTAGTATTATATCACTCATGATTCCGGGTTGTCGCCTCCGACGCGGTAGACTTCAGTGGTCTGCTGTGACCTATGATTCGAGAATACCTTACGCGGTGCATGTGGCCTATGCGGGCTGGGAGTTCTGTGTTAGTGTGCGGCATTTGTGGTCATGCGGTCTATGTGGCCACGCGGACGGCGAGTCCGTGGACGCCGGAGTAGCTACCCTCGACGCGGGAATACCTCATGCGGGCCATCGGAGTGGCTTATGCGAGCTACGGGAAGTTCGAGGGCTAGACGCGCATTAGATATCGCGCGAGTGGCCGTTTGATCATGCGACGGTGCAGACAGATCATGATACAATTTATGACCTTGTCGCATCGTAGGTTTTAGTAGTCGGCTATGCCTTCGTATTTACCGTGACGGTTTTATGACGACACAGTGGGACTCGGTGTTCATGTATTCTCGGTGCTTTTATATCATAGATCGCGGCGGTGAGAAGGTATTCCATCACGACGAACCAAGCTCGTGGATCGTGCCTTACCCGCACCCAAGTAGACATACATCGTAGTAATTAGCGGAACATAAAACAAGACATGAAATAATATGAAGTGAAAACAGTTTATCGAGAGAAGTTGCCTTCGGCATATATATATAAAACTTGAATCGAACGCTTATATCCTTTTACAAACTCGCCACAACAAGATACTGCACTTCTAAGAATGATACGATAACAATGGCGGGACAGGGCCCCGCCATACCCCTGAATGTAAGTACCTACAACGACAGGGGACTATACCACTGATAAGCCTCCGGAGAAACGGAGCTTCCCAAACGCTGAACTGTGACCCTATGAGCGAGGATCAACAACTGGTGTACCTCTACCTGCGGCATGAACGCACTTCAAGGAGGTCAGTACAACAGGTACCAAGTATGTGAAACTGAAAATACTGTAAATGAAATCATAGTAGTCTATATAAATCAGGAGACATGTATGATAACCAAACTACAGTTCACCATAATAATAGCAGTCATGTCAAGTCAGGGACTCACGCCCTCAAAGTCATCACCCAAATATAACTATGGGTCTCACGCCCACAACATCACTCATGCCCGTGGAATACCTTCCTCACTGCCGGCAGTCTATGATATAAAAGCACCAAGGAATACACATGAACACTGTGTCCCACTGTGTCATAATAAAACCGCACGGTAAGTACGAAGGCATAGCCGACTACTAAAACCCACGGTACTCAACAGTGGTCATAAATCAGATCACGAGATCTGTCTAGACCGCCACATGATCGGCCGCCACTCGCCGCAGAGATCAAATGCGCGCTCTAACTCGAACTTTCCGCAGCTCCGCATAGGCCACTCACATAGGCCCGCATGAGGTGTTCCCCGCATCGAGGGTAGCTACTCCCCGGCATCGTCCTGGACTCGCAGTCCGCATGGCCACATAGACCGCATGACCACAAAGGCCGCACACTAACCTGGAACTCTCGTAGCTCCGCATAGGTCCCCTGGACCCGCATGAGGTATCCTCGAATCATAGTCACACAGACTGCCTGAGTATTACCCCGCATCGGAGGGCAGCTTAACCCCCGGTATCATGTCAAGAGGTGAGTGATGTAATACTAACATAACGGCCACTGCTAAACAACATAAGCACAACAAGGGAAACCCCTTTACACAACCATCACAAGACACTAACACACGTAGCATCCTAACATGTTTACTTATCAAATCAACAAGAAAGTATTACAAGATTATCACAAACCAACATAGTCAAGTTATTCACACAAGGTACTTTCTACTTTATGTTAACAAGTTCGGGTTTTTATCCCCAAAGTACTTCATACATTAACTCTTTAAAAGATTCGTTTCTTTCACAAAAGTCACACAATACCCGTAGTATAAAAATAGAGTGACTATCTTTTAAGTAAACTAAAACACTTCCCTTTGTAAAATCAAGTAATCAACATTATTTTCCAAACGCTCAAGTTTTCCTAATTTCAAATGCTCAAGTTTCTCATTTTCAAAGGTTTCGTAGTTCATAGTCTTATTCACTTAATTGTATAATTCTCTTTAAAATAATTCGAGAAACATATGCCTTATGTGTGAGTAGGTTATTCTTGTTCATAAAACATCTTTATTAAAGCAAACATGATCTAGGAAATGTAATATCATTTTGTCTCATCTTAGCTTCTATGCAGATGAGGTTTCTACCGGTTTTAATAATACTTAATTAGTCAATACATTTCCTTTATTAACGCCGCAGTGGTTCGCTCGACTTATTCTCATTTTCAAATCAAGAAACATTATTCATTAAAATCAAGTACTCATTACTCACGAATGAGGTTTTACAACTCTTTAACCAAATTCATATCAAGTCAATTAAGTCAAGTCTCTTATCTTTCAAGATCAAGTCTCTTAACTTCTAAAATCAATAAACCATTCATTTAGCACACGACGCTTCACCGCACTACATAGTTTACAAAACATCATGCTAGAAAGGATAGGAAGAGGTTCACATACCGCGACGCTTATCGACAATTAGCAAAACGCCCGGCATCGCAACCCCGCTAGCCTTTTCCACTCTTCAAGTAGAATACGCCACTGTAGTACTTCAACTCGATAATAATCTAACTAGGCCTTTCACCAAAAGTTCCCGATCCTCACTTGGTATGGAAGAAGACCTTTAGCTTGCTTTGCCAAATTTTGAAGAAATTTTCATGAACATGAAATCTTCAAATAAAGATTTAGCAAATGTTTCTTAAAAGAAGGACAAAGAATGTAATCCTTAATTGCTTGCAAAGAATTGCTTGCTAACTCTTTCATCGCTAACTATTCTCTTTGATTCTAATAAGCAATATTCTTTGATATGACTAGAGGAAATACTTAATATTTGTGAATGTCACGTTGATGTCCTAACAGAAATAACTATTCTTCTCAAAGTTATACAAAGCTTAAATGGGAAATATGAGGAATCATTGATATTTCATGGATTTATTGCAGTTGAATGAGAGGAAACTTAAAAGGAGAAGATGTGTCATAGTTGAGGAAATGATGTTTACAATGACTTGCTCTTGAACATTTCTTCATTCTATTCAAAATTGAGTAAAATGAAAAGCTATGTATTGTGTCGAAATACGCAGTAGCTAAAATAGATCATTATAGCTAACACACACACATGACACCTAGATAAAGTAGATGCCGCCTTATTCAATTCTTTAACCTTAGTCATTAGGTTGTTATTTACAAGGTTACGCGTAATATATTTTGTCCCCCTCCACGCAATTAATCAATTGCCCTACAATTAATTATAGATCCCACTTCATTTAAATCTCAATAACTCATATGACTTCAGACACTCAATGTCATAATTATTGTAATATGCCATTAATCTATAACTTTTTACATATTCCAAATTTATTCTCGATCCTCGCCACACTTGTGTCCAAAATTATTTCATCTCTAAAAATCCGCAAAAATTATAAATGTCGCAACTGTAATTTTCCTTCGCAAGGTTCGAAAACTTTTCGCTGAAACAATTCTTTTCGGTTGTGCACAAATTTCGTCCCTTGCCTACTTAGGGCTTAAACTTCAGACGCACGTCCTCACGCATATACTCCGAAATACTGGTATAACATTCTCCTTCCTTAGAAACATTCGCCCCGAATGTTCCTTCTCAAGACAGATAACTAATAAGTTCCTCTTAACTTAAACAAGTTGCCAATGCCACACATGGCCACCAAATAACATACGCCAAATACTAAATTCAAGTCCACGAGGAATCACCTCTAGCATTACAAAAGCTCCCACCCGAGGTCTAAAATATACTCCCTTCGCCTCTTCACTTTTACAAAAGAAAGGATCACATCTATGTTCTTAACACTGCCGCTTTTTCCTTACTCGTCGTATTCTCCTCGCAGACACTCGAACTCTTTCTCATAACTTACCACATTTCATATCGCCCGGTTTCAAATCTGGTTACTACCTCCAACTTGGTCATCATTAATCGGGAACACTGATGGATCTCCGATACTTTTCCGAACATAGCAACATGGAATACCGGACGCATCGCTTCCTACGCCGGACGGAATGCTAACTTATAGTGCCTCGCACTACAAGTGTCGACGCAGATTATCCGCACGACTTCTGTTAACTCTGAGCTGCTAAAACCTCTTCTGGATAAGCTTCACCTTACCCACATCCTGCTGAATGAAGTAGGGACCAACTATCTGAACCTTGCCAACATCGAACCACTGACCAAGAACCTACACTTCCGCCATACAAGGCTTCATAAGGCACCATCCGAATACTAAAATGGTAGCTATAATATACTCACTCAACAAGAGGCAAATAATCCTCACAACTACCTCAAATCAAAACACCGCCCGTAACTCATCCTCCAACTCCTTCAAGGCTATTCCCGCCTTCACGATCTGATTCTAGTCGAACACATCCGTGAACTCGCACGATGGCTACCTAAACTCGGCCTTGCACCCTCGTGATCCTACCACTGGCGGACCACCTCGAATCGACTCCCACCTCATTCCGGCCGCGTTGACCCGCTGAACGGTCCTCAACCCGACCCATAAAATCAAGTGCTACAACTCGTAAAGTCCCGTAGCTTCAAACTATCCGATCTCGTGAACCATGGGTACCATCGAATCGAATCGCCAGATCCACTTATCTCATGTTCTGCCACAATCCCGCCAAGAATCGGGCCATCTTTGTACTTAACCTCTCGCTTCCGTGACGTGGACCGAGGCTTAGGTATCATGGTCTCGCAGCCACCGCCGCGCCTAAACTCGCTGGCCGGGCGGCCGCAAAACTCGCCGTCAAGCACTATCTCGTAATGACCGCTCGCGCTCGCATTCTCTCAGATCTCTACTAGCGCCTCTTGCCGCTTGCCTATCTGCCCGCCGTTTTGCGCGAGGCATAATCGTAAAAACGAAATACGCCGAGGGTCCAACGATAACACACTTTCTAAGGCACGATCTCGTAATGAGAAGAATGGAAACTAATCCTAAATGTCTCATTTTCCTCGACATAGATGTGGTGCACAACACATCGATAATCAAGACTTACTAGACACGGTCAGACACTTTCCGAGGATTAATCGCCTCGATACCACTTTTGTCACGACCAACCTGGCTCGGATCGTGCCTTACCTCGCACCCAAGTAGACATACATCGAGTAATTAGCGGAACATAAAACAAGACATGAAATAATATGAAGTGAAAAATGCTTTATTCGAGAGAAGTTGCCTTTCGCATATATATATAAAACTTGAATCTAACAAGCTACATCCTTTTACAAACTCGCCACAACAAGATTACATGCACTTCTAAGAATGATATGATAACAACGGCGGACAGGTTCTCGCCATACCCCGAATGTAGTACTACAACGACAGGACTATACCATCGATAAGCCTCCGAGAAACGGAGCTTCCCAAACGCCGAATCGTGACCCTACGAGCGAGGATCAACAATCGTGTACTCTCTACCGCTGATTGAACGCAGCCTCAAGGAGGTCAAGATAACAGTACCAAGTATGTGAAATCAAAATATCAGAATGAAATCATAGTAGTCTATATAAAGCAGGAGACATGTATGATAACCAAACTACAGTTCACCATAATAATAGCAGTCATGTCAAGTCAGGGACTCACGCCCTCAAAGTCATCACCCAAATATAACTATGGGTCTCACGCCCACAACATCACTCATGCCCGTGGAATACCTTCCTCACTGCCGGCAGTCTATGATAGAAAAGCACCAAGGAATACACATGAACACCATGTCCCAGTGTGTTCATAATAAAACCGTACGGGGTAAGTACGAAGGCATAGCCGACTACTAAAACCTACTGCACCAACAGTGGTCATAAATCAGATCACGAGATCTCGCCTAGACCGCCACATGATCGCTCGCCACTCGCTCAGATCAAATGCGCGCTAACTCGAACTTCCCGCAGCTCCGCATAGGCCACTCACATAGGCCCGCATGAGGTGTTCCCCGCATCGAGGGTAGCTACTCCCCGGCATCGTCCTGGACTCGCAGTCCGCATGGCCACATACACCGCATGACCACAAAGGCCGCACACTAACTCGAACTCGTAGCTCGCGATAGTCCTCGACCCGCATGAGGTATCCTCGAATCATAGTCACACATCGCCTCGAGTATTACCCCGCGACGGAGGCGCTTAACCCCTGTGATCATGTCAAGAGGCGAGTGATGTAATACTAACATAACGGCCACCGTTAAACAACATAAGCACAACAAGTGGAAACCCCTTTACACAACCATCACAAGACACTAACACACGTAGATCCTAACATGTTTACTTATCAAATCAACAAGAAAGTATTACAAGATTATCACAAACCAACATAGTCAAGTTATTCACACAAGGTACTTTCTACTTTATGTTAACAAGTTCGGTTTTTATCCCCAACGCATTTCATACATTAACTCTTTAAAAGATTCGCTTCTTTCACAAAAGTCACACAATTCGTAGTATAAAAATAGAGTGACTATCTTTTTAAGTAAACCAAAACACTTCCCTTTGTAAAATCAAGTAATCAACATTATTTTCCAAACGTTCAAGTTTTCCTAATTTCAAATGCTCAAGTTTCTCATTTTCGAAAGGTTTCGTAGTTCATAGTCTTATTCACTTAATTGTATAATTCTCTTTTAAAATAATTCGAGAAACATATGCCTTATGTGTGAGTAGGTTATTCTTGTTCATAAAACATCTTTATTAAAGCAGCCATGATCTAGGAAATGTAATATCATTTTGTCTCATCTTAGCTTCTATGCAGATGGAGGTTTCTACTGGTTTTAATAATACTTAATTAGTCAATACATTTCCTTTATTAACGCCGCGGTGTCTGCTCGACTTTATTCTCATTTTCAAATCAAGAAACATTATTCATTAAAATCAAGTACTCATTACTCACGAATGAGGTTTTACAACTCTTTAACCAAATTCATATCAAGTCAATTAAGTCAAGTCTCTTATCTTTCAAGATCAAGTCTCTTAACTTCTAAAATCAATAAACCATTCATTTAGCACATGACGCTCACCGCATTACATAGTTTACAAAACATCATGCTAGAAAGGATAGGAAGAGGTTCACATACCTCGCGACGCTTATCGACAATTAGCAAAACGCCCAAGATCGCAACCCCGCTAGCCTTTTCCACTCTTCAAGTAGAATACGCCACTCGTAGTACTTCAACCTCGATAATAATCTAACTAGCCCTTTCACCAAAAGTTCCCGATCCTCACTTGGTATGGAAGAAGACCTTTAGCTTGTTTTGCCAAATTTTGAAGAAATTTCGTGAACATGAAATCTTCAAATAAAGATTTAGCAAATGTTTCTTAAAAGAAGGACAAAGAACAGAACTCTTAATTTCAAAGAATTGCTTGCTAACTCTTTCACCGCTAACTATTCTCTTTGATTCTAATAAGCAATATTCTTTGATATGACTAGAGGAAATACTGAATATTTGTGAATGTCATGTTGATGTCCTAACAGAAATAACTATTCTTCTCAAAGTTATACAAAGCGAAATGGGAAATACATGATAATCATTGATATTTCATGGATTTATTGCATGAATGACGAGGAAACTTAAAAGGAGAAGATGTGTCTATAGTTGAGGAAATGATGTTTACAATGACTTGCTCTTGAACATTTCTTCGATTCTATTCAAAATTGAGTAAAATGAAAAGCTATGTATTGTGAAATACGTAGCTAAAATAGATCATTATAGCTAACACACACACACGACACCTAGATAAAGTAGATGCCGCTTTATTCAATTCTTTAACCTTAGTCATTAGGTTGTTATTTACAAGGTTACACGTAATATATTTTGTCCTCTCCACGCAATTAATCAATTGCCCTACAATTAATTATAGATCCCACTTCATTTAAATCTCAATAACTCATATGACTTCAGACACTCAATGTCATAATTATTGTAATACGCCATTAATCTATAACTTTTTATGCATATTCCAAATTTATTCTCGATCCTCGTCACACTTGTGTCCAAAATTATTTCATCTCTCGTAAAAATCCGCAAAAATTATAAATGTCGCGAACCGTAATTTTCCTTCGCAAGGTTCGAAAACTTTTCGCCTGAAACAATTCTTGTCGGTTGTGCACAAATTTCGCCCCTTGCCTACTTAGGGCTTAAACTTTTGACGCACGCCCTCACGCATATACTGAAATACGGTATAACATCCACTCGCATGATTGATGTTGGGCGTGAGACCCATTGTTATATTTGAGTGATGACTTTGAGTGCGAGTCCACGACTTGACATGATCGCTATTTATCAGGAATCGTAGTTTGGTTATCATACATGTCTCCCGCTTTATATAGACTACTATGATTTCATTTACGATTTTCGGGCCACATACTTGGTACCCAGATCGACCTCCTTCGGGCCGCTCATGCCGCAGTAAAGGTACGCCGCCGCTGATCCTCGCTCTGTGGTCACAAGCCTGGGCTTGGGAAGCTCCGTTTCCTCCGAGGCTTATCTCGTATAGTCCTCGTTGTAGGTGCTTACATTCGTGGTATGACAGGCCCCGCCCCGCCGTTGTTATCATATCATTCGTAGAGGTCCGTAGTAATCGCTGCGCGAGGTTGTCGCTGATGTAATCGTCAATTTAAGTTTTCATATATACATGCCGAAAGGCAATTTTTCTCAGATTATTATTTCATACTTCATTTTGTTTCATGTAATTGTTTTATATTCCGCTGATTTCTCTGATGTTGTATCACTAGGTGCCCGGTAGGCACTACCACGCCCGGTTCGGTCGTGACACATAGACTAATTCTCAATTAACCAAGCCCAAGTACTACGTACGTACCTTCTGTTCAAAAGACGCCTGTTTCTGTAAAACGCCACGATTCTAACACCGTAGTATCAAGGTGTGTCTATTTTTAAAGTACAATTAGTGCGGTTTTACACTTGTGAGATTCAACAATAGGAGTTAGAGAGAAGTTTCTCTCACTAAGGAAAACGCTCTCAACGTTTTGCCTTAGTTGCTCCTTCGGTTGTTCTTCCTCCCCGTATGTTTAACGATTGTACCCTCATGGTTTGAAGTTTTCCGTTCTTAATATGAAGAAATCTAAACGTTACACACGTTCCAACAATGATTCAGGAGGTTCAAGAAGTTCGACGAAGGCTAGAACAAGGAAAAAGAAAAAGAATAGAGGCAGTCCTATAATTGCCGAAGAAAATCTCATTCCGGCGACTTCAGACCATTCTGTGTTGGTCCATGTCAAGCCAGACTCACGTATCCCTCTAGACAATGTAATAGATGATGCTACTCTTCAAAAGATTCATGAATGGGGCAAAAGCATTGATACCGAGAACTTGGATATTAGGGTATTTGAAGGCGGAAAACTACTTGCTACTATAGTGGTTGATCCTATCACGGTCAATCAGTGGATTCCGGACTACCACGGAAGAACTGGCAACACGGCAACTTTAGTACCCCAACACTACCTGACAATTTGCTCAGGCATGCCGGAATATGGATAATTTCTGGGCCAGACAACGTGATTGATGCACAAAGGAGTGATAGTCTACTCGGGTCAGAACCGGGTATGGGCGCGGTCAAGTTCAAGACGTCGAGGATGTCAATGGGTTCGAGGCTATTCACGTTTTGCATGATTCCAAGTCGCTGGATAGCATTGATGATACTTCATTCCCAAAGAATCACCACGGAGTCAAGGCTTCCTACATTATCGCCGGATAACAATGTGACCCTCCCATTCCGGCCTGGCGTGGGTCATAATGCTAAGGCGGGTATGACGCAGAGTCCATACATCCGAGTTTACTCCCAGAATGTTAAGATCGAGGTCTGATGCTAGGCTCAAGGAAGTCTCCATCCCCGAAGAGTCAAGCATTAATTCTGCGGGTGCCGAGGCGTCTCATTTAATGGCTGCGGGTACCAACAAGCCTCTTTCAATTACGGATCTTTATGATAATCAGATTACCAAGGCGGGTCAGGAGGGCACCCAGGGTACATTGATTACCCCCGTTATTCAAGGAAAGAAGTCGGGCCAGGAAAGGAGCCTTGCATTAATATTGTGGAGCCGAGGCGCCAAACTATAAGTGCTGCGGTACCGGCGGTCTCTCCAAGACGGGTCTTAATGACGACCAGATTGCCAAGGCGGTCGCGGTGCCCACGGGTCATTTACTTTTCCCCGTTATACATGGATCAAAGTCACTGAGGGAAACAAATCGAATTTATTTCCAAGCCTAGAACTACAAGTCCATTAATATCGCGGCTGCGGGTCCGAATTTAATGTCACGATCCAACTTGCCCTCTCGTAGTTAGACACCAACCCCGAACTCTCTAAGTGTAACTAATGATGCCTTTCCCTCTTTAAGAAATGTGCTTGAAGGAGCAATTATCAAGAACATAAATAAACCGTTCGCCTTTAACTCGCCCCGAGCACTAACATAGACTTAAACAAACACCTCTCTCAAACAATACCCCTCACTACTCCCGATTTACACAACACCTCACCTCTTTTTCTTCCTTCCTTCTTTACCTACAAAACCCAAGACACATTCCCTACCCTACCAAATGGCACGCGAATTCTTTCTCCTATCGGGCCCAAGTACAAATCCTTCTACCCACCCCCTGCCTATATCTCCGTAAATGCCTCCCAATGATTTACACACAAATGCTCCTTCAAAGCAATATCAAATCCCACCCACGGATACTACTCCTAAGAACCACCCCCGAATCATGGCAAAGGTCCCACCTCCAAAAAGACTTATGCGAGTCTTTCATGTACTAGGATTGAAGCAAAGGAATGAAGTTGCAAATTATTGAACAATGAGGGACTAAGTAGACATTGAAGTAGAGGATGAATACCCATTCATAGAAACTTGGGGTTATTGCTTAATTGGTTGCTTCACGGTCCCTTCCGGAAGAGGCATTAAATACCATTGTGAAGGGACGGGAGTGAAATGTCGATCATACCATATGGCAAAGGTTGGGCGGTGTTCAAATTCACGATCGAGGAAGAACGCACTAATGTACTTCATGGTGGCCCTTATATGGTCTGGGAAGACTATGATGCTCAAAGCTATCAATAAAGGAGTTCTTATAACGGATGAGTTATTTATGGACATTCCTATTTGGGTCACTTTTCCTAAATTCCCTTTCCATCCGAGTGTAACGGCCTTAGTAAGATTGCTTCCGTGTAGGAATACCTCTTTACACGGATCAATTTACTAAGGAACGATCTAAAATGAACTATGCTAGAGTTCTTGTGGAAGTGAATGTCAGCAAGGAGCCTATAAGCGAGTTTATTGTCAATCTTCCTGATGGCAGAAGGTACACTCAAAGGGTTAACTATGAAAATTATCCGGACTTTTGCTTTCATTGTGCGGCTTTTGGACACAACCACATGAAGTGTAAGATTCTGGGATATGATGCCAACATGGAAGCTGCTCCTAAAAAGCGCAATTCAGTGGTTCCTCCTCACAATAATGAGGATTCTACTTGTGCTAATGCCGTCAGAGGTACGGATGGTTCCATACCCCCCCACCTTATCCACCAACCTCTCAACATCCCGCAGATGCTGACAACTTGATGGACATTGAAGTTAATAAGCAAACAACACCTCCTGGTCCCGGTTGTGCACAGAAAGCCTCGCATTCTGCCGGTTCTTCGGTTTTGGGTAATCCTGGCCCAACATCTTTGCGGAAATCTCAAGCTGTGCCCTCTAGGCCCAATTCACGGGATGGCAGTGCACAACCTGATAAGATGCGTTATGAGTCTATGCATTCTGATCCTGAAGTTCCTATGAACCCGCAACCTTCTTTGGATAAAGGTACTACCACGGGTGTAACTAAGTGTCGCTCGGCGTCTAGGAGTGTTACCTTTGAACGCTGGAGCATAGCTTGGTGAAACACACGCCATGGCTTCGGCGAAATGATGATGGCTGGAAGGAAGTTATGCCAAAGAAGTTCATATCAAAAGGCAGTGGGAAGACTAAGGCAGCAAAGCGCGGAGGTGCTAATAAAACCTCCTTTGTTTCCTGATGAAAATACTTTGTTGGAATGTACGCGGTCTTTGCGGACTAAGGGACAGGGCAGCCACGCAAGCTCTAGTGTGTAGTCTCACTAAAAAGCATGATGTAGCATTGATTTGTCTTTTGGAAACAAAACTCTCTAAGGAAAGGATTGAGTCTTTCTCTACCAAAAGATTCAAAGCTTGGAATTTTTGCTCAAATCTAGAATTCATCGACGGTGGAAGAATGCTACTCTTGTGGGATCCCTCAAGGGTCTATTGTGAAATGCTTGAAATGGATTCTCAACATATCCATGTTCAGGCAAGTTGTAAGATTACTCAAGTGTCATTTCTTGCCACATTTGTGTATCCGGTTTATAGCATCACAGATAGGAGGATGCTTTGACATCACCTTACTCACTTGGGCATTGGCATCACTAGGCCTTGGATGATTATGGGAGATTTCAACACTTACTGCTACCCTCAAGATAAGGCGGGGCCCTCCTACGCGCCTTATGCACTTAAGGACCTCGGAGATTTCAGGAATGCTCATGGACTAGAAGACACTCATTCTTCCGGTTCTTTCTACACTTGGACAAATGGTTCGATTTGGTCCAAGCTTGACAGAGTAATGATGAATCAAAATTGGAGTGATTTGACCTTAGAATGCACGGCCAATTTCTTGCCTATGGAACCAGTCTCTGACCACTGTCCCGTGATGGCTACGGTTATTGCATCCTATAATGTTGGGAAGCGGCCGTTCAAGTTCATGAATATGTGGCTATCTCACCCTGCATTCGACAACATTATGACTTCATCGAGACAAGACATTTTGGGAATCGCCAATTCGTTCTAGCATCGAACCGAAAGCCTCAAAACAACCCCGAGGCATTGAATATTAGTGAGTTTGGCAGTATTGATCAAAGAGCGAAGGAGGCTAACATGGAGTTTAAGGAGGCTATCAGTGCGCACATGGAAGACCCCTTTGATGAGGAGCTTAAATCCAAGGTTAAGTCCTCAAGAGTTAAAGCTAACACCTTAATGGAAGCCGAGAGACATTTCATAAGGCAAAAGTCAAGATGTAAACACTTGATTGGAAGTGATAAATGCTCCAAATACTTCCATAGCTTGATCAAGAGAAGTAATGTTAAGAACTCCATCAACTTTCTTGTCAAATCTAATGGTGTTATCACTACATCACTGGGAGGTAAGAAAGCTTCGAGGAATTCTACAAGGATCTTCTAGGCACATCCCGATTCACATCAAACTTTGATCCTGAAGTGTGCAACTTTGGCCCGAAGCTAAGTGAAGAGGACAGTCTACAACTTTTGCACTTCATATCCCCAAAGGAGATTTGGGAAGCTCTTTCTGATATTGGAAATGATAAGGCTCCTGGACCGGATGGGTATTCGGACCTTCTTCAAGAATAGATGGAGAGATGTAGGACATGATGTAGTAAGAAAGCGTTCAAGAGTTCTTCTCTACAGGGGTTCTTTTGAAACAACTGAATCATACCATCATTGCCTTACTACCCAAGACCGATCGGGATCCTAAGGTAACTGATTTTAGGCCTATTGGATTGACTAATGTGGTCTATAAGATCATTACAAAGATTCTAGCTACCGAATGGCAAAGGTTCTTCCTTCTCTTGTTGACAAATCACAAGGGGCTTTTGTGAAAGGGAGAAGTATGATGGACAATATCTATGTAGCACAAGAGCTTGTGAGAGGATTTAATAGAGCCAGAGTCTCACCAAGGTGTATGCTCATGGTGGATCTTAGGAAAGCTTTTGACACGGTCTCTTGGAGTTTCCTTGATTCGATATTAAGAGGCCTCAACTTTCCAGACAGATTTGTTAGATGGATCATGGAGTGTGTTTGCTCAACCTCCTTCTCTCTTTCTATCAATGGTGAATTACATGGTTACTTGAGGGTAGCGAGGCCTTAGACAAGGTGATCCTATGTCCCCTTCGCTCTTTATCTTTTGTATGGATTACCTTTCGAGGATGCTGAAATCAAGACCGAGGCTAGAGCTTTCTTATTATCCAAGTGTAAAAGGTTGGGTATTACTCATCTAGCTTTGCGGACGACCTCATGCTCTTTGCCAAAGGTGATATGTCTTGGTTGGGATTCTTATGAATTGTCCGGAGGAATTGAGGCTGTCTCTGGTTAACTCTTAACCCATCCAAATCCTCCGTCTACTTAGCGGGAGTACATGATGAGGTACGTGACTTGATCTTGGCGAGTTGATTCGGCATTGGTAGCTTTCCTGCGGTTGCATTGGGGATTCCTTTGTCCCCAATTTCAGTCTCTGAACCAATTTGCTCCTTTCACTAGTGCTATTTCGAATTACATTCAGAAATGGGGACACCACACGCTTTCTTATGCGGGCAAACTAGAGCTTATCAGGTCGGTTATCCAAGGTGTTGAGAGCTTTGGTTCCGGGCCCTTCCTATTCCGGACACGACTAACAAGGTGGTCTGCGTCAGATCCAGTTCTTATGGGAGAAACCACCTAGAGTCGCCGGAGGCCATTTGCTTACCTCAACTGAAGGAGGCTTGGGCCTTATGAATATCAAGGAATGGAACCGCCCTGCTATCCCGCATAATTTGGCAAACCCACACGAGGTAAACTCTCTTGGGTACAATGGATCAACGACTTTTATTTGAGGCGGTTCTTTTTGGGACTATGAGGCACGCCCCAGAGACTCCCTTTTCGTAAAGATTTGCGGAATACGCGACAAACTTGTTTCCATCTTTGGTAGCCAAGGAGTTGCAATTGCCGGATTAGCAAAGTGTTGTACCAACGGTAAATTTGATTCAAGCCTCGTATATGAGATCTTGCGCACTAAGCAAGATAAAAGCCTTGGATGTCACAAATCTGGAAAGCGGTTCATTCCCTAAGTTCTCGCTCACCATGTGGCTAAATTGTAGAAAGCGGTTAGCTACAAAGGACACTCTTTCCTATCTTAACTTGGAGGATAAGTCTTGTGGGTTCTGCAAGCAAGCAAATGAAACAAGGAGCACCTCTTCTTCACATGCCCTACACCCGCTTGATTTGGAAGAGCATAAGAGATTGGTTGGGAATTAGGAGAGAAATGACCATCGTTGAAAGTTCTCTCAAATGGATTAAAAAGATCACGCGGAGATGTGCATCTGAGCAAAAGCAACCTTAATTTCCTTCTGCATTATGGTCTATGAGATTTGGAGGACAAGGAACACAATGCTCTTTGAAGGCACAAGCTTACCGGCAGAAGAGGTTATTACTAAGATTAAAACAACATCTTATAGAGTACTCTATGATTTTATCCCTTCTTGTAATGGCACCTTCGAGTGACAACTCCTTACTCCCCTGCTTCTTCTTTGCATTACGTTGAGGACTGAGAACCCTCAATGATTGATTGTAGCCACTTTTCTTTCTGTTTCTAGTAATAAAATTGTGACGCCCCGAACCCGGGCCCGTCACTGGTGCCTTACCCCGGGCACCCTAGTGATACAACATCAGAGAAAACCAGCGGAAATAAAAAACTTTACACATGAAATAAGAGATATAATAAATAAACAGGCCAACCAAAACAGTTGCCTTCAGTATATACATAAAACCCGAATGCTTTAATCCTTTTACAACCCCGCCACACAAAGATTACTACGCACCTAAGATTTATACAACAACTATGACGGACAGGGCCGCCATACCGAACGCATAAGAACTTACGCACTCGGGTAACATACCAAAGATAAGCCTCCGACGGAACTGAGCTTCCCAGCGAAATGAGATCCTAAACGCGGATCGACCGATGCACCTACCGCGGCATGAACGCACCCGGGCGAGGTCAAGACAGTAACAGTATGTGAATCAGAAATCAGTAATGAAATCATAATAGTCTATATAAAGCAGGAGACATGTATGATGACCAAACTACAGTATATAACATATAACCAGTTACATCAAGACAGGGACTCACGCCCTCCAAATTATCACTCGTGCCCGTGGAATTTCTTCCTCATCACATAGCTTTATGATATAACCATACCAAGGATTATACATGAACACCATGTCCCACCTGTGTTATAAAAACCGTACAGGACAAGTATAACTACCAGATCCGACCGTACCAATAATACAATGCAACCAAAACACGAAGCCGATACGGGGCAAGTGCGAGAGCCGATCATCGGATACCAAGGCTTGGCCATGCGATTGGCAAGGGGCAAGTACGGTGACCACCGGGGACCAAGCGTCAGATTACGAAACCTTCACTATAATCGAACGGGGCAAGCGCGGTGACTACCGATACCAAGGCCGAATCACCACGAGACGGCAAGTCAGAGCCACCACCGATACCAGCCGAACAAGAAGAAACCTCAACCACCAACCGGCCTATCGAGAGACGGTAACGAAACACCACACTTGCACAACAAAGGCTATCACAAGCATAGGCAAGTTTCACAACAACAAGCATAGGCAAGTTTCACAACAACAAGCATAGCAAATTTCACACAACTCAAAGTACTTTCATTTTATGCCAAAGTCCGGGTTTTAACCCCAAAGTACTACATACGTTAAGTTCTTTAAAAGAGATCCATTACTTTTATAAAAGTCACCCGACAATTCGTAGTATTAGAATGACCAACCCACATTCCTTTTCAAAATCAAGTAACAACATTCTTTTCCTAAGTTCCGGTTTGCCTAGTTTCAATTACTCAAGCTTCATTTTCAAATGGTTTCATAGTTCATAAACTTAATCACTGATTCCTTTTAGAACAATTGAGTAATATATGTTTCACGTAAGAGTAGGTTATTCTTGTTTACAACATTCTTATTACAAAGACCATGATCTAGAAAATGTAATATCATTTTGTCTCATCTTAGTTTCTATGCGGATGGAGGTTTCTCGGTTTTAATACAATTCATCATTATTTAATACATTTTCCTTTATTAACGCCGTGGTCCTGTCGATACACATTCGATTTCCAAATCAAAAACATTATCCCTTTAAATAAAATCAAGTACTCATTACTCACGAATGAGGTTTCACACAAACATTCACATTAAAACAAATAAGTTAAGTCTCTTATCTTATAAGATCAAGTCTCTTAACTTCTAACATCCGTAAACCATTCTTAAGCCGTTATACCTAACTTCCCATAAAGCTAGTATAACTCTTAAGTTTTCAAAGCACAATACTACACTTCTTTCAAAACGATTCATAAATCTTTTGAAATACTTCAAGTTTTATTATAACGCCTCAAGCCAGTTATAAATCAAATCAATTATCTTTTAAAAACCACAACCCATTTTCTTACCTACATAAAGCTGTTATAACCAACTTCCCATAAAGCCGTTATAACACTTTATGTTTCAAACCAATCAAATACATTAAACACGTACGCGTCACCGCACTACATAGTTACACACATATCATGCTAGAAGAGATAGGAAGAGGTTCACATACCTCGCGGCAGTATCGACTAATAAAACGCTCCAAACAATGGCTACTCCTCAAGCCACGTAAAGCGCGCCACACGTAGGTACTTCACCCTATACGGCCACAAGGCGCCTATTATCATCTATACCACAACGTAGAAGATTCTACGAAAATTGGCAAGATCTCCCCACAACAGAAATCTCCTTCTCTATCGAGGCCGGCTACCAAGCCAACCAGAGGGGGGGTTTTGAACGCCTAACCGGACGTGTACAATTCTACTACACAGTAATACTACACAAGTCTCATCTGAATACGATTCTTAATTCTTCAGGCTTAAGTCAAAAGACATTGCCAAGATTAAGTATAGTTCTATATATAGTATACTTCAACTATATATTCCTACAACATGTAATATCCAATTACAATAGAAGGTCAAGAGTGTTTACCTCGATAAGCCCAAAATTATCCGAGTATAATGTCGCGCCTGAGCAAGGTTTAGCTCCTACTCCGAGTGCTCCAAACAACCCTTAGAAGTTCTATCCAACTTCTACTCCAAAACTTCAACCAACAGTGAAGGTTTCCTTAGGGTTTCGGTTTGAGACTAAAAGGACAAAAGGTAGTATTTTGACTCTACGTATAGAGGTAACTTTGGAATACTACAAGGTATAAGGCTAAGGTATTTTGGGCATTATAACAATACTTGGAGGAGTATTTTAATACCACAAGGGGGTACCACACGAGAACAACACCCTGGGAGGGGGTGTTCTCGGCTTTAGGCTCACAAAGGGAAGGTTTCGGCCAAAGGCCTTCACAAGGGAGAGGGGCTCTTGGACGAGAGTCAACAAGAGGAGGAGGAGGGTTCTCAAGACTTAGGCAAGTGAAGAGTGGATGAAGAAGTCTTCAAAGAGAGGGGGTATTTATAGCAAAACCAAAGGCCAACCAATGGCCAAGATCCATCCATGTGTTAGGCAAGTGTAAGGCCAAGATCAAGCCAAGTGCACCCACAAAACACTCCACAAAACACTCCACAAAACACTCCACAAAACAAGCCACAAAGCAAGGCACAAAAGAGGGAGCCAATCGGCGAGGCCAAGCCTTCTCTTTAGTCGATGAGTGACAAGTGTCACCCTCCCGTTGGTCCAAAAATGTTCCGCCGCTCGGAAAAATCCGCAAAAATACTAAATGACATAGCCGGAATTTTCCCAACGTAAGCTGTGGAAACGTTTCGTCGAAAAACGACTCCTTTCGGCACTTGTGTACAAATTTCGAAACTATGCCTACTTAAGGCTCAAATTGTACACGTACGCCTCACGCATATACTCGAAATACGGTATAACATTCTTCCCCCATTAGAAACATTCGTCCCGAATGTTCCTTCTAGGTCTCAAACAAACAGCCAAGATAGTATTAACTGATATACGTACGAAAACAATCATGCCACACCTGGCCACAAAAACACACGTTCACTTCTCCCCTTTCTCGTAGTACTCGTCACGAACACTCGAACTCGTTCTAGTATCCGTACCACACTTCTGTCAACGCTTCTGTTTCCAACCCTTGGAGTCACTACCTCCAAACTTGGTCATCTCACTAACCTCGATTTCCCCTAAGGCCATTCCCGGCCTTCGAACTGATTCGGTCGAACACACCCACGAACTCATACGATGGTCAACTAAACTTGGGCCTAGCACCCTCGCGACCCTACCACTGGCGGGACCACCCAGAAGCCCTTCACCCCAAACCGGGTTCTGGGTTGACCCGCAAATGGTCCTCAACCCGACCCAATCACATAACTCTTGTTCCCGATCCGAACAATCTTACTATTTCACATCATGAAAGCTACCACTTCCATCTCACACTACCAGGACTTACCCTTTTCACTAACCATGTTTCTAAATCACATTTTAGCACAAAGCTATCCAAACATAACATTAAACACATCAACAACATCAATACAAACAAAACTCTAGAGGGTTAAGGATATACCTGAAACTAGGCGGTTCAAGGACCGCTAAAACTGGGAACTCCACTGCGACCTCTCAGGGGCCTTCCGTGTACAAACATCCCGCACAGCTACGGAAGGTGAAGAACCCATAATCGCCTAGTAGTCCATGCTATCCTACCGTGCTACCCACAGTGGACGATCTCTTGCCGGATGGCCTGTTGGCGCAAAAATAACAATCTCAGAGTTAGTACGACACTCTCCCTTATGAAGCTTTCCACAACGCCACACCGAGACAAAGGCAACCTCATCCGCGAGCACTCCTGCTCTCCCGAAAATCTGAAACACAGGAGCCCGACACGCTCCCGAATATCTGAAGGTCGAATTTGCTGGAGGACCACTGCAGACCGGAGGTACATAACTAGTCTGCACCGAGGCGGTCCGCCTCGAAAGTCACCAAAGGACCACTGCTGCTCGGCCCTCTTCGCCGACTTTTGTCATTCCGCCGATTTATCCGCTCCTCACATCCAAGTGTATACGCTGCGTGCGGGCAATGTCCATGCCGGTCAAGAGCTACGAACAACTCTGCAAGGCAATCATCGAGCCTGTAACATATCGGTGCACTCGATCCTCCATACTAGCTACTAACGCTGGACGTCGCCAATGAGTCGAACTCCACATTGTACTCCCGAACCGCACGCCGGCTTCTGCAGAACACCAAAAATCTGCCGGCCCGAGCCCTCTCATCCGGGAGGCAAGAAATGTGCAAGAAAGCCTCGAGAACTTCGTTCCATACCTGGAAGTGCATGCTCTCCTCGACAGCTCGAGAATCAAACCGATCGCGGTATCACGCGATTGATGTGAACCTAGAACACCGCTTCGACCTCCGATGCCTCGATCACTCTACGATCCAGAATCGCTTGGATGAACTCCTGCGGATCATCCCGTGCCTCGACCCATAAAACTCGCGGCTACAACTCGTAAAATCCGAAGCCTCGAACTATCCGATCTAGGGTGAACCATCTGGTGCTCATCAGGCTGCTGCGTCGGCTATCCTCAAGTCCGCCACAACCCCGCCATTAATCGCCCACTCTTGTAACTCATCTCCTCTGCTCCGGTGCGGATGGAGGCTCAGTCTTGTGGTCTCGCCACGTTTACTCGCAGATCCTCTCGCCTTGCCGCTTCGGGCGGGTTGCTTTCGCAGGCATAATCGGTAAAACGAAACACGTCGGAGGGTCCATCTTATCACACACTCAAGGCACGATCTCGGAATGAGAAGAATGGAAACCAATCCTAAATGTCCTATAGCCTCACGATTATAGATGTGGTGCACAACACATCGATAATCAAGACTCTACTGAACACGGTCAGAGACACTTTCAGAGGATTAATCGCTCGATACCACTTGGCGCCCGAACGGGCAGTCACTGGTGCCTTACCCCGGGCACCCTAGTGATACAACATCAGAGAAAACCAGCGGAAATAAAAAACTTTACACATGAAATAAGAGATATAATAAATAAACAGGCCAACCAAAGCGATTTGCCTTGATATACATAAAACACGACAGCTTTAATCCTTTTACAACCCCGCCACAAAGATTACTACAGACCTCTAAGATTTATACAACAACTATGACGGGACAGGGCCCCGCCATACCCCTGAACGTACAAGAACTTACAGACTCAGGGTAACATACCAAAGATAAGCCTCCGACGGAACGGAGCTTCCCAAACGCTGAAATGAGATCCTAAACGCGGGGATCGACGGTAGATGACCTCTACTGCGGCGTGAACGGCCGAAGGAGGTCGATAACAGGTACCAAGTATGTGAAACTGTCAAATACTGTAAATGAAATCATAATAGTCTATATAAAGCAGGAGACATGTATGATGACCAAACTACAGTATATAACATATAACCAGTTACATCAAGACAGGGACTCACGCCCTCCAAATTATCACTCGTGCCCGTGGAATTTCTTCCTCATCACGGCTTTATGATATAACCATACCAAGGATTATACATGAACACCATGTCCCACTGTGTTATAAAAACCGTCAGACAAGTATAACTACGATCCGACCGTATCAATAATACAATGCAACCAAAACACGGCCGACACGGGGCAAGTGCGAGCCGACTCACAGGATACCAAGGCGGCCATGCGATTGACGGGGCAAGTACGGTGACCACGAGGACCGCCGTATCACGAAACTTCGTCACTATACTGAACGGGGCAAGTGCGAGGGCTGACTACCAGATACCAAGGCCGAATCAGTCACGAGACGGGGCAAGTACGAGAGCCGACCACCGGATACCCAGGCCGAACAGTAAGAAACCTCAACCAGTCAACCGGCCCTCTATCGAGAGACGCGGTAACACAGAAACACCACACTTGCACAACAAAGGCTATCATCACAAGCATAGGCAAGTTTCACAACAACAAGCATAGGCAAGTTTCACAACAACAAGCATAGGCAAATTTCACACAACTCAAAGTACTTTCATTTTATGCCAAAGTCCGGGTTTTTAACCCCAAAGTACTACATACGTTAAGTTCTTTTAAAAGAGATCCATTACTTTTATAAAAGTCACCCGATACCCGTAGTATTAGAATGACCAACCCACATTCCTTTTCAAAATCAAGTAACAACATTCTTTTCCTAAGTTCCAGTTTGCCTAGTTTCAATTACTCAAGCTTCTCATTTTCAAATGGTTTCATAGTTCATAAACTTAATCACTTGATTCCTTTTTAGAACAATTGAGTAATATATGTTTCACGTAAGAGTAGGTTATTCTTGTTTACAACATTCTTATTACGTGACCATGATCTAGAAAATGTAATATCATTTTGTCTCATCTTAGTTTCTATGCGGATGGAGGTTTCACGGTTTTAATACAATTCATCATTATTTAATACATTTTCCTTTATTAACGCTGCAGTGGTCTGTCGATACACATTCTGATTTCCGAAATCAGTAAAACATTATCCCTTTAAATAAAATCAAGTACTCATTACTCACGAATGAGGTTTCACACAAACATTCACATTAAAACAAATAAGTTAAGTCTCTTATCTTATAAGATCAAGTCTCTTAACTTCTAACATCAGTAAACCATTCTTAAGCCGTTATACCTAACTTCCCATAAAGCTAGTATAACTCTTAAGTTTTCAAAGCACAATACTACACTTCTTTCAAAACGATTCATAAATCTTTTGAAATACTTCAAGTTTTATTATAACGCCCCAACGCTTATAAATCAAATCAATTATCTTTTAAAAACCACAACCCATTTTCTTACCTACATAAAGTTATAACCAACTTCCCATAAAGCCGTTATAACACTTTTATGTTTCAAACCAATCAAATACATTAAACACGTATGCGCCTACGTACTACATAGTTACACACATATCATGCTAGAAGAGATAGGAAGAGGTTCACATACCTCGCGGCGAGTATCGACTAATAGCAAAACGCTCCAAACGATCGGCTACTCCTTAAGCCAAGTAAATCGCGCCACACGTAGTACTTCACCTATAAGGCCACGGCGCCTATTATCATCTAGACCACAACGTAGAATATTCTCTAAAAATTCGCAGCATCTCCCCGCCACAGAAATCTCCTTCTCTATCGAGGCCTACAAGCCAACGGAGAGGTTTTGCACGCCTAACGGACGTGTACAATTCTACTACAGAATACTACACAAGTCTCTTATCAGATTCGATTCTTAATTCTTCAGCTTAAGTCAAAAGACATTGCCACGATTACTAAGTATAGTTCTATATATAGTATACTTCAACTATATATTCTTACAACATGTAATTTCCAATTACAATAGAAGAACGATAGTGTTTACCTCGATAAGCCCAAAATTATCCGAGTATAATGTCGCTGAGCAAGGTTTAGCTCCTACTCGAGTGCTCCAAACAACCCTTAGAAGTTCTATCCAACTTACTCCAAAACTTCAACCAACGGTGAAGGTTTCCTTAGGGTTTCGGTTTGAGACTAAAGGACAAAAGGTAGTATTTAGGACTCTACGTATAGAGGTAACTTTGGAATACTACAAGGTATAAGGCTAAGGTATTTTGGGCATTATAACAATACTTGGAGTGAGTATTTTAATACCACAGGGGGTACCACACGAGAACAACACCCAAAGGGAGGGGGGGTGTTCTCGGCTTTAGGCTCACAAATGGGGAAGGTTTCGGCCAAAACGCCATAACAAGGGGGAGAGGGGCTCATGGACGAGAGTCAACAAGAGGAGGAGAGGGTTCTCAAGACTTAGGCAAGTGAAGAGTGGATGAAGAAGTCTTCAAAGCGAGGGGGTATTTATAGCAAAACCAAAGGCCAACCAATGGCCAAGATCCATCCATGTGTTAGGCAAGTGTAAGGCCAAGATCAAGCCAAGTGCACCCACAAAACACTCCACAAAACACTCCACAAAACAAGCCACAAAGCAAGGCACAAAGAGGAGCCAATCGGCCAAGGCCAAGCCTTCTCTTTGCCGTCAACGAGGTGACAAGTGTCACCCTCCCGTTGGTCCAAAATGTTCCGTCGCTCGGAAAAATCCGCAAAAATACTAAATGACATAGCCGGAATTTTCCCAACGTAGTTGTGGAAACGTTTAGGAAAAACGACTCCTTTCGGCACTTGTGTACAAATTTCGAAACTATGCCTACTTAAGGCTCAAATTGTACACGTACGCCCTCACGTACATACTCTGGAAATACGGGGTATAACAAAAATTTGCATTTACCTAAAAAAAAAAAAAAGGTGTGTCTATTTTTCAAAGTAAGTTACTACACTTTTAGAAAACTCATTTCAAAGCTTGGAATCAAGTAACTTCAAATTTTCACAATCTAGGCAACTTATGCCTAATAATCAAAATAGACAACTTTCTAAACCTTCCATAAAGCCGTTATAACCAACTTCCCATAAAGCCGTTATAACCCTTTATGGTTTTTAGACAATTTCATTCTTTTTATAACCAAGAGACTTATACTTAAAACCAAGTATCACAAACTTTCAAATCAAGTTTCTTAACTTTCAAAATCCTTCAAGTCTCTAAATCTTAAGAAAACAAGTAGCTTATACTTATAAATCCCAAGTAACTCACACATTTAAAACAAGTTACATCTCTTAAATCATGTCGTTTCTCCTCTTTTAAAACAATTAAGTAAATCACTCCTTTGACTCCCCCAAAGTCATTAAAACGACCATTAGGTTTTGGAACTAAGGCACTAGCCAAAAGGTTTGGAAACCACTTCCTTTTCAAGGCTCCATGTACTTTAAGCAAAATACTTTCACTCTTAAGAATCCAAACTCCACTAAGGCAATGGATTATACAACTTACAATTTAAACATCAAAGTACAATCAAGGAATGGATCATTTAAGGAGTAGAACTTACTTTCTTTATCTTAAGGAATCATGCTAGAAGAGGAGATAGTTCACATACCTTTTCGGCTAAATCCACAAGCTAAGCCGAATACGCCGTACGTAGAAGTGTCAACCTATAATGGTCACAACAAGACTATCAACTTCTAGTCTCTAACGTAGAATAATACTAAGTATACGGTCTCTAATTCTACGGAAAATAGGGCAGCACCTCCTTTGTTTCTACTCCCTTTGCCACCTTTTTCAAGGCAGAATACAATAACCAACACTCCACATTTAAGGCTCAAAACAACAACCAAACAAAGGGGATTACACGCCTTACAATACGTGTAAAATTCCGCCCCACAATTAATACGAAGTAGTTCCATATTCAAGCCATTCTCGGCCAACAACATAACCAACAATTCAAAGTTTTTTCCAATCCTTTTTCCAATTCCAAGTTCTAAGGTCTAACATGTTATATAGTCATAAACAACTTCAACAACTATAATTTCCATCTTTCTACAACATGCGACGACTTTAACTAATAATCGACTTGAATTGTAATCTTAAGGCTAACATGCTAGTTTTCGGATTAGGGTTCCAATATCCAATATACTTATCAAACTTCATACTATATAACTCATGCTTGCTAATATCCATAGCTACAACAATAAGTAAGTCTTAACTACTAAAACGACAAAATTTATACCATTACAAGCCCTTAAAATTTCCAAGATTCAAAGTCGCTCCTTAGCAAATTCTTAGCTCATTTCCTTAGGTTCCAATCCGCTCCAAGCACTCCTTGGAAGCCTATGAAGAACCCATCTTCAAGTTCCAACTTTAAAGTTGAAGAACTCCTTAAGTTTCCGCCTTGCGACTAATACGAAAACGCCGTTTTTCCGAAATCTTTCTATTGAGATATCCTTACAATACCCTTAGGGACATTGGGTTTAAGTCTTGTGAACAATGGAACAAAATTACAAAATTTTCCAGTGTGGACATGGGTGAACCCGAGAGCTCATTGTGTGAAGAACAAGGTGTGTGATTTTTTTCTAAGTGTTAGAAGAGCTTGTCTTGCACTAGCTTAGTATATAAAACATATTGGAGGGCTTAGATTAACACACTTGTGGGCTAGGATGAAGAACAATTAATGTAAAGCCAAGTGGACAAGTTGACTTGGTCAACAATCTCATGCTTTGAAGACTTATCTTCCAAGATGGTCAATGACCATATTACCCCTATTATTTTCGTCCAAGACCACATGTGGGGGCGCCACGTGTCGCCCTCTCATTCGTCCATAAAAATCTGTAACCCTCGTGGGCCCCGCAAAATGTAAAATTCCTCGGGTGGGCCCCACGTGACCAAATCCGTAAATATAAATTTTCATAAGGTTAAGAGTTCCACACTCTTCAAATAATGCACTTTGAGAATCCAATTCTCAACAACGAACATTTTTCCTTTCCGACGTTCGGAAGATTTTTCCGCCGGAAAAACAATTCTTCCTTTCGTACTAATTTCCAAGTCTTGATTCCTTACGTACATTCTCTTATACAAGTCCTGGACTTACGGGGTGTAACATTCTTCCCCCCTTAGAAACATTCGTCCCCGAATGTTCTTAGTCGGTTGTCAGGCTATACAAACTCCGGCACAATCTCTATACTATGCCTATCAATCAATACTTCCACAAGACTAACGATGCCACACATGGCCACCACAACATACGTAAACATATCAATGGACCTTCCGTCCGCGACCCCTCCTCACAAAACTCGAAGGTTACAGTCTTCTAAAACACGGGATCCTTAGAGGTTCCTTTCTTTCCTTACTTGTCATACTTTCTCGTACTTTCAAACTTATCTAGTACACGTACAAAATCTCAAATATTGTTTCTGTTCTCCAATCCTTGGAGTTACTATCCAAACTTAGCCATATTGTTACTTACTTTCCCGTTAAGGCTCTTCTCGGTCCTTACGACCTGATTCCGGTGGAACGCGTCCACAAACTCGTACAACGATCAACTAGACTTGGGCCTTGCATCCTCGGGACCCTACCACATAACGGGACCATTTCTAACTGACATCACCCCATTCCACACTACCGGTTGACCCGAAATGAGTCCATAACCCGACTCATCGTCACTCTTAACTTCTCATTCTTAGTCTGAATAAATCTTTCTCTTAGCTCAAGGTACTTCTCACTATCCTCCCATTCACTAGGGGTTAGTCACATAAGCCAAAGTATTTCTCAGACATCCTTCCCTATCGGTCTTACACTGTTATTATGGGGTAACTACAACTTGTGAACTCTACACAACTATAGTCTCAGTTCACTTATCATTCTTGTCAACATTCTTAACTTTTCACTTTACTAATCAAAGTATTCCTACCTCGGGTACTATCACTTACAAATCGCTAGAAACAAAGGAAAACATATATGCTAGGCGAAATCTGAATCTATCAATGCACGTATGATTCAAAAGAATCGAGATATACCGTAACCCGTGCGATGTCGCCTCGATCTGTCCGAAGAGTCACATCATCTCTGCGGTTCAAGGACCGCGAACTATAAACTCCACTCGACCTCTACCGCGACCGGTGACATCGAACACTCGCTTCGGGGATGTCACGACCAACCCGGCGTGATCGTGCCTTACCCGCACCCAAGTAGCCATACATCAGTAATCGTGGAATATAAAACAAGACATGAATAAAGTGAAGTGTAAAACAGTTATTCGAGAAAAGTTGCCTTTCGGCATAAATATATAACAACTAGAAACGATTACATCCCTTTTTACAATTACGCCACAACGATTACTCTGCACTTAAGAATGATATGACAACAATGGAGGGACAGGGCCGCCATACCCCGAATGTAGCACTTACAACGACAGGGGACTATACGTGATAAGCCTCCGAGAAACGGAGCTTCCAACGCTGTTGTGACCCTAAGAGCGAGGATCAACATCGGTGTACCTCTACTGCGGCATTTAACGCAGCCCAAGGAGTCGATAACAGGTACCAAGTATGTGGCGAAAATCGTAAATGAAATCATAGTAGTCTATATAAATCAGGAGACATGTATGATAACCAAACTACAGTTCACAATAAATAAGCAGTCATGTCAAGTCAGGGACTCACGCCCTCAAAGTTATCACTCAAATACAACTATGGGTCTCACGCCCACAACATCAATCATGCCCGTGGAATACCTTCCTCACCGCCGATTTATGATATAAAAGCACCAAGGAATACACATGAACACCAGTCCTACGTGTCATAATAAAACCGCAGGTAAGTGCGAAGGCATAGCCGACTACTAAAACCTACGCATCAACAAGGTCATAAATCGTATTACGAGATCTGTCTAGCACGCCACATGATCGGCCGCCACTCGCCGCAGATCTAATGCGCGCGTCTAGTCCTCGAACTTCCGCGACTCGCATAAGCCACTCCGATGGCCCGCATGAGGTATTCCCGCATCGAGGGTAGCTACTCCCGGCAACGCCCCGACTCGCGACCGCATGGCCACATAGACCGCATGACCATAAAGGCGCACACTAACGGAACTCTCGTAGCTCGCGATAGGTCACACAAACCCGCATAGGTATTCTCGAATCATAGGTCACACAGACCGCTGAGTCTACCCAGACGTGGGCGCCAACCCCTAATCATGTCAAGAGGTGAGTGATATAATACTAACATAACGACTTATCGTTAAACAACATAAGCACAACAAGTGGAAACCCTTTATACAAACATCACAGTAACACACGTAGCATCCTAACATGTCTACTTATCAAACCATCTTACTACACTTTCGAATCAATACAAGACTTTCATAAAAAAATAAGTAAACTGCTCCTTCTATCTTCCTTAAGTCGTTATACCTAACTTCCCATAAAGCTAGTATAACACTTAAGCTTTTAAAACAAGTATTTCTTTTCTTTCAAAAATGGTTAATAAATCTTTTGAAATACTTCCAGATTCTTATTATTTAAACTCAAGTCAAAAGACATCAAAGTAAAACCAAAACAATTTTCATACCTTCTTTTAAAACAAAGGCACTTCTCCTTTAAAAGTCAAGTAGCAATATACTTTTAAACCAAGTGTCTTACTCTTTTAAAAACAAGTAACCTATACCTTTAAATCAAATTACTTCTCCTTTCCCAAAATCAAGTTGTTTATAAGTCAAGTTATCATTTTAAATCCAATGATAAAACCATTCTTATTTTCGAAATCAAGATAACTTTATTCTTTAAAAGACCACACACCCATTAATCATGAGTGAGCTTTTACAACTTTTTAACATAATTCAAGTCCTTAATGTTTCATAACAAGTCACTTAACTTTGGAATCAAGTCAAGGACACAAAAGGAAAATCAACTTCCTTTAAACACGCGCGTCTACCGCACTAAATATATTTCACAAATATCATGCTAGAAAGGATAGGAAGAGGTTCACATACCTCGACGATTATCGACAATTAGCAAAACGCTCCAAAGTACTCTAACCTTGCTCGCCTTTTCCACCCTTCAAGTAGAATACGCCACTGTAGTACTTCAACCTATAAAGGCCACAAACGCCTATCAACCTCTAGCTCTCTTCGTAGAATAATTCTAGATACAAGATTCCTTATTCTACGGAAAATTCAGCAGCACCTCCCCCCCCGCAACCACATAAAACTCCTCCTCAAACGAGGCCTGCTACAAACCAACAATTCCAGGGGTTACACGCCTAGGGACGTGTACAATTCTACTCCACAATAATACTACAAGTCTACTGCAAATACGGTCAATGTAAATACAATTCAATTCCTTATAATTATACTTCCAATATATCTTATACTCAATGATTAACTACTACAACATGTAATTTCCAATTACAATAGGGGGACATAGATCATTACCTCGATAAGCCCAAAATTATCCAAGATTATAAGTCGATCCTGAGCAACGTTTAGCTCCATTCCGACGCCCAACCCGCTCCAAGCAACCCTTAGAAGTTTCCAAATAACTTCTCTTAACACTTCATCTAAGCTATGAAGATTTTTCTAGGGCTTCGTTTATGCGACTAAAGGAATAAAGTAGAATTTGCTCTAGTATTGAAATAACTTGGAATACAACTAGGGATACTAGGCTAAGGTATTTGGGACTATATCAACACTTGAAGAATTTTTCCTACACCAAGGGAGAGTAGGACGAGAACCTCAACAAAGGGGAGTATTTTGTGACTTAGAATCTCAAAGTGTGGATGAAATAAGTCTTGAAACAATGGGTATTTATAGGAAAATCAATGGCCAAGATCTAGGCAAGTGTGTGGTGAGGATGGGGTACATGTGTGGGTAGTTGGCCAACCATTTGGCTACCACAAAATGGGACAAGTGGCCACCACAAAATGGGCCACTTGTCCACCTAAAAACGCCCCAGCGCTTCTCCAATTCGGCCAACATGGCCACGGGGGTGACACGTGTCGCCCCTACTGGGTCCAAAATATTTCATCTTCCAAAATATCCGCAATGCCAAAAATCCGAAAATAAAGTGGGCCCTACAAAATCAGAATTCTCCCGTGGGCCCACGTGACCAATTTCGAAATAAAATTCCATAATTCTCAAATATTCCAAAAGTCCGAATACCAAATCGGGAATCCAATTCCCATTAACGAACATTTTTCCTTCTCAAAATTCGGAAACTTTTAGTCGAAAAATCACATCTTTCTTTCTTTCCAATTTTAATGTCGTATTTAAACGCGTCGCCCTCATATACATACACCTGGAACTACGGGTGTAACATTCTCCCCTCTAGAAACATTCGTCCGAATGTTCCTTCTCAGACGTATAACGATCAAGTTCCTCATAGCTTAACGGTTTGCAAATGCCACACACGGCCACGTAAAAACACGCGCAAATACTTACATCAAAGTCCACGAGGAATCACCTCTAAAATCACAAAAACTCCCACCCAAGGGCTAAAAGATACTCTCTTCGCACCTTCACTTTACAAACGAAATGATCACAACTATGTTCTTAACACATGCTCGCTTCATCCCTTACTCGTCGTACCCTTCTCGTACACTCGAACTCTTTCTCACAACTTACCACATTTTTGCTACTGCTCCAGTTTCCAAATCTCATCATACCCTTTCCGAGGTGGTACCTTCAAGAAGGCCCACCGCCAACTCGAACTCTAAGTGTCGCCGCCGACTATCCGCACGACTTCGCTGACTCGAGCCGCCAAAATCTCTTCCGATAAGCTTCACCTTATCCACATCCCGCCAAACAAGTATGAACCAACTATCCGAACTTTGCCAACATCGAACCAATCGACCAAGAACTTACACTTCCGCCCTACAAGGCGCCATAAGGCGATATCCGAATACCGAAATGGTAGCTATAAACACTCCTCAACAGAGGCAACAATCCTCACAATACCACGAAATCCAACATCGCCCGGTGGCGAACGCGATACTAAGACTCACCGAAGTTCCTAACCCCGCTGGTAAAACCTCCAAAAGAAACACCAGAAACTAGGCTCCACTGTCATAAGGTGACAGTCGGCACCTCATGCAACCTTACAACCTTCCTGATATAACATCGCGCATAACCCTCTGCCGAGTAAACGGTCCTGACTGAAAGACAAGATGGGCTGACCTCATCGGCCCGACCATCGGTCGAACGCTCTACGAACTCGCATTTACGGTTAACTAAACTTGGGCCTAACACCTCACGACCCTATCATCTAGCGGACCACCTCAACCGACCCTACCACTTTCCGGCCGCGGTTGACTCGCGATATGGCCTCAACCCGACCCACTTCAGACTAAACTCGCTCCCGATCCGAACAATATTACCACTCACGCCATGAAAGCTACCACTTTCATCTCACACTACCCATGGAATTATCCCATAAATACACCACGATACCGAGTACTTCGACAAAGACCAACCGTAAAATCATCCACTCAGACGGCCTTGCATCCAAGGTCCCAATCATTATAAATTCTAAGGCTCCCCATTTTCTCGCCCCTGCACTTACCCTTTACAACTACCCATGTTTTCTAATCACAATTAACACAATGCTATCGTAACATAACACTTAAGGTATACTCATCTTATCACACATACAAATCTCTGTAGGTTAAGGATATACCGCATCTATCGCTTCACTTCCTTTGTCGCTCTAATCAATCCTCGCCTCTGGGCGCATAGCTAGGAAGATGATGAATTAGCCACCGATCCCGGCGTCGAGTCTCTACATCCGCGCCACATCTGGTCGGACAATTTCTCGCAAGATGGCCCCGCTGGCCGAGAGCAAAACAAGCCGCCAAGAAGTACGACACTCTCCACAATGTCACTTACCACAATGGCCACATCGAGGTGGCCTCCTCTCGCTAACACCCTTCCTTTCAACCACCGACCAGAATCGACTGCAGGCTAAGTCATCCCACCGTATCCCTCCTACTAGGACATTCTTCTCTCACATGGCCCCCGACGGCCACCGTAAAACAAGCATTAGTAAAAAGACGACATTTCCCGGGATGACGCCTACCACATAGTGAACATTGAGGGAAAATCAATCGCTAGCCGAACCTATATAAATATGTGAACTAAACCCCGAGTTGACCAACTCCTAAATACCTAACGCCCCAAGTCGCGAGGACCACTCAGATCGGGCGGAGGCGCATAACCGCCACACGAGAAGGTCCGCTGAAAGTTACCAAAGGACCCCGCTATTCTCGCCCTCTTCCGCTGATCTTGGTTAGTCCGCCGATCTCTACGCTCTCGGGCCGCGTGTAAGCATGTACGCGGCAATGTCCATGTTCGATCAAGAGCTACTCTTGTACAACTCTTCGCTAGATAATCGTCATGTCCTGTGACATATCGGTGCACTCTCTCCTCCATGTCTGCCACTAAAGCGGGACATAACGAGCCAATAAGTCAAACTCTATATCAGATTCCCAACCGTCGCCTGCTCGCCTCAACCTCATAAATCTATCCGCCCGAGCTCTCTCACGCCGAGGGCAAAAAGTTTGTAAGAAATGCCTCTGAGGTCTCGATCACTTTCATGATCCGCTGCAACAGTCGAATAAACTCCTGATGATCTTCTTTGTCCTCAATCCATAGAACTCGGGTGGAATGCAACTCAAGAAGCCCCGATGCCTCAAACTATCGGATCTAGGTGAACCATCGTATCGCTTGAACCACCGGCTCCCGTCCGTCCTCATTCCAAGCCACCAGACTAGCTAGTAACTGGGCCATCTCCTTGTAACTCATATCCTTTGTTCCTGGCCGTGGGACTAGAGGCTCAGGTATCGTGGTCTCAGTAGCTACTGCTACTGCTCTAAACTCTCTCGGGCTAGCGCCGCAGTAACTCCCGAATGAAGCGCTGCCTCGGATAATGAACGGGCTCGTGCCTCGTAACCTTATGTGCTCTACTCGCAGCCTCCTCGCCGCTTGCCCTTCTGGGCTCTAGTTGCCTTGCGTAGAGGCATAACGGGTGAAAAAGAATACGTCAGAGGGAGTCCAACTTATAACACAGCTCTAAGGCACGATCTCAGAGTGAGAAGAATGGAAACCAATCCTAAATGTCCTATAGCCTCTCGACATAGGTGTGGTGCACAACACACCGATAATCAAGACTCTACTAGATACGATGTCAGACACTTTCCGAGGATTAATCGCTTCGATACCACTTTTGTCACGACCAACCCGCCCGTGGATCGTGCCTTACCCCGCACCCAAGTAGCCATACATCGAGTAATCACGAATATAAACAAGACATGAATAAAGTGAAGTGTAAAGCTTATTCGAGAAAAGTTGCCTTTCGGCATAAATATATAACAACTAGAACAGTTACATCCCTTTTTACAATTCTCGCCTACAACAAGATTACATGCACTTCTAAGAATGATATGACAACAATGAGGACAGTGGCCCGCCATACCCCGAATGTAAGCACTTACAACGACAGGGGACTATACCACCGATAAGCCTCCGAGAAACGGAGCTTCCCAAACGCCGAATCGTGACTCCTAAGAGCGAGGATCAACATCGTGTACCTCTACCGCGGCATTTAACGCACTTCAAGGCGAGGTCAAGATAACAGTACCAAGTATGTGAAATCAAAATATCAGAAATGAAATCATAGTAGTCTATATAAATCAGAGACATGTATGATAACCAAACTACAGCTTCACAATAAATAAGCAAATATGTCAAGTCGTGACTCACGCCTCAAAGTTATCACTCAAATACAACTATGGGTCTCACGCCACAACATCAATCATGCGTGGAATATCATCCTCACCGCCAGCCTATGATATAAAAGCACCAAGGAATACATGAACACCGTGTCCTACCTGTGTCATAATAAAACCGTGACGGTAAGTACGAAGGCATAGCCGACTACTAAAACCCACGCACCAACAAGGTCATAAATCGTATCATGAGATCTGTCTAGACCGCCACATGATCGGCCGCCACTCGCTCGCAGATCTAATGCGCGTCTAGTCCTGGAACTTCCCGCAGCCCGCATAAGCCACTCCGATGGCCCGCATGAGGTATTCCCGCATCGAGGGTAGCTACTCCCGCAACGCCCCGACTCGCACCGCATGGCCACATAGACCGCATGACCATAAAGGCCGCACACTAACCTGGAACTCTCGTAGCTCCGCATAGGTCACACAAAACCGCATGAGGTATTCTCGAATCATAGGTCACATGCACTACCGAAGTCTACCCCGCATCGGAGGCGCTTTAACCCCTAATCATGTCAAGAGGTGAGTGATATAATACTAACATAACAATCGTTAAACAACATAAGCACAACAAGTGGAAACCCCTTTATACAAACATCACAGCACTAACACACGTAGCATCCTAACCTGTCTACTTAGCACACCATCTTACTACCCTTTCAAGAATCAATACAAGACTTTCATAAAAAAAAAAAAAAGTAAACTGTTCCTTCTATCTTCCTTAAGTCGTTATATCTAACTTCCCATAAAGCTAGTATAACACTTAAGCTTTTAAAACCAAGTATTTCTTTTCTTTCAAAAATGGTTAATAACTCTTTTGAAATACTTCCTGATTCTTATTATTTAAACTCAAGTCAAAAGACATCAAAGTAAAACCAAAACAATTTTCATACCTTCTTTTAAAACAAAGGCACTTCTCCTTTAAAAGTCAAGTAGCAATATACTTTTTAAACCAAGTGTCTTACTCTTTTAAAAACAAGTAACCTATACCTTTAAATCAAATTACTTCTCCTTTCCCAAAATCAAGTTGTTTATAAGTCAAGTTATCATTTTAAATCCAATGATAAAACCATTCTTATTTTCGAAATCAAGATAACTTTATTCTTTAAAAGACCACACACCCATTAATCATGAGTGAGCTTTTACAACTTTTTAACATAATTCAAGTCCTTAATGTTTCATAACAAGTCACTTAACTTTGGAATCAAGTCAAGGACACAAAAGGAAAATCAACTTCCTTTAAAACACACGCCAAGGCCTACCGCACTAAATATATTTCACAAATATCATGCTAGAAAGGATAGGAAGAGGTTCACATACCTCGCGACGATTATCGACAATTAGCAAAACGCCCAAAGTACTCTAACCTTGCTCGCTTTTCCACCCTTCAAGTAGAATACGCTACTCGTAGTACTTCAACCTATAAAGGCCACAAAACGCCTATCAACCTCTAGCTCTCTTCAGAGAATAATTCTAGATACAAGATTCCTTATTCTACGGAAAATTCAGCAGACCTCCCCGCAACAACATAAAACTCCTCCTCAAACGAGGCTGCTACCAAACCAACAATTCCAGTGGGTTACACGCCTAACCTGACGTGTACAATTCTACTCCACAATAATACTACAAGTCTATCGCAAATACACCCAATGTAATTACAGCTTCAATTCCTTATAATTATACTTCCAATATATCTTATACTCAATGATTAACTACTACAACATGTAATTTCCAATTACAATAGGGACATAGATCATTACCTCGATAAGCCCAAAATTATCCAAGATTATAAGTCGATCCCGAGCAACGTTTAGCTCCATTCCGACGCCCAACCCGCTCCAAGCAACCCTTAGAAGTTTCCAAATAACTTCTCTTAACACTTCATCTAAGCTATGAAGATTTTTCTAGTGGCTTCTGCTTTTGCGACTAAAGGAATAAAGTAGAATTTCCTGCTCCTAGTATTGAAATAACTTGGAATACAACTAGGGATACTAGGCTAAGGTATTTGGGACTATATCAACACTTGAAGAATTTTTCCTACACCAAGGGGAGAGTAGGGCGAGAACCTCAACAAAGGGGAGTATTTTGTGACTTAGAATCTCAAAGTGTGGATGAAATAAGTCTTGAAACAATGGGTATTTATAGGAAAATCAATGGCCAAGATCTAGGCAAGTGTGTGGTGAGGATGGGGTACATGTGTGTGGGTAGTTGGCCAACCATTTGGCTACCACAAAAATGGGACAAGTGGCTACCACAAAACGGGCCACTTGTCCACCTAAAAACGCCCCACTGCCTTCTCCAATTCGCCAACATGGCCACACGGGGTGACACGTGTCGCCCCTACTCGTCCAAAATATTTCATCTTCCAAAATATCCGCAATGCCAAAATCCGAAAATAAAGTGGGCCCTACAAAATCAGAATTCTCCGTGGCCCCACGTGACCAATTTCGGAAATAAAATTCCATAATTCTCAAATATTCCAAAAGTCCGAATACCAAATCTGGGAATCCATTCCCATTAACGAACATTTTTCCTTCTCAAAATTCGGAAACTTTTCCGAAAAATCACATCTTTCTTCCTTTCCAATTTTAATGTCGTATTTACGCACGCACGTCCTCATATACATACACCGGAACTACGGGTGTAACAGGAACGCAGTCATGAGGAAAGGAATCAACCTTCCGAATATGGCCTTGACGGCCACAACAAAAACAAACACTGTGCTATAACGACATTTCCGAACGACTTTACCACATCCGATACATCGAGGAATAGGTGGCCTCGACCAGAAAGTCCTCTCGCTCCTCCGAGAACCTCGACCGGAGCTTGGACCGACTCCTAAATACCTTGTGGGTCCAATATCCCACCGTGGAATCGCGGGGTATGTACCGGGTAGTGGACGAATATCTCACTCATTCCGCCGAGGCCGCTGCCCCAAAACTCACCGATAACCAACCGATCTAGCCTCTTACGCCGATCTCCGCTGCCTCTACCCTCTGACACTGTCTGCATCGCCAAATAACCTCCTTGATGAAATCAGTAGCACCGCTTATCTTGGTCAATAACATAATCGCTTCTCACGACTCCTATAGTCTTCTCCTAATCGAGAAGCTGGAGGCGCTGTGCTTGGGCCTCAAAACTTGGCGCAGGTTAACTCGCCGATCGCGAACAACATCCAGATACCACGGGCATAAGCCCTATCAACACTGAGTCCGACTAGTAGCTCTCGCTACTCCTTTGCCCTTCGGGCGGCCGTTGCTCCTCGAGGCATAATCAGAACACAAAATTACGTGAGAGGAATTATCTTACTAACACCTCTGTGTGGCACGATCTTAGAGTGAGAAGGATAGAAACCAACTTTTAAATGTCCCGTAGCCTCTGTTTATGGGTGTGGCGCGCAACACACCGATAATCAAGACTCTACTAGACACGGCCTCAGACACCCAGGATCGATCGCTCTGATACCACTCTGTCACGCCCCGAACCCCGGGCCCGTGACTGGTGCCCTACCTGGGCACCCTTCTACCTTAACAACTAAGCAAACTGCGGAAATTAAATATCACCCTTTTTTTTTAAACCAACATACGCATGCGGCAAAGCCGACAAGGCTGCCATATAATATACATAATAAAAGACACTACACCGCATACGAGTCCAATCCCACACATGAATACGCACTTAAGAGTTATATCAACTATGACGGACAAGGCCCCGCTGCATCCATAATCAGATAAAAGCCTTTCTGAAAGAACTTATACCAAAAAGATAAACTCCGAATGAAGGAGCTATCCAAAACTCGGCAGGTCCTACACTGCCGATCACCACACAACACCTAAACTCATGCAGATGAACGCAGCTCCGGGCGAGGTCGACAAGAATGTACCAAGTATGTGAAGCTGAAAAATATCGTAATGAAATCATAATCTAAACAAAACATGAGACATGTATGATAGCCAACCTACGATACACAACACATAAGCAATATAACAAGTCGTGACACATGCCTCAAGTCATTTTTAAAATATAACCATGGGTCTCACGCCATAATATCAATCATGCGTGGAATCCTTCCTCACTGCCGGCAGTCCATGATATAATATAACACCAATAGGCATACATGAACACCAAGTCCCACCTGTGTCCTAAAATCAGACGCCAATTAGGAAAACGGCGGTGGTATAACGTCTGGGTTTACCCTCATTTATACTCTTACCCCGAGAATGGTAAAGTTATGGTATAACGTCTTGGGGTTTACCTCATTTATACTCTTACCGGAGAAGGTGGTAAGGTGGGTATAACGTCTGGGGTTTACCCCTCATTTATACTCTTACCCTGGAGAAGGTGGTATAGCGTCTTGGGGGTTTACCCCTCACTTATACTCTTACCCTATCTCAACCGGCCGTCAAACAAAACATAAGCACTACCATGTCTTTTATAATGATCCGGGACTTTAACCCAAGTACTACAAATAGCTAAGCATACAGTGGAATCCCACATCACCGCTTGCAAGGCCCAAGTAACTTACAACAAGACGATACTTCTCCAACCGAGAGTCGCGGCAACGTAATAAAACATAATACTTGCACTCAAAGGCTATCACCAACACACATAGGCAATTCTCAATTAATCAAGCCAAAGTACTTATCAAGGCACACATAGAATAATTCTCAATTAACCAAGCCAAAGTACTTATCAAGGCACACATAGAATAATTCTCAATTAACCAAGCCAAAGTACTACGTACGTACATTCTTTTCAAAAGACTCCTTTTTATGTAAAACCCCAAGATACTAACACCCGTAGTATCAAGGTGTGTCTATTTTTCAAAGTAAGTTACTACACTTTTAGAAAACTCATTTCAAAGCTTGGAATCAAGTAACTTCAAATTTTCACAATTTAGGCAACTTATGCCTAATAATCAAAATAGACAACTTTCTAAACCTTCCATAAAGCCGTTATAACCAACTTCCCATAAAGCCGTTATAACTCTTTATGGTTTTTAGACAATTTCATTCTTTTTATAACCAAGAGACTTATACTTAAAACCAAGTATCACAAACTTTCAAATCAAGTTTCTTAACTTTCAAAATCCTTCAAGTCTCTAAATCTTAAGAAAACAAGTAGCTTATACTTATAAATCCCAAGTAACTCACACCTTTAAAACAAGTTACATCTCTTAAATCATGTCGTTTCTCCTCTTTTAAAACAATTAAGTAAATCACTCATTTGACTCCCCCAAAGTCATTAAAACGACCATTAGGTTTTGGAACTAAGGCACTAGCCAAAAGGTTTGGAAACCACTTCCTTTTCAAGACTCCATGTACTTTAAGCAAAATACTTTCACTCTTAAGAATCCAAACTCCACTAAGGCAATGGATTATACAACTTACAATTTAAACATCAAAGTACAATCAAGGAATAGATCATTTAAGGAGTAGAACTTACTTTTTATCTTAAGGAATCATGCTGTATGGGAGATAGTTCACATACCTTTTCGGCTAAATCCACAAGCTAAGCCGAATACGCCGTACGTAGAAGTGTCAACCTATAATGGTCACAACAAGACTATCAACTTCTAGTCTCTAACGTAGAATAATACTAAGTATACGGCCTCTAATTCTACGGAAAATTGGGCAAAGACCTCCTTTATTTCTACTCACTTTGCCACCTTTTTCAAGGCCGAATACAATAACCAACACGCCACATTTAAGGCTCAAAACAACAACCAAACAAAGGGGATTACACGCCTTACAATACGTGTAAAATTCGCCCCACAATTAATAATAAGTAGTTCCATATTCAAGCCATTCTACCAACAACATAACCAACAATTCAAAGTCCTTTCCAATCCTTTTTCCAATTCCAAGTTCTAAGGTCTAACATGTTATATAGTCATAAACAACTTCAACAACTATAATTTCTTTCTTTCTACAACATGCGACGACTTTAACTAATAATCGACTTGAATTGTAATCTTAAGGCTAACATGCTAGTTTTCGGATTAGGGTTCCAATATCCAATATACTTATCAAACTTCATACTATATAACTCATGCTTGCTAATATCCATAGCTACAACAATAAGTAAGTCTTAACTACTAAAACGACAAAATTTATACCATTACAAGCCCTTAAAATTTCCAAGATTCAAAGTCGCTCCTTAGCAAATTCTTAGCTCATTTCCTTAGGTTCCAACCGCCCAAGCACTCTGGAAGCCTATGAAGAACCCATCTTCAAGTTCCAACTTCAAAGTTGAAGAACTCCTTAAGTTTCCGCCACTAATACGAAAAACGCTGCTTTTTCCAAATCTTTCTATTGAGATATCCTTACAATACCCTTAGGGACATTGGGTTTAAGTCTTGTGAACAATGGAACAAAATTACAAAATTTTCCGGTGTGGACATGGGTGAACAGAGAGCTCATCAGGTGAAGAACAAGGTGTGTGATTTTTTTCTAAGTGTTAGAAGAGCTTGTCTTGCACTAGCTTAGTATATAAAACATATTGGAGGGTTACAGAATTTTATGGACGAATGAGAGGGTGACACGTGGCACCCCCATATGTGGTCAACAATCTCATGCTTTGAAGACTTATCTTCCAAGATGGTCAATGACCATATTACCCCTATTATTTTCGTCCAAGACCACATATGGGGGTGCCACGTGTCACCCTCTCATTCGCCCATAAAATTCAGAACCTCGTGGGCCCCGCAAACGTAAAATTCCTCGGGTGGGCCCCACGTGACCAAATCCGTAAAAATAAATTTCCATAAGGTTAAGAGTTCTACACTCTTCAAATAATGCACTTTGAGAATCCAACTCTCAACAACGAACATTTTTCCTTTCCGACGTTTCTAAGATTTTTCCACGAAAAACAATTCTTCCTTTCGCACTAATTTCCAAGTCTTGATTCCTTACGTACATTCTCTTATACAAGTCCTGGACTTACGGGGTGTAACAATAAGTACGAAGGCATAGCTACTAGATCCACCCTGCATCCTCAATTGACCGGGGCAAGTACGAAAGCCAACTACCAGATCCACCTGTACCAACAATACTAATTACGAATCACGGTCGACCGGCAAGTACGATAGCCTCTACGGATCCAACTCGTCCACGTCACGATCGGCAAGTACGCAGGCTAACCACCAGATCCACCCTGCATCAGTAGACCTCATGGAGAGCTAGTCCATGGAATAATACTATCAACAGGGAAACGAACCCTCATCATGGCCGCATACCCGTGGAATCCTCCATCACTGACGGTACGTCCAAGTAGACTCATAACTACATGCTTTTAATTCGAATTGCAATACCATGTCTTTACATAAACCAAGACAATTACCATGCCTTTTTTCACATAAACCAAGACAACTACCATGCCTTCTTTTCACATAAACCAAGACAACTATCATGCCTTCTTTTCACATAAACCAAGACAACTACCATGCCTTCTTTTCACATAAACCAAGACAATCCTTATTTAAGCAAGCCAAAGTACTTATCAAGGCACACATAGAATAATTCTCAATTAAGCAAGCCAAAGTACTATCAAGGCACAAATAGAATAATTCTCAATTAAACAAGCCAAAGTACTATCAAGGCGTGTCTATTTTTCAAAGTAAGTTACTACACCTTTAGAAAACTCATTTCAAAGCTTGAAACCAAGTAACTTCCAATTTTCACAATCTAGGCAACTTATGCCCCTTAATCAAAATAGACAACTTTCTTAACCTTCCTTAAAGTTATTATAACCAACTTCCCATAAAGCCGTTATACTAACTTTATGCTTTAGAAATTAAGACATTCTTATCCATTCATAAGGCCGTTATAACTCCTTATAAACCATTTCGTTCTTTTACTAACCAAGAGACTTGTACTTCAAACAAATTTACACAATTTTCAAAATACTACAAGCCTCTTATCTTTTAGAAAACAAGTTTCTTACCTCAACAAGTTGAGCCTCTTATCTTTTTAGAATAATTTAATACTCAATATTTTCACACCAAGTACTCTATACTTCTTTATGTCAAGAAATCCTTGTCTACCTTATTTAGGATAAACCACTCCTCAAGTACAAGCGGGTTAACTTCTTAACCCAACCAACTTAGATATTTTCTTAAAACAAGTCAAGTATAACAACAACCTTGCTAGCCTCCTTTCCAAGAACACCACCACAATAATTCCTACAAGCTAGCCACAAGCTTCCTTCTTGTCCTTAACTTTTCAGATTTCCCTTAGGCTTTGAATTCCTCTCGGAAACTTAGATAGAAGTGAGAGCTCTAGCTTAGAGAGAGAGAGGGATTTGAAAGATGACCAAGTCTTCAAGACTTGGTCAATATAAGACATGCAAGAATTCAGACGTGGGGGACACTTGTCACCCACCCATGACCTCTTTAAAACAAACAAGGCAGATCCCCACTCAACTTCGCAACCGCCGCGGCCGCCGCACAGCCTGGCGCTACTGGGCCGCTCGCTGAACTTCCTCGCCAGACTTTCCGCGCGCTGCTCGCTTCCGATCACAAGCCGAACTGCACACTCGTAACTTCCTACCCGACGTCCCATCTACGAGCGGTTAGTTGCGTTGAAACTAGACCCAACGAACTACGCCTGTAGCCTTTGAAACACTTAGGAACTCTCAATGTACCGGTCATAACTCGCCTCAAAGTTGACTAAAACCCGTCCGAACAATCCACAACTTATCTTTCAAAATTTTAAGTCTTACTCCTTCGTGACGCTCATACGCATGACTGAACCACGGTGTAACATTCTCTCTTAGAAACATTCGTCCCGAATGTTCTTTTGGAGCCAATCTAATATTCCTCGGTACATCCTCGTACTTCACGCTTAATGAGACCTTACTATGCCACTTGTGACCCTAAGATATCGCACACGCTTAATCATTCCTCATAAGTCAAACAGGAAAACGAATCCAAAGCATGAACCATTACCACTTACTCGCCCACGCCTAATGCACTGCCTGCTCAGAATTACCAACTTATTCTATCACATGTACATAGTCTCAATATCCCTCGTTCACGACACTAAATCTTACAACAATCCCATCACCTACTCCACCCGGATCTCATCTGTACTATCCTCTTAAGCATACCACATAGCTTAATTTACAAACATAGTCTCCCATTAGGTCTCTTAATTAAACCTCTTAAGGGTCCATTACTTTCTCAGACAACTCATCATCTCCTAATTATCTCAAATTAGTACGTAAAACCTTGATGAGAATTCATTAAACTATTTCATACCCTCCCGGTATCTATTTAATCCTTACCAATCTTTGGTAATCCAAAATCATTCTAGGCAACACGTGTCTGACCCTCATACATAAATCAGATACTGTATGTCACTATACCCACTATACTACCATCATTACTAACCTGGATACGCAATCCGCATAGTTCTTCCTGGGTCACTGCTACCTTTCTCGTGGCTGCAATCAATGTAACTCGTTAGGGAGAGACGACTCTAACCACACAGCTCTATCGCACGATCTTAGAGTGAGAAGAATGGAAACCAATCCTAAATGTCTGCACTCCTCGATTATAGATGTGGTGCACAACACACCGATAATCAAGACTCTACTAGACACGGCCTCAGACACTTTCAAGACTAATCGCTTCGATACCACTTTTGTCACGACCGACCTCGATCGCGATCGTGCCCTATCGGACACCCCGTCAGTACACATCGAGAATAGCAATGAACATACAAACACATAACTCAGATAAGGTAACATCATCGCAAGCCGACAAAGCCGTCTTTCATAAAATAACTTAATCGAAGGTGAAACAGTACAACTTATTCTTACAGCCCAAACCACAAACGTGACTACAGACCTCTAGGAATAACATCTGTGACGGGACAAGGCCCCGCCATACCCCCTGAATGTACAACAGTCTACAACCTCAGGGAATCATACCAAAAGACAAAGCCTCCGGAGAGATGGAGCTTTCCAAGAACTGAACAGTGATCCTAAGAGTGCGGATCAGCAGCTACGTATCTCGACCTGCGGCATGAACGCAGCCCCCCGAAGGAGGTCAGTACAACAGGTACCAAGTATGCGAAACTGAAAATACTGTAATGAAATCATAATAGTACATATAAAGCAGGAGACATGTATGCTAGCCAAACTACAGTACACAACATATACGCAGCCATGTCAAGTCAGGGACTCACGCCCTCTAAGTCATCACTCAAATATAACCATAGGTCTCATGCCCATAATATCAATCATGCCCGTGGAATTCCTTCCTGACTGCCGGAAGTCTATGATATAACAAAACTAAGGAGTACACATGAACACTAGATCCCACCTGTGTCATAAGAACCGTACGAGGCAAGTACGAAGGCATAGCTACGGATCCACTCGCATCCTCAATCGACGGGCAAGTACGAAGCCGCTACGGATCACCGTATCAACAATACTAATTACTCAAAACTGCACGAGGCAAGACGGCGCATAAGGCATAGCTACTAGATCCACCTCGATCCTCAATCGACGGGCAAGTACGAAAGCCAACTACCAGATCCACCCGTACCAACAATACTAATTACCTGAAAACCATACGAGGCAAGTACGAAGGCATAGCTACTAGATCCACCCTGCATCCTCAATTGATCGGGGCAAGTACGAAAGCCAACTACCAGATCCACACGTACCAACAACACTAATTACCTGAAAACCGTACGAGGCAAGTACGAAGGCATAGCTACTAGATCCACTATGCATCCTCAATTGACCGGGGCAAGTACAAAAGCCAACTACCAGATCCACCCGTACCAACAATACTAATTACCTGAATCACGAAGCTGACCGGGGCAAGTACGATAGCCTCTACCAGATCCACCTCGCCACGTCGATCGGCAAGTACGCAGGCTAACCACCAGATCCACCCTGCATCAGTAGACCTCATGGAGAGCTAGTCCATGGAATAATACTATCAACAGGGAAACGAACCATCATCATGGCCGCATACCCGTGGAATCCTCCATCACTGACGGTACATCCAAGTAGACTCATAACTACATGCTTTTAATTCGAATTGCAATACCATGTCTTTACATAAACCAAGACAATTACCATGCCTTCTTTTCACATAAACCAAGACAACTACCATGCCTTCTTTTCACATAAACCAAGACAACTACCATGCCTTCTTTTCACATAAACCAAGACAACTACCATGCCTTCTTTTCACATAAACCAAGACAATCCTTATTTAAGCAAGCCAAAGTACTTATCAAGGCACACATAGAATAATTCTCAATTAAGCAAGCCAAAGTACTATCAAGGCACAAATAGAATAATTCTCAATTAAACAAGCCAAAGTACTATCAAGACGTGTCTATTTTTCAAAGTAAGTTACTACACCTTTAGAAAACTCATTTCAAAGCTTGAAACCAAGTAACTTCAATTTTTCACAATCTAGGAAACTTATGCCCCTTAATCAAAATAGACAACTTTCTTAACCTTCCATAAAATTATTATAACCAACTTCCCATAAAGCCGTTATACTAACTTTATGCTTTAGAAATTAAGACATTCTTATCCTTTCATAAGGCCGTTATAACTAACTTCCCATAAAGCCGTTATAACTCCTTATAAACCATTTCGTTCTTTTACTAACCAAGAGACTTGTACTTCAAACAAATTTACACAATTTTCAAAATACTACAAGCCTCTTATCTTTTAGAAAACAAGTTTCTTACCTCAACAAGTTGAGCCTCTTATCTTTTTAGAATAATTTAATACTCAATACTTTCACACCAAGTACTCTATACTTCTTTATGTCAAGAAATCCTTGTCTACCTTATTTAGGATAAACCACTCCTCAAGAATAAGCGGGTTAACTTCTTAACCCAACCAACTTATACATTTTCTTAAAACAAGTCAAGTATAACAAAATGATTTACTTCATTTAAAACACGTACGTCTACCGTACTATATAGTTATAACTACTCATGCTCAAGAGATAAGAAAGTTTCCACATACCTCTTCGGTCAATCCACTTGCTAAGCCCAAACTACCGCAAGTAATATGACAACCTATAATAACCATGATACGTTTATTAACCTCTAATTTCAATGTAGAAATAATCTAAGTTCAAAGCCACTAAATTCTATGGAAAAATGGGCAGCATTTCCTTTGTTTCTACATACTTTGCCACCTTTCTCAAGGCCGAATTCAACATCCAAACGCCACATTTAAGGCTCAACAATCCAAACATTTCAAAGGGGATTACACACCTAAACTTGGGTGTGTAAAATTCTGCCCCATAAGGTACAACAACTCCCTTAAAATTTTTAAAGTAGTTCTTAGGCCACAATATGCTCATAATATCTTCTTAACCAATTCTTTCACATCCAAACCATATTTCTTACATGCAATGTATCTAAGAGCATTATTTACTACTACTAGTGCCTTCTTCTTCACATGCAACATCAATACTAGCTACAAGAGAAGAAATGTTACCTTTAGAGCTTTAGCCAAAACTATTACAACAACCTTGCTAGCCTCCTTTCCAAGAACACCACCAAAATAATTCCTACAAGCTAGCCACAAGCTTCCTTCTTGTCCTTAACTTTTCAGATTTCCCTTAGGCTTTGAATTCCTCTTGGAATTTTATAGAGAAGTGAGAGCTCTAGCTTAGAGAGAAAGAGGGATTTGAAAGATGACCAAGTATTCAAGACTTGGTCAATATAAGACATGCAAGAATTCAGATGGGGGGGGGACACTTGTCACCCACCCATGACCTCTTTTAAAACAAAACAGTGCAGGAATCCCCACTCAACTTCGCAGAACCCGCCTCGGCACCGCGGCCCTGCAGCCGGCGCCGCGACGCTGAAACTTCTGCCGCCTCTCAGGACTTTCCGGCGCCGCTTCGCAGCCACAAGGGCTGCAACTTCAGCGACTGTAATATCCGGCGCTGCCCTCGCTGCTTCGTCCGAAACGCATTTCTGTCCGACTGCGCACTGAACTTGCAACTCCCATAACTTCCTACTCCGACGTCCTATCGACGAACGGTTGGTTGCGTTGGAAACTAGACCCAACGAACTACGCCCTAGGCCTTTGAAACACTTAGGAACTCTCAATGTACCGGGTCATAACCTGCCTCAAAGTTGACTAAAACCCGTCGAACAATCCACAACTTATCTTTCGAAAATTTTAAGTCTTACTCTTCGCACGCTTTCATACGCATGACCTGAACCACGGATGTAACATTCTCCTTCTTAGAAACATTCGTCCCCGAATGTTCTTTTGGAGCCAATCTAATATTCCTCGGTACATCCTCGTACTTCACGCTTAATGGGACCTTACTATGCCACTTGTGACCCTAAGATATCGCACACGCTTAATCATTCCTCATAAGTCAAACAGGAAAACGAATCCAAAGCATGAACCATTACCACTTACTCTCGTCCACGGCCTAACAGAATTGCCCGTTCGTAATTACCAACTTATTCTATCACATGTACATAGTCTCAATATCCCTCGTTCACGACACTAAATCTTACAACAATCCCATCACCTACTCCACCCGGATCTCATCTGTACTATCCTCTTAAGCATACCACATAGCTTAATTTACAAACATAGTCTCCCATTAGGTCTCTTAATTAAACCTCTTAAGGGTCCATTACTTTCTCAGACAACTCATCATCTCCTAATTATCTCAAATTAGTACGTAAAACCTTGATGAGAATTCATTAAACTGTTTCATACCCTCCCGGTATCTATTTAATCCTTACCAATCTTTGGTAATCCAACCTCATTCTAGGCAACACGTGTCTGAATTCATACAAAAATCAGATACTGTATGTCACTATACCCACTATACTACCATCATTACTAACCTGGATACGCAATCCGCATAGTTCTTCCTGGGTCACTGCTACCTTTCTCGTGGCTGCAATCAATGTAACTCGTTAGGGAGAGACGACCCTAACCACACAGCTCTATCGCACGATCTTAGAGTGAGAAGAATGGAAACCAATCCTAAATGTCCTGCAGCCTCCTGATTATAGATGTGGTGCACAACACACCGATAATCAAGACTCTACTAGACACGGCCTCAGACACTTTCAGAGGACTAATCGCTCTAATACCACTTTTGTCACGACCGACTTCGATCGCGATCGTGCCCTATCGGACACCCTGCCAGTACACATCGAGAATTGTCACGACCAACCTCGCCCGTGGATCGTGCCTTACCCGCACCTAAGTAGACATACATCGAGTAACCACGGAATATAAAAACAAGATATGAAACAATTATGAAATGAGAAACAGCTTTATCCAAGAAAAGATTGCCTTTCGCATGTATATATACATCAAGAGTGAGCTACATCCCAACTTTACAACAGACTACGCACTTAGAATGTAACAACTATGGCGACAGGGCCCGCCATACCTCGAATGTACATAAAGCTACAATGGCGGGAGATCAAACCCAAAAGACAAGCCTCCGAGAAACGGGCTTTCTAAAAGAAGAAACTGATCCCAGGAGCGAGGATCAACAACAGAGTACTCTACTGCGGCATGAGATTTAACGCACTCAAGGAGGTCGACAACAGTACCAAGTATGTGAAATCAGAAAGTACTTAAATGAAATCATATCATTTTAAAACCAATTTTACAAATATGTATTTAAACAACCAATGTAATCGCACATAGTGCCACAAAGATAACCAAGAGAAAATAGATATAACATAATCGTCTTTTCTAGGCCGATAATGATCGAAGCAAGGCCATTCGCCATAGTATCATTATGCTGCCTAATCTCGAACTCCCGCATCCGCATAGGCCACATAGGCCCGCATGAGGTATTCTCGACGGGGTAGCTAACCCGCGGTATCATCCTCGACCCGGTCCGTGATACCTATGGACCGCATGAGGTATTCTCGTGACGGCAGAATACACCCGTTGATCAACTCGAACTCCCGCAGCTCCGCATAGGTCACGTGGACCCGCATGAGGTATTCCTCGCATCGAGGGTGGCAAGTCCTCGATCATAACAAGTCGTGGGGTATGTGATATAATAGAAGATAACGGGCTTATCGCTTAACAACGTAAGCACAACAAGAATAACCCCTTACACAAACATCACAAGACACTAACACACGTAGCATCATAACATGTTTACTTATCAAACCATCTTACTACACTTTCCGTAAATCAATACAAGACTTTCATAAACAAATAAGTAAACTGCCTTTTATCTTTCTTAAGTCGTTATACCTAACTTCCCATAAAGCTAGTATAACTCTTAAGCTTTTAAAACCAAGTATTACTTTTCTTTCAAAAATGATTCATAACTCTTTTGAAATATTTCCAAGATTCTTATCATTTAAAACTCAAGTCAAAAGACATCAAAGTAAAACCAAGTTTAGTTAACACACGACGCCTACCGCACTATATATATTTCAAAAGTATCATGCTCAAGAGGATAGGAAGAATCACATACCTCCCGCTAAATCCACCCGTCAAGTCGAATGTGTCGCGCGCAGAGTATCAACTTATATCAGTCAAATACGTCTATCAACGTCTAGACTACTTCGTAGAATGTTCTAAGCATGAGGTAACTTTGGAATACTACAAGGGATTTAGGCTAAGGTATTTTGGGATAGTAACAATACTTGGGGAAATTTTCTACAAAAGGGGGGGGTGGGGGGGTGGGGTGCTTCAGACGAGACTTCCAAAGGGGGGGAAGGGAGTTTGGACGAGAGATTCTCTGGGGGAGGAGTTTTGAGACTTGGAAAATATTTAAGTGGATGAAGAAGTCTTGCAACTTAAAGGGGTATGTATAGGACATTCAAGGGCCAAGATTCAAGCATGTGTATGGTGGAGATTTGGACATGTGTTGTGTGGGTCCCACTTATCTATGTACTCCACAAATATCTTGCAAGACTTTGACCAAATGTTTATGGCCTTTTCATGAAAAAACGTGCCAATCCTTGTCCACAATTTCGTCCAACCTGCCACCTGTGGTGACACATGTCGCCTCCTATCGGTCCAAAATATTTCATATCTAAAAATCCGCAATAAATTAAAATATTAATACCAGAAAATTTCCTTCACAAGGTTCGTAATCTTTTCCGTTGGAAGTTCACAATTTCGCCCTTTACCTAATTAAGGCTTATATATTTGTACGTACGTTATCACATACATACTCTGGAAATATGGGGTATAACATTCTCCCCCCCTTAGAAACATTCGGCCCGAATGTTCCTTCTCACAAAGATAACGATATAGTTCCTCAAAATTTAAACAATTTGCAAATGCCATACATGGCCACAATACAACACTTAAGTACATATGCCAAAGAAAAATTTACAAGTAGGAAAGTGAGTTACCTGGAGGTGTGGGAATAGGTGAGGATACCGCCTCATGTCCTCCTCTCGCTTCCCACGCCATCTCCTCTCTATGCTCGCTCCGCCATAAGACCTGACGGAAGCCACATCCTTTGTCCGTAGTCGCTTTACCGACGATCGAGTATCGCATGGGAATCTCTCACACGATAACCCCTGGTCACCGGACATCGCCAATCGGTGCACTCTAGATGGATCTCCGATACTTCTCTCAAAGATAGAAACATGGATAACCGGATGCATCGCTTTCAGACGGACGGCAGATCCAACTCATAGACAACCTCGCCTACCTCGCGACAACTGAGCAAGGCCCAATGTACCTTGGGTTGAGCCTTTCTTCCCGAATCTCATCACACCTTCATGGGTGACACCTTCAGAAAACCCAATCAAGAACTCAAACTCCAAATGTCGACGCCGATGATCCGTGATACGACTGCCGACTCGAAGCCGCCAAGAATCGCCTCGATAAGCTTCACCTTATCCACCGCTCACGAACCGTGTCCGTCCCACTAATCGCACTTTGCCCACATCAAACCAAATTATCGGTGACTCGCACTTCCTCCCATAAGGCCTCATAAGGCGCCATCCGATACCGGAGTGGTAGCCGTTATTATACGAAAACTCCACTAGAGGCAAATGATCATCCCATACTTCGAAATCAATAACACAGCTCGCAAAGATATCCTCGTTGTCCGATAGTGCGCTCGCTCGTCCGCTTGGCCCGAGGATGGAATGCAGATCGAGGCTCACTTATGCCCTAATCCTTCCGAAAGACTTCCGAGTTAGTCAGAACCGGGCTCGGCCGGATATGATAGAAATAGGACCCCATGCAACCTTCACGATCTCTCTGATGTAAAGTCCGCATAATCTTCGGCCGAAAAAGTCGTCCTGACTGGAAAAGTGGGCTGATTTCGTCATCCTGTCGACGATAACCCAGATAGAATCATGTTTCCTCTGAGTGCGAGGTAATCCTGTGATAAAGTCCATGTTGATCACCTCCCACTTCCGTGTCGGATCTCTATCGCTTCACAATAATCCACCAGTGCCTCGTGCTCTACCTTACTGCCGACAACACGGGCACTGAGCAACAAACTCTGCAACGTCTCTCTTTAGGCCATCCCACGAAAACACAGATCTGAGGTCGTGGTACATCTTTGTCGACCCCGGATGGATAGAGTAACGCGCGCCAGGCTTCCCTAGAACTTGTTGTCAAGTCCCGCAATATCCGGAACACACAACCCGCCTCAAACCTTAGAACCCCATCGTGCTACTCAAAAGGACCCTTCCTCACGAAGAGTCAGATCACGATACCGTGTCAAAATCGACCTCAAACCGTTGCCTCTTCACCTCCTCGACGATGGAAGACTCGCAACCTCTCGAACCCAACCCCATCGCTATCGTAACTAATCACGACTCCAAGGCTCGCTAGCGATGTAACTCGCGACCATGCCCTCCTCTCGCCGCACATCCGATAGACTCCCATCGACCTACGACTAAGGGCATCCGCCACAACATTGGCCTTCCCGGTGGTACAGATATCGACATCATAATCCTTGAGTAACTCTAACCACCGCCTCGCCGTAAGTTCACCTCCTGCCGAAGATATACCGAGGCTCTTGTGGTCTGTGTAAATATCCACATGAACTCCATATAAATAGTGCCTCCAGATCTTCAAGGCGTGAATCACCGTTGCCAACTCCAAATTATGGGTGGGGTAATTCTTCTCATGCTTCGAGCCGAGACGCGATGCTATAACCTTGCCATGCTGCATCAACACACATCCAAGCCCGATGCCTGACGCATCACAATACACGACATAGAAGGGTAAGAACTGGGGCGGTCGTCAATCTCTCTTTCAGTAACCGGAAGCCCTCCTCACAAGCATCCGTCCACTGAAACTTAGCTGCCTTCTGAGTCAGCTTAGTCAAAGGTGCCGAAATAGAAGCAAACTTCCACGAACCTCCGATAGTAACTCGCAAGGCCCGTAAAGTCGCAAGACCTGCCGGAGTAGTAGGTCAGGCCAACTCGACTGCCTCGATCTTGGCCGATTCCACGAATACCATCTACCCGACAACGTGCTCAGAAAGCCACCGGCCAACCAAAACTCACATTTGGAAAACTTGGCGCATAAATCACTGTCTGGAGAACTCTCAAGATACCTCAAATGCTCCGCATACTCCCGCTCCGAGTGAATAAACCAAGATGTCATCAATGAATACTATCACAAACGATCCAAAATGGCTTGAACACTCGGTTCATCAAATCCTTAAATACCACGAGCATTGGTCAAACCGAAAGACATAACTCGAACTCATAGTGCGCATCGTCCGGAATGCAGTCCTAGGGACATCCGCCTCTCTAACTCGCACCTGATGATAGCCCGATCACAGATCAATCTTGGAGAAACATCTCGCACCCTGTGTTATACCCCGTATATCCAGAGTATGTACGTGAGGGCGTACGTACAAAAGTTTAAGCCTCGAGTAGGCATAAGGGACGAAATGTGTTCACAACTAGAGAAAGAATTGTTTTCCGATGAAACGTTTTCCGGACTTTGCGAAGGGAAAATTGCGGTAGCAACATTTATATTTTTTGCGGATTTTTCCGAGAGATAAAATATTTTGGACCAACGAGAGGGCGACACTTGTCACCCTCAAGTGGGCGGGATGGTGGATGAAAGATGGCACGTTTTTTTGGCCTAAAGCTTTGGTCAAGGTTAGGTAGGATATTTTGTGATATTTGTGTGGTAGATAGATAAGGTGGGACCCACACACACTTGTCCAAATCTCCACCCTCCACTTGCCCTCCACTTGCCTTAATCTCGCCATTGGTTTCCTATAAATACCCCTCAAGTGCAAGACTTATTCTTCATCCTCGCTGATAAATTCCAAGGCAAAATCCTCTCTCCCCTTAGTAGTTTTCACCCAAAGTCCCTCCCTTTGAGAGGCCCTCACCGAAACCCCCTTGGTAGAAAAGTATTCTCCAAGTGTTGTTACTATGCTAAAATAACTTGTCCCAAATACCTTGTAGAATTCCCAAAGTTACCTCTATACTAAAAGCCCGGAAAATACTACTATACTTCCTTTAGTCACTAAACGAAACCCTGGGGGAAAATCTTCATAGTAGGTTGATTAAGTAGAAGTTGTGTAGAACTTCTAAGGGTTTCTTGGAGCGTATTGAGCGTGCACAGTGAGCTAAACCTTGCTCAGGATCGACTTTCTAACTTGGATAATTGTGGGCTTATCGAGGTAAATACTCTTATCCTTCTATTGTAATTGGAGATTACATATAAGAGTAGTTTAGATATGAGTATAAGACGTATATAAGGATGGTATAAAAGAAGAGAACTGAATCAGATTTACATAGATCGTATTTACGTAGACTTGTGTAGTTTGACTGCAGGGAAGTCACGCCCAATTTTCCATAGAATAAGAAATCTTGTATCTAGAATCATTCTACTGCAGTAGTCTAGACGTTGATAGACTTATACGACCGTATAGGTTCAAGATCGCAAGTAGCGTATTCTACTCGAAGGGTGGAAAAGGCTAGCAGGATTACAGTACTTTGGAGTTATTTGCTAATTGTCGGTAATCGTCGCGAGGTATGTGATTCTTCCTATCCTCTTGAGAATGATATTATAAAAGAATATATATAGTACGGTAGACGTACGTGTGTTAACTGAACGTGGTTTTACTTCGATGTCTTTTGACTTGAGTTTTAAATAATAAAGAATCTTGAAGTATTTCAAAAGAATTAAGAATCGTTTTTTAAAGAAGAGTAATACTTGCTTTTGAAAGCTTAAGAGTTATACTAGCTTTATGGGAAGTTAGGTATAACGTCTTAAGAGAGATAAAAAGAATGGTTTATTGATTTTAGAAGTTAAGAGACTTGATCTTAAAAGATAAGAGGCTTGACTTAATTGAATTGATATGAATTTTGTTAAAAAGTGTGAAACCTCATTCGTGAGTAATGAGTACTTGGTTTTTTTTTAAAGAATAATGTTTTAACTGATTTCGGAAATGAGAATAAGTATCGAACGAACCACTGCATCGTTAATAAAGGAAAATGTATTGACAAATAATTAATTAATTAAACCAGTAGAAACCTCCATCTGCATAGAAGCTAAGATAAGACAAAATTGTATTACATTTCCTAGATCATGGTTGCTTTAATAAGATTGTTATAAACAAGATTAACCTACCCACAATTAAGGCATATGTTACTCAAATTGTTTTAAAAGAGAATTATGTTATTAAGTGATTAAGACTATGAACTACGAAACCTTTCAAAAATAAGAGACGTGAATATTTGAAATTAGGCAAACTTGAACTTTGGAAAAGAATGTTGTAACTTCACTTTAAAAGGAGAAGTGTTTTGGTCTAAAAAGAAGGCATGGTATTGTCTTAATTTGGTTTAAAAAGGAAAGTATGGAAGTTGTTTTGGTTTACTTAAAAATGTTAGTCACTATATTTTTTATAATACGGGTATCGGGTGACCTTGGTAAAAGAAATGGACCTTTTTAAGAAAAAAGAATTTAATGTACGTAGTACTTTGGGGTTAAAACCTGGACTTTGGCATAAAATGAAAGTACCTTGAGTTGTGTGTAACTTGCCTATGTTTGCGTGTGATAGCCTTGTCGTGCTAGTATTGTATTTCTATACCACCACGTCTCTCAATGGAGGGCCGACTGATATGTTATGATCTTACTTGGACGCACCGGCAGTGACGGAGGATTCCACGGGTACGCTTCTGTTGATAGTGTTATTCCATGGACTAGCTCTCCATGAGGTTATACTGATTCGGCCTTGGTATCCGTAGTCGCTCGCATTTCCCAAGTCGCGGCTGATTCGGCTTTGGTATCCGTAGTTAGCCTTCGTACTTGCCCCGCTCGCTTTAGTGGCGGTCTCGTGATACGCCTCGTATCCGTAGTTAGCTCAGATTACCCGGCCACCACGTGACACGCTTTGGTATCCGTAGTTGGCTTGATTGCCTCAGACGCCTTCGTTGTCATGACCCGATCACGGGCCCGTGACTGGTGCCTTACCCGGGCACCCAAGTAGACATACATCAGAGAAATCAGCGGAATATAAAAACAAGACATGAAACAATTATAGAATGAGAACAGTTTATCGAGAGAAGATTGCCTTTCGGCATGTATATATACATAAAACTTGAACCCAACAGTTACATCCCTTTACAAATCCCGCCCACAACAAGATTATGCACTTCTAAGATTTTTACAACAACTATGACGGACAGGCCCCGCCATACCTCAATGTACAAGAACTTACAAACTCGGGAAAACATACTAAAAGATAAGCCTCCGAGAAAACGGAGCTTCCTAATACGCCGAACAGTGATCCTAAAAGTGAGGATCAACCGATGTACTCTACCGCGGATGAACGCAGCCTCCGGCGAGGTCGATAACAGTACCAAGTATGTGAAATCGAAATATCAGAAACGAAATCATACCGCCTAAAATAAAACAGAGACATGTATGATAGCAAAACTACAGCTCACAACATAAAAGCGATCATGTCAAGTCGTGGACTCACGCCTCAAAGTCATCCTCACGCCGTGGAATCCCTTCCTCACCGCCAGCCTAGGTATAAATCGTGTGATACGTATAACATGTCTCGCCCATCATACGGGACTCGAGATGGAATCGCATGGTCACATTCCCGGCCCATCTCATGGACTCGGCGGATCAGATGAATACATTCCCGGCCCATCTCACGGACTTTGTCGGATCGTATGAAATACATTCCTGGCCCATCTCATGGACTTGTCAAATCGTGGAATACATTCCTGGCCCATCCCATGGACTCGGTGTCAAATCGTGGAATACATTCCCGGCCCATCCTACGGACTCTGTCAAATCGTGAATACATTCCTGGCCCATCCCATGGACTCCTGTCAAATCGCGGAATACATTCGGTCCATCCTATGGACTCGTGTCAAATCGCAGGAATACATTCCGGCCCATCCCATGGACTCCTGTCAAATCGTGTGGAATACATTCCCGGCCCATCCATGGACTCTGTCAAATCGTGGAATACATTCCTGGCCCATCCTATGGACTCCTGTCAAATCGCCATAACATTTAAACTCTCTTTCAAGACAGATTAAGATAATACCATACTTTCCTTTTAAATCAAAACACTTTCCTTTTTAAAATCAAGTAACAACATTCTTTTCCAAAAGTTCAAGTTGCCTAATTTCAAATACTCAAGTCTTTTATTTTCGAAAGATTTCATATTTCATAGTCTTAATCAAATAACGTAATCTCTTTTTAAAACAATTGAGTAACATATGTCTTATGTGTGAGTAGGTTATTTTTGTTTATAACAATCTCATTAAAGCAACCATGATCTAGGAAATGTAATACAATTTTGTCTTATCTTAGCTTCTATGCAGATAGAGGTTTCTACTGGTTTTAATATAATTAATTATTTGTCAATACATTTTCCTTTATTAACGCTGCAGTGGTTCGTCCGATACTTATTCTCATTTCCGAAATCAGTAAAACATTATTCTTTAAAAACCAAGAACTCATTACTCACGAATGAGGTTTCACACTTTTTAACAAAATTCATATCAATTAAGTCAAGTCTCTTATCTTTTAAGATCAAGTCTCTTAACTTCTAAAATCAATAAACCATTCTTTTACCTACATAAAGTTATTATAACTAACTTCCCATAAAGCTATTATAACACTTTATGTTTTAAACCAACCAACACTCATTTAGCACATGACGCTCACCGCACTACATAGTTTACAAAACATCATGCTAGAAAGGATAGGTAGAGGTTCACATACCTCGCGACGATTATCGACAATTAGCAAATCGCCCAATGTATCAGAACCCGCTAGCCTTTTCCACCCTTCAAGTAGAATACGCCACCGTAGTACTTCAACCTATACAGCCACAAAACGCCTATCAACCTCTAGATCTCTTCAGAGAATAATTCTAGATACAAGATTCCTTATTCTACTAAAATTGGGCAAAGACTTCTCTACCCACAAACATTTCAAGTCTCATCAGAATACAAATTCTATGTAATTACAAATCAATTCTCTTCTTTAATATAATCCTTCTATATGTCTTATACTCAATTCTATACCACTACAAGATGTAATCTCAAATTACAATAAGGACAAGATATTTACCTCGACAAGCCCAAAATTATCCAAGATATATGTCGATCCCGAGCAAGGTTTAGCTCCTATTATGTACGCTCCAATCGCCTCCAAGAAACCCTTAGAAGTTCTACACAACTTCTACTTAATACTTCAACCAACTATGAAGATTTTCCTACGGTTCGCTTTAGTGACTAAAGGAAGTATAGTAGTTTTTCCGGGCTTTTAGTGAGAGGTAACTTAGGAATACTACAAGGTATTTGGCTAAGGTATTTTGGCATAGTAACAATACTGAGAATATTTTTCTACCAAGGGGGTATTTTGACGAGACAACTAGGAAGGGGGTGTTTCGAGGGCTTCACAAAGGGGAGGGGAGTTTGACGAGCTTTCAAGAGGGGGAGAGGGATTTTGAGACTTGGAAAATGTTTAAGGGATGAAGATTTAGTCTTGCACTTGAGGGGTATTAATAGAACCACCAATGGTCTAGATTAAAACAAATGGATGGTGTAGATTTGGATTCATGTGAAGAAAGAGGTCTTCCAACCAAGTGTCCACCATAACCTTGGGACATATGTCCACCACAACATTGGGTCATATGTCCCCCACAACAAAGAGCCATGTGGCCTATCACTAGGCACAAAAAAAACGTCCAACAAGGCCTTCCCTACCTACCCCCACTCACCCAAAGAAATATCTTCCAAGACTTGACCATTTGACCTTGTCCACTTGGCCAACATTTTCGTCCAACCCATGCCAATTAAGGGTGACACATGTCGCCCTCCTATTGGTCCAAAATATTTCGTCTCTCGGAAAAATCCGCAATCGGTTAAAATATAAAAAAACGTAGAATTTCCTTCACAAGGTTCGGAATCTTTTCCGTCGAAAGTTCATAATTTCATCCTTAACCTAATTAGGGTTTGTACAAATGTACGTACGTCCTCACATACATACTCTGGAAATACGGGGTATAACATTCTTCCCCCCTTAGAAACATTCGTCCCGAATGTTCCTTCTCAGTCTCCAACGCATACGCACCTGCAGATAGTCTTCACTACTATACTTACGAAACCAACTATGCCACATATTGCCATCACATAACATACGCCACAAACCCAAATCCAAGCCAACGAGGAATCACCTCAAGATGTAAACAACACCAACTCTCGCTCCCGGTCCAAAGGATACTCCTTCGCACCTTCACTTCACAAAAATGATCACTTCCATCTCTCAAAGACATGTTTATTTCTTCCTTACTCGTCGCACTTTCTCGAACACCCGAACTCTTTCTAGCACACGCATCACACTTCACCATCACTTCGCCCAAAACCTGTGAGTCACTACCTCCAACTTGGTCATCTTACAAGCCTCAAATTCCTTCAAGGCCATTCCCGGTCTTCACGATCTGATTCTAGTCGAACATATCTGCGAACTCGTACGATGGCTACCTAAGCCCGGCCTAGCACCCTCGTGACCCCACCACCGCGACCACCTCAACCGACCACCTCCTTCCGGCCGCGGTTGACCCACGAACGGTCCTTACCCCGACCCAAAATCGTACAAACTCTTGTTCCCCGATCCTAACAATCTTACCTATTCAAGTCCTGAAAGCTACCACCTTTATCTTACACAACCCAAGGAATTATCCCACGATGCATTTTCACGCATACCAAGTATTTCGACAAAACTAACTGAAAATCTTTTACTCAAGACAGCCTTACATCTAAGGTCTCAACGTATAATGTTCTAAGGTTCACACCTTCCGTGGCCCCATACTTATCTATATCATAAATTATACAATGCTATCCAATCATAACATTTAAACATAAGATCAACATATCATGCATACTAGTCTCTGTAGAGGTTAAGGATATACCGCACTCTACCGCTTCTCTTTCCCATCACGCCTAATCATAATCTTGCTCACGCATAGCTATAGAAGGTGATGAACTCCGCCATCGACCCGTAGTCGTGTCATTCGCCTGCATTCTCCTACTAGACAGTCTCGTCACATGGCTCCCGACGGCCGCAGTGAAACAAGCACCAAGAAAGACGACATTCCCGACGACGCCGCCACATCGCGCACACCGAGGACATGAATATCGCTGCTAGAACCCATGTATATCTCAGAAACTAGAATCCTCGAGCCTAACGCCCCAAGATCGCGAGGACCACTGCATCGGGCGAGGTACATAACTAACTCGCTGGCGGTTCGCCTCGAAAGTTACCAAAGGACCTCGCTATTCTCGCCTCTTCTCGCTGATCTCGGCCATTCCGCCGAATTCTCCGCCTCACATCCGCGCATAAGCCTACGCGGCAATGTCCATGCTCGGGCCGGGCTACACCAACAAGCCTCGCCAAGTAGTCATCGAGCCCGTGACGTAGCGGTGCACTCGCCCTCCATGTCGGCTACTAATGCGGGACGCATCGAGCTAACGAGTCAAACTCACATTGTACTCCCGAACCAGACGCGGCCCGCTCAACGCCAAAAATCGCTTACCCGAGCCCTTCGACCGCGAGGCAATAAATGTGCAAGAAATGCCCCGAGAACTCGCCCCATACGATCGGAAGTGCATACTTTCCCGACAGCTCCCACGAATCAAACCGGCCGATCGCAGATCACGCAGCCGACGCGAACCTAAGACCACCGACTCGGTCTCCGGCTCGATCACTTCACGATCCAGAATCGCTTGATGAACTCCTCGCGGATCATCCTCGTGCCTCACCCGAAACTCGCGGGCTACAACTCGTAAAACTCGTAGTCTCAAATCGTCGATCTCGGGTGAACCACGGTGCATCGAATCGCCATCCAAATTATCCTCACGTTCGCCACGATCCCGCCAAGAATCGCCATCTTTGTAACCCATCTCCTCTCGCCTGCATCGCGGAATCGAGGTTCGTGCATCGTGGTCTCAGCAGCCATCGCCGCGCTCTAAACTCGCTGGCCGGGCGGCGCCGCAAAACTCGCCGTCAAGCACTATCTCGTAATGACCGGCTCGCGCTCGCACTCCTATGTATCCTACTAGCAGCCTTTGGTCGCTTTGCCTTCCGGGCTCGGTTTTGCGCATGAGGCATAATCGTAAAAACGAAATACGCTGAGGGGTCCAACTTATAATACAATTTCTAAGGCACGATCTCAGAGTGAGAAGAATGGAAACCAATCCTAAATATCCTATAGCCTCCGACATTGGTGTGGTGCACAACACACCGATAATCAAGACTTACTAGATACGGCCTCAGACACTTTTTGAGGATTAATCGCTCGATACCACTTTTTGTCATGACCCGATCCTGCCCGTGGATCGTGCCTTACCCGGGCACCCAAGTAGACATACATCAGAGAAATCAGCGGAATATAAAAACAAGACATGAAACAATTATAGAATGAGAACAGTTTATCGAGAGAAGATTGTCTTTCGGCATGTATATATACATAAAACTTGAACCCGAATAGTTACATCCCTTTTACAAATCCTGCCCACAACAGTACTACATACCTCTAAGATTTTTACAACAACTATGATTGGACAGGGCCCCGCCATACCCCTGAATGTACAAGAACTTACAAACTCGGGGAAAACATACCAAAAGATAAGCCTCCGGAGAAAACGGAGCTTCCCAATACGCTGAACTGTGATCCTAAGAGTGAGGATCAACCGATGTACCTTTACTCATGCAGATGAACGCACTTCAAGGAGGTCGCATAACAGTACCAAGTATGTGAAATCGAAATATCAGAACGAAATCATAATTCTAAAATAAAACAGAGATATGTATGATAACAAAACTACTGCTTCACAACATAAAAGCCATATGTCAAGTCGTGGACTCACACCTCAAAGTCATCCTCACGCCCGTGGAACTCCTTCCTCACCGCTAGCCTAGGTATAAATCGTGTGATACGTATAACATGTCTCGCCCATCCTACGGGACTCGAGGTGGAATCGCATGGTCACATTCCCGGCCCATCTCATGGACTCGGTGCTTGATCAGATGGAATACATTCCTGGCCCATCTCATGGACTCGGTGTCGGATCGATGAATACATTCCTGGCCCATCTCATGGACTCTTGTCAAATCGTGGAATACATTCCTGGCCCATCCCATGGACTTGTCAAATCGTGTCGAATACATTCCTGGCCCATCCTACGGACTGGGTGTCAAATCGCGTGGAATACATTCCCGGCCCATCCCATGGACTCTGTCAAATCGTGTGGAATACATTCCCTGGCCCATCCTATGGACTCGGTGTCAAATCGTGTGGAATACATTCCTGGCCCATCCTACGGACTCCTGTCAAATCGTGGAATACATTCCGGTCCATCCTACGGACTCGGTGTCAAATCGGCCATAACATTTAAACTCTCTTTCAAGACAGATTAAGATAATACCATACTTTCCTTTTAAATCAAAACACTTTCCTTTTTAAAATCAAGTAACAACATTCTTTTCCAAAAGTTCAAGTTGCCTAATTTCAAATACTCAAGTCTTTTATTTTCGAAAGATTTCATAGTTCATAGTCTTAATCAAATAACGTAATCTCTTTTTAAAACAATTGAGTAACATATGTCTTATGTGTGAGTAGGTTATTTTTGTTTATAACAATCTCATTAAAGCAGCCATGATCTAGGAAATGTAATACAATTTTGTCTTATCTTAGCTTCTATGCAGATGGAGGTTTCTACTGGTTTTATTATAATTGATTATTTGTCAATACATTTTCCTTTATTAACGCTGCAGTTGTTCGTCCGATACTTATTCTCATTTTCGAAATCAGTAAAACATTATTCTTTAAAAACCAAGAACTCATTACTCACGAATGAGGTTTCACACTTTTTAACAAAATTCATATCAATTAAGTCAAGTCTCTTATCTTTTAAGATCAAGTCTCTTAACTTCTAAAATCAATAAACCATTCTTTTACCTACATAAAGTTGTTATAACTAACTTTCCATAAAGTTATTATAACACTTTATGTTTTAAACCAACCAAAACTCATTTAGCACATGTACGTCTACCGTACTACATAGTTTACAAAACATCATGCTAGAAAGGATAGGAAGAGGTTCACATACCTCGCGACGATTATCGACAATTAGCAAATCGCCCAAAGCATCAGAACTCGCTAGCCTTTTCCACCCTTCAAGTAGAATACGCTACCCGTAGTACTTCAACCTATACAGGCCACGAAACGTCTATCAACCTCTAGATCTCTTCGTAGAATAATTCTAGATACAAGATTCCTTATTCTACGGAAAATTGGGCAGCACTTCCCTACACGTCAAACTACTCAAGTCTATTGTAAATACAGTCCTATGTAATTACAGTTCAATTATCTTCTTTAATATCATCCTTCTATATGTCTTATACTCAATTCTATACCACTACAGTATGTAATCTCCAATTACAATAGAAGGACAAGATATTTACCTCGACAAGCCCAAAATTATCCAAGATATATGTCGATCCTGAGCAAGGTTTAGCTCCTATTCTGTACGCTCCAATTCGCTCCAAGAAACCCTTAGAAGTTCTACACAACTTCTACTTAATACTTCAACCAACTATGAAGATTTTCCCTACGGTTGCGTTTAGTGACTAAAGGAAGTATAGTAGTTTTTCTGGGCTTTTAGTGGAGAGGTAACTTAGGAATACTACAAGGTATTTGGCTAAGGTATTTTGGCATAGTAACAATACTTGGAGAATATTTTTCTACCAAGGGGTATTTCACGAGACAACTAGGAAGGGGGTCGAGGGCTTCACAAAGTGGGTGGGGAGTTTGGACGAGAGCTTTCAAGAGGGGGAGAGGGATTTTGAGACTTGGAAAATGTTTAAGGGATGAAGATTTAGTCTTGCACTTGAGGGGTATTTATAGAACCACCAATGGTCTAGATTAAAACAAATGGATGATGTAGATTTGGATCCATGTGAAGAAAGAGGTCTTCCAACCAAGTGTCCACCATAACCTTGGGACATATGTCCACCACAACATTGGGTCATATGTCCCCCACAACAAAGAGCCACGTGGCCTTCCACTAGGCACAAAAAAACGTCCAACAAGGCCTTCCCTACCTACCCCCACTCACCCAAAGAAATATCTTCCAAGACTTGACCATTTGACCTTGTCCACTTGGCCAACATTTTCGTCCAACCCATGCCAATTAAGGGTGACACATGTCGCCTCCTATCGGTCCAAAATATTTCGCCTCTGGAAAAATCCGCAATCGGTTAAAATATAAAAACGTGAGAATTTCCTTCACAAGTTCTAATCTTTTCCGTCGAAAGTTCATAATTTCATCCTTAACCTAATTAGGGTTTGTACAAATGTACGTACGTCCTCACATACATACTCTGGAAATACGGGGTATAACATTCGTGGTTTGGTTGTATAGTATTGTTAGTACAGCTTTGGTATCTGTTAGTTGGCTTTCGTACTTGCTGGCCTCATTGATGACGCGCTTTGGTATCCGGTAGTTAGCCTTCTTACTTGCCCCGCACGGTTTATGACTCGTGGGACTCGTGTTTATGTGTACTCCTTGGTATTATTATATCATGATCGCCAGTGAGGAAGGTATTCCACCGCATGATTGATGCTGAGGCGCGAGACCCATAGTTATATTTGAGTGATGACTTTGAGGGCGCGAGTCCTCGACTTACGTGGATCGCTATTTATCGCGGATCGTAGTTTGCTTATCATACATGTCTCCCGCTTTATATAGACTACTATGATTTCATTTACAATATTTTCGCCACATACTTGGTACCACATCGACCTCCTTCGGGGCCGCGTCACGCCGCAGTAGAGGTACACCGCCGTTGATCCTCGCCATAGGATCACAATGGATTGGAAGCTCCGCTTTCACCGAGGCTTATCTTTTGGTATAGTCCTCACATCAGAGGTACTTGTACATTCTGTGGTATGGCGGGGCCCCGTCCCGCCATGTTGTATAAAAACTCTAGAGGTTTGTAGTAATCGCAAGTGTGGTTTGTGCGATGTAATCGCTCAAGTTTTTAGTTATATATACAAGAAGGTAAATCGCTTGGTTGGCCTGCTTTTCTTATCATATCTCTTGTTTCATGTTTAAGTTTTTATTTCACGATTTTCTCTCGATGTTGTATCACTAGGGTGCCCGGTAGGCACCACAGTGCCCGGATCGGGTCGTGACACTCGCAATCGGGTCGAACAAATCATCAATCTTGGGAAGGGGTATTCATATTAATAGTCACCTTGTTCACCGCTCAGATCAACACACATGTGCGCTGGCCCCGCCCTTCTTCTTCACGAACAATACGGCGCCTGTGGAGAAACACTAGGCTCGATGAAGCCTTCTCCAAAGAAATCTCTCACCTGGTCCTTCAACTCTCTCAACTCGATGCGTCATTCTCATGGCGGAATGGATATAAAGCCGAGTGTCCGCAAAGACATCGATACAAAACTCTATCTCCTCTCGTGAGGATACCCGGAGGTCGTCTGAAACACATCCGGGAACTCTCTCGACTACTGAATCGATCAAAATCTGTATCGCAGCCTCGTGATCAAATACCCGAATGAGATGGTAGATATACCCTTCTCGCATTATCTTACTAGCCTGAGGTAAGAAATAAACCTACCCTCTACGACACGGTGTTCCTCCCACTCAATAACCTGGCCTCAGAAACCGGAACCGCATCAACCTCGCCTCGCAGCCCACATTGGCGTAGCAAGAAGCCAGCCAATACATACCCATGATCACATCGAAATCACCATATCCAACTCTATCAAGTCCGCTAGGTCCGACGACTACATATAGTTACCGACAAGCCCTATATACTCGCCGCCTACCACCGAATCACCCATCGCGTAGCTACCTCAAAAGCGGTCTATGGACTCGTGCTCTATCCCTATCCTACTAGAAATACGGGAGATATATAGGACAAGGTAGAACCCGATCTATCAAGGCATACACGTCACAACATGAAACCGATAAAGTACCGTGACGACATCCGCGACGCCTCCCGTCCCGCTTACCGACAGCATAAATGCGCTCAAGACCGCTAGAACTAGGACTCGCCACGACTCCGCCACACCGCTGGTCCTCGAGCACCCCGCCTCCCGGGCGAGTAATCAGAGATGAAGACCCGCGAAAAGACTCAGGTCGACCCTACCATCTCGCGCCGCTCGTGGCTCGACAGGCCGATAGTGACCGGCTGCCGCAAGTGTAGCAAACTCCCGACTAGTACCACAACTCCGTGATGGAATCTACCACACCGACACACCGAGAGGACTCGATCGGTTAGCACCGCTACCCTCGAAGTCAAGCCCCGGGCCCCGACCGCCCCGAATACCCTACCTGGCCCCAAGATGGTAGGAGTGCTCGAGCCGTGGTGCAAATCTAGTTCGCCGCCGAGATCGCCCACCCCGAGAGCTACTAAAGATCCGCCGCCTTCGCCTTCTTCCGGATATCGGCCAACCCGCCGCTTACGCTCGCACCTGCGTACGAGCTCAACGCGGCAATGTCCATGCCCGATCAAGAGCTACACTAACAAGACTCTGCCAAGTAGTCATCCAGTCCCGTGACGTAGCGGTGCACTCTATCCTCCATATCTGCCACTAACGCAGGGACATATCGAGCCAACGAGTCGAACTTCACGTTGTACTCCGAACCGCACGCCCTCCTCGCCTCAAAGATCGAAACTCGCTTACCCGCGTTTCCTCATTCGCGAGGCAAGAAGTGGCCGAGAAAAGCCTCGAGAACTCGCCCCATACCGCCGGAAGTGCATGCTCTCCCGACAGCTCCCACGAATCAAACCAATCGATCGCAGATCACGCAACCGATGCGGAACCTAAGACCACCGACGGTCTCCAAGCCTCGATCACTTTATGATCCGTCAGAGCCGCTTGATGAACTCGCGATCATCTCGTGCCTCACCAGAACTCGGGCGGCTACAACTCGTAAAATCCCGTAGTCTCGCCGTCCGATTCTGGGTGAACCACGGTGCTATCGAATCGCCGCGGCCCAACCTATCTCTGCGTTCGCCACAATCTCGGCAGAATCGCCATCTCTCAGAATTCCATCTCCTCTCGCCTGTGTCATGGATCGAGGCGCAGTATCGTGGTCTCGCTGCCTCGCCGCGCTCCAAACTCGTTGGGCCGGCGCGCCGTAGAACTCGCCGTCCGAGGTATCGCCGTAAAGTTCGCTCGCCTCGTGACTCTGTCCTACTAGCAGCCTCCTCGCTTTGCCCTTCTGGGCCCGGCCGCTTGCGTGAGGCATAATCGTATGTAAAAGAAATACGTTAGAGGCTCCAACTTATAACACGCCTCTAAGGCACGATCTCAGAGTGAGAAGAATGGAAACCAATCCTAAATATCCTATAGCCTCCGATTATCAAGTGCACAACACACCGATAATCAAGACTTACTAGATACGGCCTCAGACACTTTCCGAGGATTAATCGCTCGATACCACTTTTGTCACGACCAACCCGCCCATGATCGTGCCTTACCCGCACCTAAGTAGACATACATCGAGTAACCAATGGAATATAAAACAAGACATGAAACAATTATGAAATGAGAAACAATTTATCCAAGAAAAGATTGTCTTTCACACGTATATATACATCAAGAGTGAATAGCTACATCCCAACTTTACAACATGTGACTACAGACCTCAGGAATGTAAACAACTATGGTGGGACAGGGCCCATACCATACGAATGTACATAAAGCTACAATGGCGGGAGATCATACTCAAAAGACAAGCCTCCGAGAAACGGCTTTCCTAAAAGTAGAAACGGTGATCCTAGGAGCGGATCAACAACAGAGTACCTCTACCATGGCATGAACGCCCCTCAAGGAGGTCAAGACAACAGTACCAAGTATGTGAAATCAGAAAGTACTTAAATGAAATCATATCATTTTAAAACCAATTTTACAAATATGTATTTAAACAACCAATGAATCGCACTTAGTGCCACAAAGATAACCAAGAGCAAAATAGATATAACATAATCGTCTTTTCTAGGCGCTAATGATCGGGCAAGGCCATTAGCCCATAGTATCATTATGCGTGCCTAATCATGGAACTCCCGATCCGCATAGCCACATAGCCGCATACGAGGTATTCTCGTGACGGGGTAGCTAACCCAGCATCATCCTCGACCCCAAGTCCACATAGTCTACGGACCGCATGAGGTATTCCTCAGACGGCAGAACACACCCGAGTGATAAATCCTCGAACTCCCGCACCCGCATAGGTCACATGGACCCGCATGAGGTATTCCTCGCATCGAGGGTGGCAAGTCCTCACATCATAGCAAGTCGGGGTATGTGATATAATAGCAAGATCCGCTTATCGCTTAACAACGTAAGCACAACAAGAATAACCCCTTTACACAAACATCACAAGACACTAACACACGTAGCATCATAACATGTTTACTTATCAAACCATCTTATTACACTTTCCGTAAATCAATACAAGACTTTCATAAACAAATAAGTAAACTGCCTTTTATCTTTCTTAAGTCGTTATACCTAACTTCCCATAAAGCTAGTATAACTCTTAAGCTTTTAAACCCAAGTATTACTTTTCTTTCAAAATGATTCATAACTCTTTTGAAATATTTCCAAGATTCTTATCATTTAAAACTCAAGTCAAAAGACATCAAAGTAAAACCAAGTTTAGTTAACACACGACGCTCACCGTACTATATATATTTCAAAGTATCATGCTCAAGAGGATAGGAAGAATCACATACCTCCTCTACTAAATCCACCGCCAAGTCGAACGTGTCGCGCAGAGTATCAACATATATCTCACAACACGCTTATCAACGCCTAGACTACTTCGTAGAACGTTCTAAGCACGAGGTAACTTTGGAATACTACGCGGATTTAGGCTAAGGTATTTTGGGATAGTAACAATACTGGGGAATTTTCTACAAAAAGGGGGTGCTTCACGAGACTTCCAAAGGGGAAGTGGAGTTTGACGAGAGCTTCTGGGGAGGAGTTTTGAGACTTGGAAAATATTTAAGTGGACGAAGAAGTCTTGCAACTTAAGGGGTATTTATAGGACATTCAAGGGCCAAGATTCAAGCACGTGTATGGTGGAGATTTGGACACGTGTTGTAGGGTCCCACTTATCTATCTACTCCACAAATATCTTGCAAGACTTTGACCAATTGTTTACGGCCTTTTCATGAAAAACGCGCCAATCCTTGTCCACAATTTCGCCCAACTCGCCACCTAGGGGTGACACATGTCGCCCTCCTATTGGTCCAAAATATTTCATCTCTCAGAAAAATCCGCAATAAATTAAAATATTAAAACCGTAAAATTTCCTTCACAAGGTTCGGAATCTTTTCCGTTGGAAGTTCACAATTTCGTCCTTTACCTAATTAAGGCTTATATATTTGTACGTACGTCCTCACATACATACTCTGGAAATACGGGGTATAACAAGAATAGCAGCGGAACATACAAACACATAACCTGTATAAGGTAAACATCACTGGCAAGCCGACAAAGCCGCCTTTCATAAAATAACTTAATCGAAAGTGAAATAGTACAACTTATTCTTACAGCCCAAACCACAAACGTGACTACAGACCTCTAGGAATAACATCTGTGACGGGACAGGGCCCCGCCATACCCCCTGAATGTACAATACCTACAACCTCGTGGAATCATACCAAAAGACAAAGCCTCCGAGAGACGGAGCATTCCAAGAATCGAATGATCCTAAGAGCGCGGATCAGCCACTACGATCTCGACTCAGCATGAACGCACTTCGGGCGAGGTCAAGATAACAGTACCAAGCATGCTAAATCAAAATATCAGAATGAAATCATAATAGTACATATAAAGCAGGAGACATGTATGCTAGCCAAACTACAGTACACAACATATACGCAGCCATGTCAAGTCAGGGACTCACGCCCTCTAAGTCATCACTCAAATATAACCATAGGTCTCATGCCCATAATATCAATCATGCCCGTGGAATTCCTTCCTCACTGCCGGCAGTCTATGATATAACAACACTAAGGAGTACACATGAACACTAGATCCCACCTGTGTCATAAGAACCGTACGAGGCAAGTACGAAGGCATAGCTACCAGATCCACCCTGCATCCTCAATCGACGTGGCAAGTACGGAAGCCGGCTACCGATCCACCTGCACTAACCATACTAATTACATTAAAACCGTACGAGGCAAGTACGAAGGCATAGCTACTAGATCCACCCTGCATCCTCAACTGACCGGGGCAAGTACGAAAGCCAACTACCAGATCCACCCGTACCAACAATACTAATTACCTGAAAACCGTACGAGGCAAGTACGAAGGCATAGCTACTAGATCCACCCAGCATCCTCAATTGACCGGGGCAAGTACGAAAGCCAACTACCAGATCCACCCGCACTAACAATACTAATTACGAATCACGGTCGACCGGCAAGTACGATAGCCTCTACCAGATCCACCTCGGCCACGCCGCTTAACCGGCAAGTACGCAGCTAACCATCAGATCCACCCCGCATCAAGATACCTCACGGAGCTAGTCCATGGAATAATACTATCAACAGGGAAACAAACCCTCATCATGGCCGCATACCCGTGGAATCCTCCATCACTGACGGTACGTCCAAGTAGACTCATAACTACATGCTTTTAATTCGAATTGCAATACCATGTCTTTACATAAACCAAGACAATTACCATGCCTTCTTTTCACATAAACCAAGACAACTACCATGCCTTCTTTTCACATAAACCAAGACAACTACCATGCCTTCTTTTCACATAAACCAAGACAATCCTTATTTAAGCAAGCCAAAGTACTTATCAAGGCACACATAGAATAATTCTCAATTAAGCAAGCCAAAGTACTATCAAGGCACAAATAGAATAATTCTCAATTAAACAAGCCAAAGTACTATCAAGGCATGTCTATTTTTCAAAGTAAGTTACTACACCTTTAGAAAACTCATTTCAAAGCTTGAAACCAAGTAACTTCAATTTTTCACAATCTAGGAAACTTATGCCCCTTAATCAAAATAGACAACTTTCTTAACCTTCCATAAAGTTATTATAACCAACTTCCCATAAAGCCGTTATACTAACTTTATGCTTTAGAAATTAAGACATTCTTATCCTTTCATAAGGCCGTTATAACTAACTTCCCATAAAGCCGTTATAACTCCTTATAAACCATTTCGTTCTTTTACTAACCAAGAGACTTGTACTTCAAACAAATTTACACAATTTTCAAAATACTACAAGCCTCTTATCTTTTAGAAAACAAGTTTCTTACCTCAACAAGTTGAGCCTCTTATCTTTTTAGAATAATTTAATACTCAATACTTTCACATCAAGTACTCTATACTTCTTTATGTCAAGAAATCCTTGTCTACCTTATTTAGGATAAACCACTCCTCAAGAACAAGCGGGTTAACTTCTTAACCCAACCAACTTAGACATTTTCTTAAAACAAGTCAAGTATAACAAAAGGATTTACTTCATTTAAAACACGACGCTCACCGTACTATATAGTTATAACTACTCATGCTCAAGAGATAAGAGAGTTTCCACATACCTCTTCGGTCAATCCACTTGCTAAGCCCAAACTACCGCAAGTAATATGACAACCTATAATAACCATGATACGTTTATTAACCTCTAATTTCAATGTAGAAATAATCTAAGTTCAAAGCCACTAAATTCTATGGAAAAATGGGCAGCATTTCCTTTGTTTCTACATACTTTGCCACGTTTCTCAAGGCCGAATTCAACATCCAAACGCCACATTTAAGGCTCAACAATCCAAACATTTCAAAGGGGATTACACACCTAAACTTGGGTGTGTAAAATTCTGCCCCATAAGGTACAACAACTCCCTTAACAATTTTAAAGTAGTTCTTAGGCCACAATATGCACATAATATCTTCTTAACCAATTCTTTCACATCCAAACCATATTTCTTACATGCAATGAATCTAAGAGAATTATTTACTACTACTAGTCCCTTCTTCTTCACATGCAACATCAATACTAGCTACAAGAGAAGAAATGTTACCTTTAGAGATTTAGCCAAAACTATTCCAACAACCTTGATAGCCTCCTTTCCAAGAACACCACCACAATAATTCCTACAAGCTAGCCACAAGCTTCCTTATTGTCCTTAACTTTTCAGATTTCCCTTAGGCTTTGAATTCCTCTTGGAATTTTAGAGAGAGTGAGAGCTCTAGCTTAGAGAGAGAGAGGGATTTGAAAGATGACCAAGTCTTCAAGACTTGGTCAATATAAGACATGCAAGAATTTAGATGGGGGGGGGGACACTTGTCACCCACCCATGACCTCTTTTAAAACAAAACAGTGTAGGAATCCCCACTCAACTTCGCAGAACCCGCCTCGGCGTCGCGGCCCTGCAGCCGCCATGCGCTGAAACTTGCCGCCTCATGACTTTTTCGCCGCCTCGCTTCCCGGCGCCCGGGCGCTGCAACTTCAGCGACTGAATATCCGCGCCGCTCGCATCCGCGCGCGGCCCCGCTTCGTCCAAACGCATTGGTCCGATCACAGACCGAACTTGCAACTCCCATAACTTCCTACTCCGACGCCCCATCGATTTAACGGTTGGTTGCATTGGAAACTAGACCCAACGAACTACGTCATAGGCCTTTGAAACACTTAAGAACTCTCAATGTACCGGGTCATAACCTGCCTCAAAGTTGACTAAAACCCGTCTAGAACAATCCGTCAACTTATCTTTCGAAAATTTTAAGTGTTACTACCTTTCGTACACTCTCATATGCATGACCTGAACCACGGGGTGTAACAGTGCAGTAGAGCTGTCTTATTAGGTTTAATCCTCTCTGACCTATTCTTATGTAACAGTTATGCCTCCACGGCGCACTCAGGCCTGAGAAGGGCAAGGCAGGAGGCGCTAGCGGTACTCAGAGGGTTACTAGGACTCAGGCACAGACTATACCTGAGGTAGTAGGCGAGTCGGAGAGTTCAGCCACGCCGCAGATTATGAGCCGAGAGCGCAGAGCTCCAGAGGTTCCTGCACTGCATCCTCCAATTCCGCAGCCAGGAGCTGAGTATAGAGACTACGGGGAGCAGATCCGGTTATTGACCAGCATAGTAGCAGGGCAGTGCCGACAGGAGCAGGTAGCTAACCCTAGAGCCGACAATTTGTGGATTCGGGATTTTCTGGGTTGTCATCCACCCGAGTTTTATGGTTCGAGGTCTGAGGAGGATCCACAGGATTTCATTCGGTAGTTACAGCGGACTATGCAGGTGCTTAGGGCCTCAGAGACAGAGTCAGTTATGCTAGCCTCTTACCGGTTACGCGATATTGCGTTGAACTGGTTTGAGTCATTGGAGCTGTCGAGAGGTGAGGATGCTCTTCCAGCTGTTTGGGAGGAGTTCACAGAGGCCTTCATGGATCACTTTTTGCCTCCTGAGATGATCAGAGCCCGCGTAGATAGATTCTTGACCTTGAAGCAGAATGAGAGGACTATCAGAGAGTACAACCTGGAGTTTGACTCTTTGGTCAGGCATGCGCACACCATTGTAGCCATACGGCGACAGAGTTCATCGCATGTGACGGGCTAGACCGTCATATGATTATCGATGCTTGGGGTGGCTCTTCACCCTGCATGGATATTGCCGTGACGCAGCCTATGCGCAGGGATAGAGGACGAGAGAGGAGGATTAGCTTGACTCGGCCAGCCCAAGAGGCCGTGACAGCAGGTCTCAAGGCGCTGAGGCGACAACCTCAACAAGAGACTAGGTCCACATTTCAGCCAAAGATGCAGTGCTCCTTCTCGCTTTCGCGCGAGGTCCGATCACCGGTCATTCAGAGCAGTCGTGGCTTCGGGTTTCGAGGCAGAGACCGTCACCAATCGAGACCACCCACATCTCGGTGTGCTCGATGCGGTAGATCTCACCCAGGCGAGTGTCGTGTTCCTTCAGAAGCTTGTTACTCTTGTGGCCAGCTGGGCCATTTGAAGAGAGACTGTCCGACCAGAGGCAGCATGGGTGGTATGGTGTAGCCGACAGGATCAGTTGTTGGGTCTTCTTCTTCTTCTGTGGTTATGCGCCCCGGAGGTGTTCACGACCGCAGCGCGGCAGAGGTCGTGGTGGTGGTTCCAGTTCAAGCGGTCCACAGAACCGCATTTATTCCTTAGCCAGCCTCCAAGATCAGGAGGCTTCCCCTGACGTCGTCACAGGTACATTATTGATTTCATGATGTGACGTATATGCTTTGATAGATCCAGGTTCTACCTTGTCCTATGTGTCCCCTCTTATTGCGGGTAGAATCGGGATAGAGCCGGTGTCGATAGAGCCGTTTGAGGTAGCTACGCCAGTTGGTGATTTGGTGTTAGCTGAGCGGGTGTATAGAGGTTGTCCGATGTTTATTTACAGTCATCAGACCCTTGCAGACTTGATAGAGTTGGAGATGACAGATTTTGATGTCATTATGGGTATGGACTGGTTTGCTTCTTGTTATGCCAACGTTGACTGTAGAGACAGGTTGGTCCGGTTCTAGTTTCCAGGTGAGCCAGTTATCGAGTGGAAGGGCAACAGAGCGTCGCCGAGGGGTAGGTTTATTTCTTACCTCAAGGCTAGGAAGATGATGCAGAAAGGGTACATCTATCATCTGGTTCGGGTATTCGATCAAGAGGCTGAGGTGCCAGTTCTTCAGTCAGTACCAGTGGTTAGGGAGTTTCCAGATGTGTTCCCAGACGATCTTCCGGGTATCCCTCCTAAGAGGGAGATTGAGTTTTGTATTGATACGTTCCAATACACTCGACCTATTTCTATTCCGCCATACAGACGGCACCGCCGAGTTGAGGAGTCAAGGACCAGCTGAAAGATTTGCTGGAAAAGGGCTTTATCAGACCTAGTGTTTCTTTCTGGGGAGCGCCGGTTTTGTTTGTGAAGAAGAAGGATGGGACGCTGTGTATGTGTGTTGATTACAGGCAGCTGAATAAGGTAACCATCAAGAATAGGTACCCCCTCCCCAGGATTGATGACTTGTTTGACTAGTTGCAGGGTGCGAGGTGTTTCTCCAAGATAGACCTGCGGTCTGGTTATCATCAGGTGCGAGTTCGAGAGGTAGATATCCCATATCGCATTCAGACCCTGTATGGGCACTATGAGTTCGTGGTGATGTCTTTCGGTTTGACCAACGCCCAATGGGTATTTATGGATCCGATGAACTGTGTTCAAGCCATTTTTGGATACATTTGTGATAGTATTCATTGATGACATCCCGGTTTATTCGCGATGCAGCAGATCATGCAGATCACGAGGGCGGTGACAGGGTCCTCCAGAGCCGGCAATTATTCGCCAAGTTCTCCAAGTGTGAGTTTTGGTTGGCCTCGATGGCATTACCGGGCACATTATCAAGTGATGGTGTTCGTGGATACGACAAAGATCGAGGCGCTCAAGTCTTGGCGAGACCTACTACTCCGACCGAGTGCGAAATTTCTTAGTAATGATGTGTTATTATCTTAGGTTTGTGGAAGCGCTTGCTTCGATTTCAGCAAGATTGACTAGGGTCGACTCGTATGCGGCTAAGTTCCATGGAAAGAGTCTTGCGAGAAGGGCTTCCGCCATCAAGGAAAGGTTGACGACTCAGTTCTTACTCTTCCGAGGGTTAGACGGTACGTGATCTATCGTGATGCCTCGTATCGGGCTAGGTGTGTTTTGACGCATCAGGCAAGGTTATAGCCTATGCTTCCCAGCGATACTAAGCATGAGAGGAATTTCCCTACCCACGACTTAGAGTTGGTCGCAGTTATTCATGCCTTGAAGATTTGGAGACATTATTTATATGGGGTTCATGTGGATATTCATACAGACCACAAGAGCCTCCAAGATATCTTCGTGCAGGGAGCCGAACTTGCATGCAGACGGTGGTTAGAGTTGTTGAAAGATTATGATGTTGATATTCTATACCATCCGGGGAAATCCAACGTAGTTGATGATGCCTTGAGTCGTAGATCGATGAGGAGTCTGTCAGAGGTACAGCCAGAGAGACAGGACATGGTCCGTCAGATCCACCAGCTAGCGAGCCTTGGGGTTCGATTGATCGATACTAATGATAGTGGGGTACGGGTTCGTGAGGTTGCCGAGTCTTCTATCGTTGATGAGGTGAAGAGGCGACAGTTTGAGGACCCAGTGTTAGTACGGTATCGAGATGCATCTCTTCGGGAGGAGAAGAGTCTATTCGAGGTAGCGCCTGATGGGGTGCTAAGATTTGAGGGCCGATTGTGTGTTCCCGATGTGACAGGACTTCGTCAGCAGATTCTGGGAGAGGCACACAGTGCTCGTTATTCAATTCATCCGGGGTTGACCAAGATGTACCATGACCTCAGATGTATGTATTGGTGGGATGGCCTGAAGAGGGACGTGGCAGGTTTTGTTGCACAGTGTCCTAATTGCCAGCAGGTCAAGGTCGAGCACCAGAGGCCTAGTGGGCTATTGCAGGCTATTGAGATTCTGACATAGAAGTGGGAGGTGATCAACATAGACTTTGTTACAGGGTTACCTCATACTCAGAGGAAGTACGACTCCATTTGGGTTATTGTTGACAGGCTGACGAAATCAGCCCACTTCCTTCCAGTCAGGACGACGTATTCGGCTGAGGACTACGCCAGATTGTATATCAGAGAGATCGTGAGACTGCACGGAGTCCCTATGTCGATTATATCATATAGAGGAGCCCATTTTACGGCTAACTTCTGGAGGTCTTTCCAGAAGGGATTAGGGACACAGGTGAGTCTCAGTACAACGTTTCATACTCATACTGACGGGCAGGCATAGCGTACTATCCAGACACTTGAGGATATGCTGCGAGCCTGCGTGATTGATTTCAGGGGTAGCTGGGAGGATCATTTGCCTCTTGTGGAGTTTGCTTATAACAACAGCTACCATTCCAGTATACAGATGGCGCCATACGAGGCATTGTATGGGCGGAAATGTAGGTCGCTGATTGGTTGGTTCGACGTGGGCGAGGTGCAGTTAGTTGGCCCAGACTTGGTTCAGCAGGCTGTGGATAAGGTGAAGCTTATCCAGGAGAGACTGTTAGCAGCTCAGAGTCGGCAGAAGTCATATGCGGATAATCGGCGTCGGTATTTGGAGTTTCAGGTAGACGATTTGCTTAAATGCTATTATGTGGCCATGTGTGGCATTATTGGTATGTCGGGATTGTGAAAGGAAACTATGTCGCCAATTATATGTTTGACTCCGAAAGAACATTCGGGGATGAATGTTTCTAAGGGGGGAAGAATGTTACACCCCGTAATTACAGGACATGTTTTAAGAACGTACGTAAGAATCCCAAATGTTAAGATTAAAGACTTGTAAAAAGTTATCGGAATTATGAAATTGTCGAAAAACGAAATATTGTGACGAATGGGAGGGAGACACATGTCACCCCCCCTTAAGTAGCCTTGGACGAAAATAGCATGGCCAAAAGGGTCATTTGGCCATTGTTAGGATGACAAAGTCTTGCAAGTTGAGGAGCTTGATAATAATGACTTAGTCAATGGGGCCACATGTCTTGATATTTAAAAGAACCTCATCAAAGCCTCACATTTGTACACATCTTGACCCTCCATTGTGCTATATAGTAGTACTAGTAGCAAGACTAACTTCTACACTTAGAAAAAATTTCAAGAAAATTGAAGAACTCCCTTAGGAGCTCTCGGGTTCACTATCCAAAGAAAGAATTTTTTTTTTTTGTTGTCCTTTAAGCTCCAAACTTTAAACCAAGGTTCATGAGGGTAATGTAAGGGTATCTCAATAGAAATATCCCGGAAAAATAGTGTTTCGTATTAGTCGCAAGGTGAAAACCTAGTTGCTTTTCTAGGTTTTGTTTGGAAGATTAAAGGAAAGTTTTTTGTGATATTCTAAGGGTCTCAAGTGGCGGATTGAAGTGTCAAGAAGAGGCTCTAAGTTTCTAGGGAGCTACTTCGAATTTGATGTTGGACTAAGACTCGTTAAGGTAATAATCTTGTCTCTTAAAGTGTTACAAGATTATATATTGTTGTTAGCCTTACATGTTTGCTAGCATGAAGTATATGTGTTGAAGATTTATAAGTGTTATGGATTGTTGTAGCCTAAAATACGAAATGACATATAAGCCATTTGAAGTTGAATTACAATTTGGTCATTAATTAGAATCGTCGCATGTTACTTACTCAAGATTGTAGTAGTTATAATCGATTGCGACTTGATATCATGTTATACTAAACAACTTAGATGAAAAGGAAATTGGATAAGAAATGGGTGTTATTGTATCTCAAGTTGCCGAATTGGCCTAGTAGGTTGTACTAGTTTGTATCTCAAGTTGCCGAATTGGCCTAGTAGGTGGTACTAGTTTGATATCCGAAATGTAATTTAAGCCATGTGAAGTTGGATTACAAATTGGTCGTTTAGTAGAATCGTCGCATGTTACTTACTTGAAGATTATAGTAGTATAATCGATTGCGACTTGATATCATGTTATGCTAACAACTTGGATTGAAATGGAAATTGATAATAATTGTATTGTTGCATCTCAATGTGGCGAAATCGACTAGTAGTTTGTGTTAGTTTGATATCGCTTTGGGCGGAATTTTACACGCCTAGTAGGCGTGTAATCCCCTATTAATTACATTGTTGCATTAAATGTGGCGTGTTTGGTTATTGAATTCGCCTTGAAAAAGGTGACAAAGTATGTAGAAACAAAGGAGGTGCTGTTCGATTTTCCGTAGAATTTAGTGACTTTGCACTTATAATATTCTACGTTTGGAGTAAGATGTTAATAGACGTATTATGGACTTTATAGGTTGACGTACTACGGGCGGGATATTGCACTTGGCAAGTGGATTGACCCGAAGAGGTATGTAGAACTTTCTTATCTCTTGAGCATGAATAGTTGCACGTATATAGTACGGTAGACGTACAAGACCTTGATATCCTTTACTTGTTTTAAGAATAGCCAAGTTGTGTGAGTTAGGACATTAACTCACTTCTTTAAAAGTATTAAGGATGTCTTAAGTTTTTAAAGTTAAGGACTTGAAGTGTTTTAAAGTATATGATACTTGTTTGCTTTAAATGTATAAGTCCCTTGGATAGGAAATTGTAATTGGCTAAGGTATAAAGTTAATATAACGACTTTATGGGAAGTTGGTTATATTAGCTTTATGGAAAGATAACAAGAGAGATTTACTCTAAGTAAAATGAATAAGGATAAATGACTTGAATTAATGAAAGGCAAATTGATTTTAAGGCATCAATTGCCTAAGGTTTTAAAAGAAAAGAAGTCACTTGATTTAGAAGCCAAATTTTATTTCTAAAGGTATTGTGACTTGTCTTGAAAAGTAATTGTGACTTGATACTACGGTTATTAGTAACTTGGAAGTTTTATATGAAAAAATGTCATTTTTAAAAGAGTGGAAGTATGTAGTACTTTGGGTTAAATTCCCGGATTTTTATAAAGACATGTTAGTGCCTTAAGTAAACTAAAATGAGAGTGTATATGAACAAGACAAATAAGAAGTTAGGGGATTTCTTAACTTGCTTATATATTGTATGATAAGCCGGTAGTGCTTATGTTATATATGATAAGCCGGCAGTGCTTATGGTATGTATGATAGCCGGTTTGTGCTAGTGGTATATTATTCATTACGGGGTCATTCCCCGGGTTTGTGGCATTTGCATATTCCGTGGATTTGCTACCCATGATGCGAGGAATACCTCATGCGGGTCCGTAAGGGCTTATGCGGGTGAAATAGTCCCATGCGGGGCGGATCAGTCCTATGCGAGGAATGCCTCATGCGGGTCTACACGACCTACGCGGGAGGATACAGCCTATGCGAGGAATACCTCATGCGGGTCCACACGACCCTTGCGGGTGAAATAGTCCCAGGAGTAGGATTGCTTAATGATACTGCGGGCGGGTGGTCCTGCTTTGATCGTGAGCTTCCTATTTTTATGTTGTAAGTATACTTTTATTTACTCTCATTGTTAGTAAGGCACAGTGTACTGTAAGTTGATTATCATACATGTCTCCGGCTTTGTTTTAGACTTATGATGTAATTACAGTATTTTCCAGTTTTACATACTTAGTACATATCAGGTCGACCCTTCTGGCTGCGCTCACGCCGGTAGGGGTAAAGGTGGTGGATCCTCATTCTGGATCACCGATCGTGTCGAGCTCTATTTCTCGGAGGCTTTTCTTTTTGTACAGTTTTTCCCTGATGTTGTAGATTATATTTACATTCGTGGTATGGCGGCCCCGTCCGCCACGCTTGTTATTCCTAGAGGTCTGTAGTCACATTAGTGGTTTGGGCTGTAAGAACAGAGTTATACTGTTTTACTTTCGATATGTATATTTTATGGAAGGCGGCCTTATCGGTTAGCCCGTGATGTTTATTGTCTAAACATGTTATATGTTGTGTATGTTTCGCTGTTATTCTCTGATGTATACCTGAACAGGGTGCCCAGGTAGGGCACCAGTCGCGGCCCGGGGTCGGGTCGTGACATATTTGACATGGCACGGTTGATTTCATAATTGATGTAGTATAGTGGTACAGTGATATAGTGATACAGTGGTACAGTGATACAGTGATACATTAGTACAGTGGTACAACGATACAAGCTACAGTTGGCTCTTATTTTATATGACACGGTTGGATCTGGTATTTGATTATTTTACTTGTCCCTGTCATTTCTTGGCCAGCCATGATTTTAAATACTGTACTTTATTTCCGTTCCATACTTAGTACTTGTTGTACTAACCCCCTTCAGGGGGCTGCGTTCATGTCCGCAAGGATAGGTACTCAGTTGGGTGATCCGCGAGCTTAGGATCTCCACTCAGCTATTATTGAGATAGCTCCACTATTCCGGAGCATGTCATTTGGTACGGAGTTTTATGTACATTCATGGGTACGACAGGGCCTTGTCCCGTCACAGGTTGTTGTCCAAACTCTTAGAGGTCTGTATTCATATGTGGGCTGGACTGGCATGAGTTGTATTTATATTGTTGTACAGTTGTAGTCCCATTCGGGTGCTATATATTATGGCAGCCTTGACGGCTTTGCCATTGTTTTAAAAAATAATGAGTGTTATTTAGCTTCCGCGAGTTACTTGTGTTGTACAGGTAGATGGGTGCCCAGGTAGGGTGCCATTCGCGGGCCCGAGGTTCGAGGCATGTGTCACGACCCGACCCCGGGCTGGCGACTGGTTCCCTACCTGGGCACCCCTTATAGGTATACATCAAAGAATAGTAGCGGAACATACATACAACTCAAAAAGTACAAGTCATGAAATATCAACAGGCTAGCCGATAAGGCCACCTTCCAAAATATATACATAACCCAAAAAGCAGTCACATCTCCTTTTTTTTTTATAACAACCCAATCCACAAGATATGACTACAGACCTCTAAGAATTTACATAACAATCATTATGGACAGACCCGCCATACCCTCGAATGTACATAAATCTACAACATCGTGAAACAAGATTAAAAGACAAGCCTCCGGAGAAATGGAGCCTTCTGACAACTGATCAGTGATCCTAAGAGTGAGGATCCACAACCTGCTTATCCCTACCGTGGCATTTAACGCACTTCGAGGAAGTCGATAACAGATGCATCAAGTATGTAAAACGAAAGATCAAATGAAATCATATAATATAAAATAAAGCTGGAGACATGTATGATAACCCAAATAACAGTACATTGTGCCTTACTAATTGTTACACCCCGTAATTCCAGGATATGTTTAAGAGAAGGTACGTAAGGAAACAAGACTTAAAAAATTGAACGAAAGAAAGAATTGTTTTCCAAGGAAAAATCTTCCAACCCTGAAGGAAAAATTGTTCGTTAATGAGAATCGGGTTCTCGTAACTTTTATTCGAGATTAGAATTTATCAGAATTATGGAATTCTATTTTCATAGTTGGATACATGGAGCCCACCTGGGAAATTTTACGTTTGTGTGGGGCCCACGAGGTTTCCGGTATTTTGACCAATTATGGAAATTTCGGGAAATGAAATATTTTATACCAATGGTAGGGCGACATGTGTCACCCTCCACTAGGGGTGCACAATTTTCGGTCGGTCCTATCCGACTTAATTTTTTTTTTTTTTTTTTATAATATATATAATTTATATAATTCCTAATATATATAATATATTTAATATATATAATTCCTAATATATATAATATATATAATTCCTAATTTTCTAAATTCCTAATATATATAATTTCTAATATATATAATATATATAATTCTAATATATATAATATATATAATTCCTAATTTTCTAAATTCCTAATATATAATATATATATAATTCCTGCCGTTCCGGCCCGTTTTATTTTAAAATTGAATTACCAATACTGAATTGACATTCTCGGACGGTGCCACGAAATTTTTACGTTGAAATCTATTGTACATCGCAAGATATTTAGATTTGAAAATGGGAAAACGAACGATTTGGGGGAAAAGAGAAATTGAGGGCAAGATGGACGTTTTGGAGAATCGGACGAATCAAACCGCTTATGCAGTTTGGCCACCCCCGTGACGAAAAAACGCCAAATCAAAAAAAAATTAGGTAAAACGGACGTCCGAAAGCGCAGTTACGATCAGATAAAGTTTGATCAATTTACAACCTATATTTCATACGCCAATACGCCCGGGCCAAGTGACCGGGAGGGGCTGCCTGGGCCGCTGAGGGTGGGGGCTGGGGGGTGGGGGGCCGGGGGACTGGGCGGCTGGGCCTGGGAGTGGGATCGCTCGGGAGGGGATTCGGCCTGGCCCAGCTGACCGACCGGAATTGACCGACCGACCGAAATTGGCCCGGTCTGGCCCGAGAATCAAGATTCGGTCTTGTCGGTCCGGTTCGTCCGGCCCGGTCCGGCCCGACTTTTCAGGCACCCCTACCCTCCACATGGGCTTGTTGGATGAATAAAAATGGACCAAGTCAACTAGAAAAGTGGAGCTTGACATTATTGACCCAAATCCTAGCCATCCATATATTTTAATCCTAGTCATTGGTTGTAGTATATATCCACACTACTAGTGCAAGACTAAACAAATTCCACACTTAGAGAAAAATTGAGAAATCTTGTCTGCACATTAGGAGCTCTCGGCTAAGATAAGGAAGAAGAAGAAAAAAATTTCGTTTGTGGTTCAATAATCCCAATACTTTAAACCAAGGTTCCTAGGAGTATTACAAGGATATCTCAATAGAAAAATCCCAGAAAAACTACGTTTTTACGTTAGTCGCAAGGTGAAAACCTAAGGTGTTCTTCAACTTTGAAGTTGGAAATGGAAGAGGAGTTCTTCACAAGCTTCTTAGGATTGCAAATAGCGGATTGGAACGTCAAGAAGAAGAGTTAAAGTTGCTAAGGATCGACTTTGAATCTTGGATTGGATTTGGGCTTTTGAGGTATACATCTTCGTCTTACTATTGTGATTGAAGATTTCATGTTATGATAAGTTAGAAATGATCATGTAATATATATTATGAAGATTGATAAGTGTTATGAAATTTTGGAAGCCTAAATCCGAAAATTTCATGTTAGCCATTAAGATTGTAATTCAATTTAATTGTTAGTTATGATCGTCGCATGTTATAGAAAGAAGGGATTATAGTTTTTATAATCGTTTGAGGCTATATAACATGTTAGAATTAAAAATTTGGATTTAAAAGGAATTGGAATGAACTTTATGTTGTTACACATTTTGAGCTGAGAATTCGCCTTAATTTTTGGACAGTTTCGTATTAATTGTGGGGCAGAATTTTACACATCCTGTTAAGGCGTGTAATCCCCTTTGGTTAGCTGAATTGTTGAGCCTTAAATGTGGCATGTTGGTTATTGATTTCGGGCCTTGGAAAAATGTGGAAAAGTACGTAGAAACAAAGGAAGTGTTTCCCAAATTTCTGTAGAATAAGAGACCTAGCACTTAGTATTATTCCACGTTGATAAGCTAGGATTTGATAGACATGTTATGATTACTATAGGTTGAAGTACTACGTATAGCGTATTCTACTTGAAGGGTGGAATAACTAACAAGGTTGAAGTATTTTGGAGCATTTTGCTACTTGTCGATAGTCGTCGCGAGGTATGTGAACCTCTTCCTTCTTTTGGCATGTTCTATGTGTGAAATATACATGTGGTGTTATTTCATGATTCCTTCTACTCTTAGAAGTTAAGAGGTACGTATGTTGATTTACTCTATGTAAAAGGTATGTCTAAGTTATCCTAAGTTCTTACCAAGTCTTATGGGGGATGTTGGTAAGAGTTGTTAGGAAGTATGTGCAGTCGAGGTGACTTTGCTAATTTACTGCACTAATGAAAATAAGTATCGAACAAGCCATTGCAACGTTAATAAAAAAAATGTATCGACAATCAATTATACTAAAATGAGTAGAATTCTCCATCTGCATAGAAACTAAGATAAGACAAAATTGTATTACATTTTCTAGATCATGACTGCTTTAATAAGATCGCTATAAACGAGTATAACCTATTCATAACTCATAAAAGTATACGTTACTTAATTTAAAGAGTTTATGTTATGAAGTTTTAAGACTATGAACCTTGAATTCTTAAAAGGTTAAGAGACTTTATTTTTCAAGTTATGGGACTTGATTCTTAAAGGAAGGAAAGACTTAATTTAAAAAGTATGGTTTTCATGATTTATTTCAAAAGTTAAGAGGCTTGATTTCAAAAGAGAATGTAACATGAGTTTTACAAATATATAGTACGGTGGACGTACGAGTTTTAAAGGAATTTGACTTCAGTTTGATATCATTGCTTTAATCTAAGAATGTCTAAGTTTGGTTGAGTTAGAGAATTAACTCACTTGTCTTTAAAAGATGAAACTGTCTTAATTGTCTAAAACATAAAGAGTTATAATGACTTTATGGAAAGTTAGTTATAACGGCTTCATGGAAAGTTAAAAGAAGGGTCTACTCTAATAAGGTAAACAAAAGGTAAATGACTTGAAATGAAGAAGGGTAATTGGATTTAAAGGCATCAATTGATTAAATATTTTAAAGTGAAAATCACTTGGTTTAGAAGCCTAAAAATGTATTTCTAAAAGTATAGTGACTTGTTTTGAAATGTAGATGCCTCGATACTACGGTGTTAGTATCTTGGGGTTTTATACGAAAGAGTCATCTTTGAAAGGATAAATGTACGTAGTACTTTAGGTTAAATTCTCGGATTTTTGATGACATGATAGTGCCTTAAGTTGAATAAAATGAGAGTGCATGTTAATTAAGTCTAATAAGAAGTTAGGAGATTTCTTAACTTGCTTATGATATTTATGATAGGTCGGTAGTTCTTATGTTGTGATATTTATGATAAGCCAGTGGTGCTTATGTTGTTATGTATGATAGCCGGTTGTGCTAGTGTTATGTTATTCTTGCGGGGTAAACCCCCGGGTTACTACTTATTCCATGGATTTGCTACCCATGACGCGAAAGTGGAGTTTGTACTATCATGGGTCCACAAGACCTACGCGGGTGAAATAGTCCCAGTAGGATTGCCAAATGATATTATGGGCGGGTGGCCCTAATTTGATCATAAGCTTCCTATTTTTATGCAGTATACCTTTATGGGCAGACTTATTGTTACACCCCGTAATTCCAGGACATGTGTTTAAGAGAATGTACGTGAGAAGATACGACCTTAAGATTGAAACGAAAGAAGGATTGCTTTTTCCTATGGAAAAATTATTTCGAGCCTCGGGAAGGAAAATTGTTCGTTAATGAGAATTGGGTTCCCGAATTTGTTATTTAAGACTTTTAGAATTTATCGGAATTATGGAATTTTATTTTCAGAGTTGGATACGTGGGGCCCACCCGAGGAATTTTACGTTTTTTGGGGGCCCACGAGGTTTCCGATATTTTGACCAATTAAGGAAATTTCGGGAAACGAAATATTTTAGACCAATGGAAGGGCGACACGTGTCAGCCTCCACATGGACTTGTTGGATGAAGAATAATGGACCAAGTCAAAGGGGTCAACTTAGCATGAGATAATTAACCACATCTTGGCCACATAATTGTTTTGATCTAGACCCTTCATTGTAGTATATATCCTATACTAGTGCAAGATGACTTCCATACTTAGAAAAAATTTCAAGAACTTGTCTTGAAGAAAGAATGCTCTCGGCCAAGGAGAAATTTTGAGAGAAAAATTTTGCAATCTTGTTCCATAATTCATAATACTTTAACCCAAGGTTTCTAAGGGTATTACAGGGTTATCTCAATAGAAATATCCAGGAAAAACGACGTTTTGACGTTAGTCGCAAGGCGAAAACCTAAGGTGTTCTTCAACTTTGAAGATGAAACTTGAAGAGGAGTTCTTCATGAGCTTCTAAGGAGTGCTTGGAGCGGATTGGAACATAAGAAGAGGAGCTAAAAGTTGCTAAGGATAATTGGGAAATGACGAGCTGTCTGATAGGGTAGTGAACCCTTAAGAAGTCATGTTAAGGAACTTAATGGAATGCCATGTTAATAGATTAAGCTATGTGGTAGGCTTAAGAGAATTGTACGGATGAGATCCGTATGGAGTAAGTAATGGTTGTTGTGATCAAGACAACACGATTATGGTATTATGAGAAGTTATTGTACCCATTTACGGGGGGACTGGTAAGGTAGGCTTGGAGCATGGAAATTGCGAGCCTAAGAATATTGATAACCGCCGAGACCTTAGGTATATAAGGCCTTCTCGGGCAATAAGATTTTATTCAGACTAAGGGTAAGAGTTAAGTACGACAGTTGGTCGGGTTGAGGACCTATTACGGGTCGCCTCATAGCTTGAAATGGAGTGAGATCAGTTGGTAGTAGTTACGCTACGTGACAGGGTCACGAGGGTGCAAGGCCTAAGTCTAGTTAATTGTTTTACTGCTCATGGACGCTGCTCCACCTAACCAGCCGCGAGAGTCGGAAATGACCTTATATTATTTAATAGAGTGACTCCAAATATTGGAGGCCAGAATCGGTATGGTGGTTATGTAAGTATGCTAGTATAAGTTGGAGTTACGAAAAGAATACACCCAGTAAGAAAGTGTAGAATCGCCGATTGGTTGGTTCAACGTAGGCGAGGTTCAGATAATTGGCCCAGACTTGATTCAGCGGGCTGTGGATAAGGCGAAGATTATCCAGGAAAGATTATTAGTAAGCTCAGAGTCAGCAGAAACTTTATGCAGATGAACGACGTCGACACTTGGAGTTCAAGTTGACGTTTTAGTATAAATATTGTTATGTGGCCATGGGTGACATATTTTTGTATGAAGGGTGTAGTAGAAGGAGACTGTGTCGCTATCTTATTAGATTGGACTCCGAAAGAACATTCGGGGACGAATGTTTTCTAAGGGGGGAAGAATGTTACACCCCGTAATTCCAGGACATGTGTTTAAGAGAATGTATGTGAGAAGATACGACATTAAGATTGAAACGAAAGAAGGATTGCTTTTTCCTACGGAAAAATTATTTCGAGCCTCGGGAAGGAAAATTGTTCGTTAATGAGAATTGGGTTCCCGAATTTGTTATTTAAGACTTTTAGAATTTATCGGAATTATGGAATTTTATTTTCAGAGTTGGATACGTGGGGCCCACCCGAGGAATTTTACGTTTTTGTGGGACCCACGAGGTTTCCGATATTTTGACCAATTAAGGAAATTTCGGGAAACGAAATATTTTAGACCAATGAGAGGGCGACACGTGTCACCCTCCACATGGGCTTGTTGGATGAAGAATAATGGACCAAGTCAAAGAGGTCAACTTAGCATGAGATAATTGACCACATCTTGGCCACACAATTGTTTTGATCTAGACCCTTCATTGTAGCATATATCCTATACTAGTGCAAGATGACTTCCATACTTAGAAAAAATTTCAAGAACTTGTCTTGAAGAAAGAATGGTCTCGGCCAAGGAGAATTTTGAGAGAAAAATTTTGCAATCTTGTTCCATAATTCACAATACTTTAACCCAAGGTTCCTAAGGGTATTACAAGGTTAACTCAATAGAAAGATCCCGGAAAAACGACGTTTTTACGTTAGTCGCAAGGCGAAAACCTAAGGTGTTCTTCAACTTTGAAGATGGAACCTGAAGAGGAGTTCTTCATGAGCTTCTAAGGAGTGCTTGGAGCGGATTGGAACATAAGAAGAGGAGCTAAAAGTTGCTAAGGATCGACTTTTAAGCTTGGATATTATTAGGGCTTATTGAGGTAAAATCTTCATCTTCTTAATGTAATTGAAGATTTCATGTTATAGTAGTTAATACATGAGCATGTGGTATATAGAATTAAGTTTGAAAATATTTGGATCATGTCGACATGTTAAAACCGAAAATGGACAATTTGGCCTTTAAGATTGTAATTCAATTTAGTTACTAGTTTAGTCGTCGCATGTTATCTAAAGAGTTGATTAAAGTGGTTATAATTGTTACAACTAGTTGTGACTATATGACATGTTAGACGTAACAACTTGGATTGAAAAGGAATTGGATAAGACTTTGTAGTATGATACATTATAGCCGAGAATGACATGGAATTATTGGATTATTTTGTATTATTATGGGGAAGAATTTTACACGTCCTGTTAAGGCGTGTAATCCCATTTGGATAGCTGAATTGTTGGGCCTTAAATGTGGCATGTTTGGTTGTTAAATTCGGGCCTTGAAAAAGGTGGAAAAGTGCATAGAAAATGTTATACCCCGTATTTCCAGAGTATATACGTAAGGACGTACGTACGACAATTTGAGACTTAAAGTTTGGCATAGGTTCGAAATTTTGTGCACAACACCCGGTTAGATTCATTTTTCGACGAAACGTTTTACAGAACTTGCGAAGGGAAAATTCCGGCTATGTCGTTTTGTATTTTTGCGGATTTTTCCGAGCGACGGAACATTTTTGGGCCAACGAAGGTGACACTTGTCACCCTGGACGCTGGTCGCCATTTGGGTCACGCCTCGCCGATTGGCCCCTTATTTTGTGCCTTGTTTTGGCCTTGTTTTGTGCCTTGTTTTGTGCCATGTTTTGTGGAGTAGGGGTTAGGGTGCACTTGGCTTGATCAAGGCCTTACACTTGCCTTGCACATGGCTTGATCTTGTCCATTGGTTGGCCCTTGGCTTCCCTATAAATACCCTCTCTTTGTTGAAGACTTCATCATCCAAATGTGTTCTAAGTCTTGCAATCCTTCCCCATCCTCTTGTTGTTCTCGCCCCAAGCCTTCCCCTCCCCTTTGAGTGGCCTCGTGGCGAGAGGTTCCTCCCCTCCTAGTGGTGTGGCGAGAGGTACCCCCTGGTAGAAAGTTGTCTTCCAAGTGTTGTTATAATGCCCAAAATACCTTAGCCTTTACCTTGTTGTATTCCAAAAGTTACCTCTATACGTAGAGCAGAAAATACTACCTTTTGTCCTTTAGTCTCAAACCGAAACCCTAAGTAAATCTTCATAGCGAGTCGAGTATTTAAGTAGAAGTTGGTTAGAACTTCTAAGGGTTGTTTGAGCGGATCGAGCGCACTGAGTAGGAGCTAAACCTTGCTCAGTCGACATTATAACTTGGATAATTTTGGGCTTGTCGAGGTAAATATTCTTGTCCCTTATTGTAATTGGAGATTACATGTTGTAGGAATATATAGTTGAAGATACTATATATCGAATCAACATTATTGTGCGGCAATGTCTTTTGACTTAAGCCCAATTTAAAGAAGAGAATCGAATGTAATTACATAGACGTATCAGACATGAGACTTGTGTAGCATTCTTGTGTTGTAGAATTATACACGTCAGGTTAGACGTGCAAACCCCGGTTGGCTTGGTAGCCGCCTCGATAGGAGGAGATTTACGTTGTCGGGGGGAGGTGTCAATTTTACGTAGAATATTATACATGGAGATCTAGGATGTTAATAGGCGCTTGTGGCCTCTATAGGTGGAAGTACTACGAGTAGCGATTCTACTCAAGAGTGGAAAAGGCTAGCCGGTTCTGATCGTGAGCATTTTGCTTATTGTCGATAATCGTCGCGAGGTATGTGAACCTCTTCCTATCTGTTCTAGCATGATATGTGTATAACTATGTAGTACGGTAGACGTACATGTGTTTAATGTATTTGATTGGTTTGAAACATAAAGTGTTATAACGACTTTATGGGAAGTTGGTTATATGACTTTATGTAGGTAAGAAAATGCTTTGTGGTTTCAAAGGGTAACTAATTTGACTTATAACGGATTTGATGTGTAGTAATAAAGAACTTGAAGTGTTTCAAAAAGACCTTTTTGAAATAAGAGTAATACTTGGCTTTGAAAACATAAGAGTTGTACTAGCTTTATGGGAAGTTAGGTATAACGTCTTAAGAGTGATAAAAAGAATGGTTTACTGATTTTTCAAGATAAGAGACTTGGCTTAATTGGTATTGATATGAATTTTGTTATAAGTGTGAATCATCATTAGTTAGTAATGAGTACTTGTTTTTAAAAGGAATAATGTTTTTGATTTGGAAATCGAATGAGTATCGACAAACCACTGCAGCGTTAATAAAGGAAAATGTATTGAATAATGAAGTATGGTATTAAAACCAGTAGAAACCTCCATCTGCATAGAAGCTAAGATGAGACAAAATGATATTACATTTCCTAGATCATGGCTGCTTAATAAGATTGATTATAAACAAGAATAATCTACTCACATATAAGACATATGTTTCTCAAAACGTTTAAAGGAAAATTATGTTTTAAATGTTTAAAACTATGAACTACGAAACCTTTTATAAAATGAGAAACTTGAACATTTGAAATTAGGCAAACTTGAACGTTTGGAAAATAAGGTTGTTACTTGATTTTACAAAAGAAAGCATTTTGGTTTACTTAACAATGTTAGTCACTCTATTTTTTATACTACGGGTATCGGGTGACCTTTGTAAAAGAAATGGATCTTTAAAAGGAATTTAACGTACGTAGTACTTTAGGGTTAAAACCCGGACTTTGGCATAAAATGAAAGTACTTTGAGTTGTGTATAACTTGCCTATGCTTGTTGTCGTGAAGCTTGCCTATGCTTGTTGTGAAGCTTGCCTATGCTTGTTGTTGTGAGACTTGCCTATGCTTGTTGTGGATAGCCTTTGTTGTATTTACGCACCGCGTCTCTCGATGGAGGCGGTTGATTTGTTATGAACGATTCTACACCGAGTCCCACGAGATGGGCAGGACACGATTTCATTCGATTCTACACCGAGTCCCACGAGACGGGCGAGGACACGATTTCATTTGATTATACACCGAGTCCCACGAGATGGCGAGGACACGTATTCCATCCGATTATTCACCGAGTCCCGGGACGGCCGACACGATTTCATCCGTTATCATACATGTCTCCCGCTTATATAGACTATTATGATTTCATTCTTACGCTTTCACATACTTGGTACTGTTAGATCGACCTCCTTGAAGTGCGCTCATGCCGCAGTGGAAGTACATCGGTTGTGGATCCTCGCCTTAGGATCACAATTCGTGTCGGGAAGCCTCATTTCTTCGAGGCTTATCTTGTGGTATGTTACCTCAGAAATCAGATTCTTATACATTCGTGGTATGGCGGGGCCCTGTCGCCATAAATTGTAAAAAATCTTAAGTGCAGAGTTGTTGTGGCAAGGTGGTTTGTAAAAAGGATAACTGTCGTATTTATGTATATATGATGAAGGCAAGCTATTTTGGTTGGCCTGCTTATTTATCTTGTCTCTTAATTCATGTTCATGTTTTTATTTCCTGATTTTCTCGATGTTGTATCACTAGGGTGCGGTAAGACACGATCACGGGCCGGTTAGTCGTGACAAAAGTGGTATCGAGCGCTTAGTCCTCGGAAAGTGTCTCTGCATCGTGTTCAGTAAGTCTTGATTATCGGTGTGTTGTGCACCACATCTATAATCGTGAGGCTATAGGACATTTAGGATTGGTTTCCATTCTTCTCATTCCGAGATCGTGCCACTGTAGCCGTGTGATAAGTTGGACCCTCGACGTATTCCTTTCCTTTACCGCTTATGCCTCGCGTAGCAGGCAACCTGTGCCCAGATGGGCAAGCGATCGAGAGGCTGTTAGTGAGATACTGAGGAGTACGAGCGCGAGCGGTCGCTGCTGAGACAGTGCTTCCGACGGCGAGTTTCGCGACGCTAACAGCACCAGCAGAGTTTAGAGCCGCAGCAGTGGCTGCTGAGACTCTGATACACGAGCCTCGGCCCCACACCTGGAAGCAGATGAAATGGGTACAAGGAGATGGCCCGCCATCGCCGGTCGTGGCCGATATGAGATAGGTGGATCAGCGATTCCGGCCCAGAGCACCGTAGTTCACCCGAGCAGTTTGAGGCTACGGGACTTTCGAAGTCAGAGCGCGATGTTCTATGGATCGAGCCGAGGATGACCCTCGGGAGTTTATCAAGCTACGCGGATTATGAGTGATCGAGTCTCGAGGCGAGTCGGTGGTATTGGTTCGCATCACCGCGTGATACCGCGATTGGATCGTTTGATTCGTGGGAGTTGTCGGGAAGAGCATGCACTTCCCGCTTGGGACGAGTTCTCGGGCTTTTCTTGCACATTTCTTGCCCCACAAATGAGGAGGCTCGGGCGATAGATTTTTGACGCTGAGCGGGGCAGGCGGGCGGTTAGAGAGTACAATGTGGAGTTCGACTCATTAGCTCGGTATGTTCCCGCGTGGTAGCCGATATGGAGGACAGAGTACACCGCTACGCCACCGGATGGATGATTACTGGCGAGGCTTGTACGGGTGTAGCTCTTCACCGCATGGACATTGCCCGACGCAAGCTCATGCACCAGGATGTGAGGCAGAGAGGTCGGCTGAATGACCAAGATCAGCGAAGAGGGCGAACAGCAGGTCCTTTGGTAACTTTCGAGCGGACCGCCTCACAGCGAGCCTAGTTATGTACCTCCACCGATGCAGTGGTCCCCACGATCGTCGGGGCGTTCGTGGTATTCGGGGCGGTCGAGCTCCGTGGCTTCGTTCACAGATATACACGGGTTCTAGCCACGGGTTCAGTTTTCCTCGGTGTGCGCGATGTGGCGACGCCATCCCGAATGTCGTCTTTTTACTGGTGCTTGTTTTTCCTGCGGCCGTCAGGGCCATATGACGAGAAACATTCCTAGTAGGAAGGATGCAAACAAAATGACTCACTCACGGTCGATGGCGTGTTCATCACCTTCTACAATGCACACTGCAGGCGTGCTTATGATTAGAGTGAGCGGTAGATTCGAGTATATCCTTAACCTCTAGAGTTTTGTATGCTTGTTGATGATGTGTTTAGTGTTATGTTCGGATAGCTTCGTGCTAAAATGTGATTCAGAAACGTGGTTAGTTGGAAGGATAAGTATGGGGGCATGGTAAGTGTGAACCTTAGACTATGTCACGATTGAGACCTTAGAGGTAAGGTCGTCTTGAGTAAAAGATTTATTTCATGTTTGACCCTATCAGAGTAAGTAGTACGTGGGAATTATTTGTGTGATAAGTCCATGGGTAGTGTGAAATGGAAGTGGTAGCTTTCGACTTGATTAGGTAAGATTGTTCCGCTTGAGGAGCAAGTGTCGGCGCGATTGTGGGTCGGGTTGATGGCGCTCGCGGTCGACCGCAGCCGGTTTGGGTGGGTCGTTCTGGGTAGTCCTCGGTGGTAGGGTCACGAGGGTGCTAGGCCCAAGTTTAGACGACCATCGATGAGTTCGTGGACGTGTTCGACCAGAATCGTTCGTGAAGGCCGAGATGGCCTTAGGGGATATTACGGCTAGTAAGATGACCAAGTTTGGAGGTAGTGACTCCACGCTTTTGAATCAAGCGATGGTGAAGTATGGCACGTCCTGAGTGACACTAGAACCTCAAGGACCGCATGCAGTTCGGTACCATTTGTTGGGTCGCCGGAGTGACACTAGAACCTCGCGGCAAAGTGACAAAAGTGTGATCGCACGACGAGTAAGGAAGGAAGAGAACGTGTGTTATTTCGTGGCTGCCGTGGCGCTGGCAACTTGTTAGAGGAACTTTATCGTTATCCGACTTGAGAAGGAACATTCGGACGAATGTTTCTAAGGAAGGGAGAATGTTATACCGTATTTCGAGTATATACGTAAGGCGACGCACGACAATTTGAGACTTAAAGTTTGGCATAGGTTCGAAATTTTGTGCACAACACCCGGTTAGAGTCGTTTTCGACGAAACGTTTTACAGAACTTGCGAAGGGAAAATTCCGGCTATGTCGTTTTGTATTTTTGCGGATTTTTCCGAGCGACGGAACATTTTGGGTTAACGAGAGGTGACACTTGTCACCTCAGTGGACGCTGGGTTGGCCATTTGGGTCACGCCTCGCCGATTGGCCCCTTATTTTGTGCCTTGTTTTGGCCTTGTTTTGTGCCTTGTTTTGTGCCATGTTTTGTGGAGTAGGGTTTAGGGTGCACTTGGCTTGATCAAGGCCTTACACTTGCCTTGCACATGGCTTGATCTTGTCCATTGGTTGGCTCGCTTCCCTATAAAGACCCCTCCCTTTGTTGAAGACTTCATCATCCAAATGTGTTCTAAGTCTTGCAATCCTTCCCCTCTCCTCTTGTTGTTCTCGTCCTAAGCCTTCCCCCCCTCCCCCTTTGAGTGGCCTTGTGGCCGAGAGGTTCCCCTCCCCCTCCTAGTGGTGTGGCGAGAGGTACCCCCTTGGTAGAAAGTTGTCTTCCAAGTGTTGTTATAATGCCCAAAATACCTTAGCCTTTACCTTGTTGTATTCCAAAAGTTACCTCTATACGTAGAGCCCGAAAATACTACCTTTTGTCCTTTTAGTCTCAAACCGAAACCCTAAGTAAATCTTCATAGCGAGTTGGAGTATTTAAGTAGAAGTTGGTTAGAACTTCTAAGGGTTGTTTGGAGCGGATCGAGCGCGGAGTAGGAGCTAAACCTTGCTCGTGTCGACATTATAACTTGGATAATTTTGGGCTTGTCGAGGTAAATATTCTTGTCCCTTATTGTAATTGGAGATTACATGTTGTAGGAATATATAGTTGAAGTATACTATATATCGAATCAACATTATTGTGCGGCAATGTCTTTTGACTTAAGCTCGAATTTAAAGAAATCGAATCAGAATTACATAGATCAGACATGTAGACTTGTGTAGCATTGCTGTGTTGTAGAATTATACATGTCACGACCCGTTCCGGGGCCCGTGACTGGTGCCTTACCCGGGCACCCAAGTAGTCATACATCAGAGAAATCAGCGGAACATAAAAATAAAACATGAAACAACTGTAAAATGAGACACATTTTATCTGAGAGAAAATCGCCTTTCGGCATATATATAAAACTAAAACTTGAACAGTTTAATCCTTTTTACAACCCTGCCCACAACAGTACTACAGACCTCTAAGATTTACAACAACTATGACGGGACAGGGCCCCGCCATACCCCTGAATGTACAAGAACCTACAACTCAGGGAACACATACCAAAGATAAGCCTCCGAAGGAACGGAGCTTCCCGAAGGGTGATCCTAAAAGCGGGGATCGACAGCCAATGTACTTCTACCTGCGGCATGAACGCAGCCCCCCGAAGGAGGTCAGTACAACAGGTACCAAGTATGTGAAACTGAAAATACTGCAGTTAAATCATAACAGTCTATATAAAGCAGGAGACATGTATGATAACCAAAATACAGTTCACGATAAACAAGCAGTCATGTAAGTCAGGGACTCACGCCCTCAAAGTCGTCACTCAAATATAACTATGAGTCTCACGCCCACAACATCAATCATGTTCGCATCATGGCCACATGCCCCCGGAATTCTGCATCGGTGTAGACATGTCCATGATGCAACAATAATAATAACAATGCCGCATGGCCACATGCCCCCGGAATTCTGCATCGGTGTAGACATGTCCATGTAACATCAACAACAATATATCGGGTGATCAACCCTGCCGCATGGCCACATGCCCCCGGAATTCTGCATCGGTGTAGACATGTCCATGTAACCACAGTAATAATATATCGGGTAATCAACCACGCGCATGGCCATACCCCGAGACTGCATCGGTGTAGACATGTCCATGTAAGTTCTCAACAAGTCAACCGGCCCTCCAACGAGAGGCGCGGTAGTATAGAAACACAATTCTACAACAAAGGCTATCACAACAAGCATAGGCAAGTTACACAACAACAAGCATAGGCAAGTTATACACAACTCGAGGTACTTCCATTTTATATCAAAGTCCGGGTTTTGACCCTAAAGTACTACGTACGTTAAATTCCTTTTAAAGAGATCCATTCCTTTTATAGAAGTCACCCAATACGTAGTATAAAATAGAGTGACTCACATTTTTAGCAAACCAAAACACTTCTCTTATTAAAGCCAAGTTATCACATTAAAACCAATGATAAAACCCTTCTTTTGTTTTCATAAAGTCGTTATAACTAACTTCCCATAAAGCTGTTATAACACTTTATGTTTTAAACCAATTTAAGACATAACAATGCCTTTCTTTTCCTAAAGTTCGGCTTTGCCTAATTCCAATTACTCAAGTCTCTTTTTAGAAAAGTTTCATAGTTCAATGTCTTAATCTCTTTTAAAACAATTGAATAACATATGCCATATGTGTGAGTAGTTTATTTTATAACCATCTTTATTAAAGCAGCCATGATCTAGGAAATGTAATATCATTTTGTCTCATCTTAGCTTCTATGCAGATGGAGGTTTCTACTGGTTTTAATAATACTTCATTATTCATTACATTTTCCTTTATTAACGCTGCAGTGGTTTGTCGATACTCATTCTGATTTCCGAAATCAGTAAAACATTATTCCCTTTTAAAAACCAAGTACTTATTACTCACGAATGAGGTTTCACACAAAACTCATATTAATTCATTTAAGTTAAGTCTCTTATCTTATAAGATCAAGTCTCTTAACTTCTAACAATCAGTAAACCATTCTCTTTATCTCTCTTAAGACGTTATACCTAACTTCCCATAAAGCTAGTATAACTCTTATGTTTTCAAAACCAAGCATTACTCTTCTTTCAAAAAGGTTTCTTAATTCTGTTGAAATACTTCATGATTCTTTATTATTCAGGCTTAAGTCAAAAGACATTGCCATAATACTACATTCGCTTAACACGTGACGCTACCGTACTATATAGATGTTCCTTTAAAATATTTCAAGGTTCTTATTATTCGGCTTAAGTCAAAAGACATTGCGTACAATTATATTCGATTAGCACACGTCTGCATTACTACATATATATTATTCAGGCTTAAGTCAAAAGACATTGCCACACGCGTCGTCTAGTACTATCTATATATACTTTTAAAATACTTCATGCTCAAGAGTATAAGAAGAATCACAAACCTCGCGACGATTATCGACTATAAGCAAAACGCCTACAGCTATAACCCGCTTAGCTTTGGTCCACCTTCTAAGTAGCCCATGCTACTTGCGAACATTCAACCAATAAAGGTTATCGATCATCTGTATATACAGTCTATGTAAGTGCAGATTTAACTTACTTATTCTTACAGTGATTTGATTCAAGTCTTTTACGTAATATCCTTCTATTACAGTTCAATTCTCTTCTTATGAATCTTATATTCATTTCTATACTACTATAGTATGTAATTTCCAATTACACTAGAAGGATGATAGTATTTACCTCGATAAGCCCCAAAATTATCCGAGTTTAATGTCGATCCTTAGCATCTTTTATCTCCTACTCCGAGTTCTCCAATCCGCTCCAAACAACCCTGAGAAGTTCTACGCAACTTCTACTTTACACTTCAACCAACAATGAAGATTTTCTTAGGGATTCGTTTAGTGGCTAAAGGAAAGTATAATAGTATTTTAGGATTTTCGTATAAAAGTACTTTGGAAAGTACTACAAGGTATTTGGCTAAAGGATTTTGGGCATTATAACAATACTTGTAGAATACATTTCTACCAAGGGGGGGTAGTATTTCGACTAGCACAACTAGGCTAGGGGGGGTTACTCTCGGCCACAAAGGCCTTCCAAGGGGGGGGGAGGTAGGACGAGAGCTACACAAAGGAGAGGGGGAAGGTTTTCAAGACTTAGAAAATATTTGGATGAAGAAGTTCATCAAGTTAGAGGGTATTTATAGGTCAAGAAATGGACAACCAATGGCCAAGATTCATCCAAGTGTTAGGCAAGTGTAGGGCTAGGATTAAGCCATGTGCACCTTATCCATCTACCACACCAACTTGCACAAATATCCTACCTACTCCCACTAAGCCAAATCGTCCAAGCCAAGGCCATGGTTGCCGTCCAATGAGGGTGACAAGTGTCACCCTCCCGTTGGTCCAAAATATTTCATCTCTCGGAAAAATCCGCAAAAAATATAAATGACATAGCGGAATTTTCCCTACGAAAGCCGTGAAACGTTTATTCGAAAAATGACTCCTCGGTAGTTGTGTACAATTTCGAACCTTGCCTAACTTTTAAGGCTCAAATTTCTACGTACGTCCTCACGTACATACCCTGGAAATACGGGGTATAACATTCTCCCCTCCTTAGAAACATTCGTCCCGAATGTTCCTTCTAAGCCTCAAAACAAACATGCGCCAGTATAGTCTTCACTACTATACTTACGAGAACAATCCTGCCACACCTGGCCACAGAAACACCCGCGCAAATACTTACATCCAATCCCACGAGGAAACACCTCTAACATCACAAAAACCCTTACCCGAGGTCTAAAATATACACCCTTCGCACCTTCTCCCTTCACAAGAAATGATCATATCTATGCTCGCAATACATGCTCGCCTCTACCCTTACTCGTCGTACTCTTCTCGAACACTTGAACTCTTCTAGTATACGTACCATACTTCAGTTTCCAAAACTTTGGAGTCACTACCTCCAAAATTGGTCATCTTTCTAGCCTCGATCTTCCTTAAGGCCATTCCCGGCCTTCACGAACCGATTTTGGTCGAACGCATCCACGAACTTATACGATGGTTATCCAAACTTGGGCCTAGCACCCTCGTGACCTTACCACCTGGAGGGACCACCCAGAGCTGACCCTACCTCTAAACGGGCCGCGGGTTGGCCCTCAACATGGCCCCAACCCGACCTACTTAATGCATCACGCTCTTGTTCCCCGCTCCGGAACAATCTTACCTCTACAGGTCATGAAAGCTACCACTTCCATTTCACACTACCCAGGGACTTATCACACAATACATTCTAGGCATGAAACGCCCTCTAACAAGGATTACTGGCAATTTCCTGTACTCAAGACGGCCTTACATCTAAGGTCTCAACTGTAATATTCTAAGGTTCATCATTTTCTCACCCCCAGGCTTACCCTCTCTTACTAACCAGGTTTCTAAATCACATTTTAGCACAAAGCTATCCGAACATAACACTTAACACATTATCATAGCATCAATACATACAAGTCTCTAGAGGGTTAAGGATATACCTGTCTCTACCGCTTTTCTAATCACGATCACCGCCTGCAGCGCATAGCTAGTGAAGGCGATGAACCACCGATCTGAAGGTGAGTCGTAACATCCGTGCTACCCTTGGTGACAGTTCCTCGCAAAATGGCCTGCTCGCCAAAAATAACAAGCTCCCTTGGCACCACGACATTCCCTAAAATGCGGTCTACCACATCAACCACACCGAGGCAGGGGTGACTGCACCTGGCCAACACCCCTACTCCCCTGGAAACTTGAACCCATAGAGCTCGACCGCTCTCGAATACTCGATGCCACGAAGGTTGTGGAGGACCACTGCCTTGGAGGAGGTACAAAACTAGGCTGCTGCTGAGGCGGTCCGCCTCGAAAGTCACCAAAGGACCCTGCTGTTCTGGCCCTCTTCTGCTGATCTCGGTCATTCCGTCGATTTCTCCGCTCCTCACATCCAAGTGCATAAGCCTGCATGCGGGCAATGTCCATGCCCGGCTGAAGGGCTACACCCGAACAACTCTCTGCTAGGTAATCATCAAGCCCTGTAATATATCGGTGCACTCGATCCTCCATATTAGCTACTAATGCGGGAACATACCGGGCCAATGAGTCGAACTCACATTGTACTCCGAATCAGACGCGGTTACGCCTCAACATCAAAAATCTGTCGGCCCGAGCCCTCCTCATCTGTGGAGGCAAGAAATGTGCCAGGAAGGCCCCCGAAAACTCGTCCCAAACGGCTGGAAGTGCATTCTCTCCCCGGGACAGCTCCCACGAATCAAACCAGTCGACTGCGGTATCACGCAGCCGATGCGAACCTAAGACCACCGACTCGGTCTCCGAAGCCTTGATCACTCTCATGATCCGCTGTAACTGTCGGATGAACTCCTGCGGATCATCCTCAGGCCTCGACCCGTAGAACTCTGGCGGGCTACATCTCAGAAAGTTTTGTAGCCTTAAACTATCCGATCTAGGGTGAACCACTGGTGCTACTGCAGGCTAACTGCGTCGGCCTATCCTCATATCAGCCCGCCACGACCCGAACCGGGCGTGGTAGTGCCTTACCGGCACCCAAGTAGACATACATCCAGTAATGTCGAACATAAAGACAATACATGAAACGATTGTAATAAGACGGTGAAATAAGAAGAGCGGTAACCAAAAGCGGTTACCTTGGTATATAAATAAATAGCAACCTTTTTCAACATGAGCAGTTTAATCCTTTTACAAACCACGCTTGCACGATCTACAGACCTCTAAGAATGATACGACAACAATGGCGGGACGGGGCCCCGCCAAACCTCGAATGTAAACACTTACGGCGGCGGGGACTATACCACTGATAAGCCTCGAGCAACGAGCTTCCCAAACGCTGGCGTGACCACGAGCTAGGATCAACGGCGGTGTACCTCAACTGCGGCATGAAACGCGGCCCGAAGGCGAGGTCGTGACAGTGCAAGTATGTGGCTGAAAATACATCGTAAATGAAATCATAGCGATCATATAAAGCGAGACATGTATGATAACCAAACTACGATTTACAACAAAGCGATCATGTCAAGTCGGGGACTCACGCCCTCAAGTCATCACTCAAGTATAACAATGGGTCTCGGGCCCACAACATCAATCATGCGTGGAATCTTGTTATACCCGTATTTCCAGTATATGCGTGAGCGTCGTGTACAATTTGAGCCTTAAGTAGGCATAGTTTGAAATTTGTACACAAGTGCGAAAGAGTCGTTTTCGGCGAAGCGTTTCCACGACTTACGTTGGGAAAATTCCGGCTATGTCATTTAGTATTTTTGCGGATTTTTAGAGCGATTTAACATTTTGGGAGCGGGAGGTGACACTTGTCACCCTCATTGGGCAACAAAGAGAAGGCTTGGCCTTGGCCGATTGGCTCCTCTTTTGTGCCTTGCTTTGTGGCTTGTTTTGTGGAGTGTTTTGTGGAGTGTTTGTGGGTGCACTTGGCTTGATCTTGGCCTTACACTTGCCTTGCACTTGGCTTGATCTTGGCCATTGGTTGGCCTTTGGTTTGCTATAAATACCCCTTAGTTGATGAACTTTCTTCATCCAAAAATCATTTCCAAGTCTTGAAATCTCTCCCTTTGTGAGTTGAAATTCGTCCAAGCCCTCAGCCTTTGTGGAGCTTGGCGAGAGTCTCCCACTTAGAGTGAGGCTTGGTGGGGTACCCCACAGCCTAGTTACTTTCGTATAATACCGCTTGTTGTGGTATAGAAATACTCTCTAGTATTGTTATAATGCCCAAAATACCTTAGCCTTATACCTTGAAGTATTCCAAAAGTTACCTCATCGTAGTGCGGAAATACTACCTTTTGTCCCTTTAGTCTCAACCAGTAACCCTAAGGAAACCTTCTTTGTTGGTTGAAGTTTTGGAGTAGAAGTTGGTTAGAACTTCTAAGGGTTGTTTAGGCGGATTGGAGCACTCGGGTAGGAGCTAAACCTTGCTCGGTAGCGACATTATACTCGGATAATTTTGGGCTTATCGAGGTAAACACTCTTTGTCCTTCTATTGTAATTGGAAATTACATGTAGTAAGAATATATAGTTGAGGTATACTATATATAGAACTATACTTAGTACTGTGGCAATGTCTTTTGACTTAAGCCTGAAGAATTAAGAAGCGAATCGTATTCAGATGAGACTTGTGTAGTATTCTTGTGTAGTAGAATTGTACACGTCAGGTTAGGCGTGTGAAACCCCTCTGGTTGGCTTGGTGGCCGGCCTCGATAGAAGAAGGAGATTTCTGTTGTGGCGGGGAGATCTTTGCGAATTTTACGTAGAATATTCTACGTTGTGGTCTAGATGATAATAAAGCGCCTTGTGGCCTTATAGGTTGAAATACTACGTGTGGCGCGATTTACTTGGCTTAAGGAGTAGCCGACTGTTTGGAGCGTTTTGCTATTAGTCGATACTCGTCGCGAGGTATGTGAACCTCTTCCTATCTCTTCTAGCATGATATGTGTGTAACTATGTAGTACGGTAGACGTACATGTGTTTAAAGTATTTGATTGGTTTGAAACATAAAGTGTTATAACGGCTTTATGGGAAGTTGGTTATAACAGCTTTATGTAGGAAAGAAAATACTTTGTGGTTTTAAAAGGTAACTGATGTGAATTATAACTGGCTTGTTATAATAAAGAACTTGATGTATTTCAAAAGACTTATAAATCGTTTTGAAGGGAAAGTAACACTTGGTTTTAAGGGTTTTAAAAAGAGTTATACTAGCTTTATGGGGAGTTAGGTATAATGTCTTAAGAGAGGTAAAGAAAATGGTTTACTGATGTTAGAAGTTAAGAGACTTGATCTTATGAGATAAGAGACTTAACTTATTTGTTTTAATGTGGATGTTTGTGTGAAACCTCATTCGTGAGTAATGAGTACTTGGTGTTATTTAAAGGGATAATGTTTTACTGATTTCGGAAATCAGAATGTGTATCGACAGACCACTGCAGCGTTAATAAAGGAAAATGTATTGAATAATGATGAATTGTATTAAAACCAGTAGAAACCTCCATCTGCATAGAAACTAAGATGAGACAAAATGATATACATTTTCTAGATCATGGCTGCTATAATAAGAATGTTGTAAACAAGAATAACCTACTCTCACGTGAGACATATATTACTCAATTGTTCTAAAAAAGGAATCAAGTGATTAAGTTTATGAACTATGAAACCATTTGAAAATGAGAAGCTTGAGTAATTGAAACTAGGCAAACTGGAACTTAGGAAAAGAATGTTGTTACTTGATTTTGAAAAGGAATGTGGGTTGGTCATTCTAATACTACGGGTATCGGGTGACTTTTATAAAAGTAATGGATCTCTTTTAAAAGAACTTAACGTATGTAGTACTTTGGGGTTAAAAACCCGGACTTTGGCATAAAATGAAAGTACTTTGAGTTGTGTGAAACTTGCCTATGCTTGTTGTTGTGAAACTTGCCTATGCTTGTGATGATAGCCTTTGTTGTGCAAGTGTGGTATTTCTGTATTACCGCGTCTCTTGATAGAGGGTCGGTCGACTTGTTGAGAACTTACTTGGACGTGCTGGCAGTGATGGAGAATTCCACGGGTATGCTCCTGTTGATAGTGTTATTCCATGGACTAGCTCTCCATGAGGTTTATTACTGTTCGGCCGGTCACGGTGGTCGGCTCTCGTACTGCCGTCTCGTGGTGATTCGGCCTTGGTATCGGTAGTCGACCCTCGCGCTTGCCCGTTCGATGTAGTGGCGAAGTTTCGTGATCTGACGCCTTGGTTCTGGTGGTCGACCCTCGTACTTGCCCGGTCCGTGCGTGACCGGCCTTGGTATCCGATGGTCGGCTCTCGCTTGCCGTATCGGCCGTGGTTGTGGTTGCATTGTATTATTGGCACGATCGGATCCGGTAGTTGTACTTGTCTGTCAGGTTTTATAACACGTGGGACACGGTGTTCATGTATAATCCTTGGTATTGTTATATCATAAAGCTGCCGTGATGAGGAAGAAATTCCACGACGCAGTGATAATTTGGAGGCGGGAGTCCTGTCTTGATATAGCGGTTATATGTTATATCGTAGTTTGGTCATCATACATGTCTCCGCTTTATATAGACTATTATGATTTCATTCTGATATTCTGATTTCACATACTTGGTACTGTTATCTTGACCTCCTTGAGGCTGCGTTCATGCCGCATGAGTAAGTCGTCATTTGTCGATCCGCGTTTAGGATCTCATTTACGTTTTGGGAAGCTCGTTCCGTCGGAGGCTTATCTTTGATGCGTTACCACAGTGCGTAAGTTCTTATGCGTTCGAGGGTAGGCGGGGCCTGTCGTCATAGTTGTTGTATAAATCTTAGAAGTGCTGTAATCTTGTTGTGGCGAGGTTGTAAAAGGATTAAAGCTATTCGCTTTTTAAGTATATCTTGAAGGCAACTTTATTTGGGTTGGCTTTGTTTATTTATTATATCTCTCATTTCATGTGTAAAGTTTTTATTTCATGGTTTTCTCGATGTTGTATCACTAGGGTGCGGGGTAAGGCACCGATGTGGGCCGAGTTGGGCGTGCAAGTGGTATCGAGCGATTAATCCTCGGAAAGTGTCTGACCGTGTCTAGTAGAGTCTTGATTATCGATGTGTTGTGCACCACATCTATAATCGAGGCTATAGGACATTTAGGATTGGTTTCCATTCTTCTCATTACGAGATCGTGCCTTAGTGAGTGATAAGATTGGACCCTCTCGACGTGTTTCGTTTTTACGATTATGCCTGCGAAAACCGGGCGAAGGGCAAAGCGGCGAAGGATCTGCGAGTAAACGTGGCGGCGAGACCACGATACTGAGCCTCGATCCGCGATGGAGCACGGAGATGAGTTACAGAGTAGGCGATTAATGGCGGGGTTGTGGCGGACTTGAGATAGGTGGGCCGGCGGTTCGAGCACGATGGTTCACCCTAGATCGGATAGTTGAGGCTTGGGATTTTACGAGTTGTAGGCCGCGAGTTTTATGGGTCGAGGCACGAGGATGATCCGAGGAGTTCATCAAGCGATTCTGACGGATCATGAGTGATCAAGGCATCGGAGTCAGTCGGTGGCCGTAGGTTCACATCAACTGCGTGATACCGCAGTCGACTGGTTTGATTCTTGGGAGCTGTCCTGGGGAGAGCATGCACTTCCAGCGGTATGGACCGAGTTCTCAGAGGCTGTTCTTGCACAGTTCTTGCCTCCCGGATGAGGAGGGCTCGGTAAAGATTTTTGGTGTTCTGGCGAGCGGGCGTGCGGTTCGGGAGTACAATGTGGAGTTCGACTCATTGGCGTGCGTCCAGCGTTAGTAGCTAGTATGGAGGATCGAGTGCACCGATATGTTCTGAGGCTCGATGATTGCCTTGCGAGAGAGTTGTTGGTGTAGCTCTTCGGGCATGGACATTGCCGCGTGCGGCGTATACACTTGGATGTGAGGCGGATAAATCGGCGGAATGACAAAGTCGGAGAAGAGGGCGAGCAGCGAGGTCCTTTGGTGACTTTCGAGGCGGACCGCCTCGGTGAGACTAGTTATGTACCTCGCGTCGGTCTGAGTGGTCCTCGCGATTTTGGGACGCCGGGATATTCGGGCAGTCGGGGCTCCTGTGTTTGATTTTGGGAAGCGAGTGCTCGCGGATGAGGTTGCCCTTGTCTCAGTGTGGCAGTTGTGGAAAGCTTCATAAGGGAGAGTGTCGTACTAACTCGGGAGATTGTTATTTTTGCGGCCAACAGGGCCATCAGCAGAAGCTGTCCGACGGTGGCGGCGGTAGGATAGCATGGACTACTAGAAGCGATTGCGGGTTCTTCACCTTAGTAGCGAGCGGGATGTTTGTACCGGAAGGCCGGTAGAGGTCGCGATGGGAGTTCGATTTTAGCGGTCCTTGAACCGCCTAGTTTGTGTATATCCTTAACCTCAGAGTTTTGTTTGTATTGATGTTGTTGATATGTTTAATGTTATGTTTGGATAGCTTTGTGCTAAAATGTGATTTAGAAACACAGTTAGTGAAAGGGTAAGTCACAGGTAGTGTGAGATGGAAGTGGTAGCTTTCATGATGTGAAATAGTAAGATTGTTCGGATCGGGGAACAAGAGTTGGCAGTTGGGGTCGGGTTGAGGACCATTTGCGGGTCAACCAGTAACGGTTTGGGGTGGGGTCGATTGTGGGTGGTCCCGCGGTGGTAGGTCACGAGGTGCTAGGCCCAGTTTAGTTGACCATCGTATGAGTTCGTGGGTGTGTTCGACGAGAATCAGTTCGGGAAGGCGGGAATGGCCTTAGGAAATCGAGGTTAGTGAGATGACCAAGTTTGGAGGTAGTGACTCAAGGGTTGGAAAGCGAGCGTTGAAAGAAGTGTGGTACGGATACTAGAACGAGTTCGAGTGTTAGTGGCGAGTACTACGAGAAAGGGAGAAGTGAGCGTGTGTTTTTGTGGCGGTGTGGCATGATTGTTTTAAATGCGTATAGCGGTGAAGACTATCGCGGCGCTGTTGTTTTGAGACCTAGAAGGAACATTGGGACGAATGTTTCTAAGGAAGAATGTTATACCGTATTTCAGTATATGCGTGAGGCGCGTGTACAATTTGAGCCTTAAGTAGGCATAGTTTCGAAATTTGTACACAAGTGCGAAAAGTCGTTTTCGGCGAAACGTTTCCACGACTTACGTTGGGAAAATTCGGCTATGTCATTTAGTATTTTTGCGGATTTTTCGGCGGCGGAACATTTTTGGCCAACGGGAGGGTGACACTTGTCACCCTCGTTGGGCAACAAAGAGAAGGCTTGGCCTTGGCCGATTGGCTCCCTCTTTTGTGCCTTGCTTTGTGGCTTGTTTTGTGGAGTGTTTTGTGGAGTGTTTTGTGGGTGCACTTGGCTTGATCTTGGCCTTACACTTGCCTTGCACTTGGCTTGATCTTGGCCATTGGTTGGCCTTTGGTTTTGCTATAAATACCCCCTTAGTTGATGAACTTTCTTCATCCAAAAATCATTTCAAGTCTTGAAATCTCTCCCTTGGTGAGTTGAAATTCGTCCAAGCCCTCCCCCCCTTTGTGGAGCTTGGCCGAGAGGTCTCCCCCCTTAGAGTGAGGCTTGGCGTGGTACCCACTGCCTAGTTAATTTCGTATAATACAGCTTGTTGTGGTATATAAATACTCTCCTAGTAATGTTATAATGCCCAAAATACCTTAGCCTTATTCCTTGAAGTATTCCAAAGTTACCTCATCGTAGAGTGCGGAAATACTACCTTTTGTCCCTTTAGTCTCAACCGTAACCCTAAGGAAACCTTCACTGTTGGTTGAAGTTTTGGAGTAGAAGTTGGTTAGAACTTCTAAGGGTTGTTTGGAGCGGATTGGAGCACTCGGAGTAGGAGCTAAACCTTGCTCAGGCGCGACATTATACTCGGATAATTTTGGGCTTATCGAGGTAAACACTACTGTCCTTCTATTGTAATTGGAAATTATATGTAGTAAGAATATATAGTTGAGGTATACTATATATAGAACTATACTTAGTACTGTGGCAATGTCTTTTGACTTAAGCCTGAAGAATTAAGAACTGAACTGTATTACAGTAGACTTGTGTAGTATTACTGTGTAGTAGAATTGTACACGTCCGGTTAGGCGTGTGAAACCCCCCCCTCTGGTTGGCTTGGTAGCCGGCCTCGATAGAGAAGGAGATTTACGCTGTGGCGGGAGATCTTTGAATTTTACGTAGAATATTCTACGTTGTGGTCTAGATGATAATAAGCGCCTTGTGGCCTTATAGGTTGAAGTACTACGTGTGGCGCGATTTACTTGGCTTAAGGAGTAGCCATTGTTTGGAGCGTTTGCTATTAGTCGATACTCGTCGCGAGGTATGTGAACCTCTTCCTATCTCTTCTAGCATGATATGTGTGTAACTATGTAGTGCGGTGAGCGTACGTGTGTTTAAAGTATTTGATTGGTTTGAAACATAAAGTGTTATAACGGCTTTATGGGAAGTTAGTTATAACGACTTTATGTAGGAAGAAAATACTTTGTGGTTTTAAAAGTAAGCGATGTGAATTATAACTGGCTTGTTATAATAAAGAACTTGATGTATTTCAAAAGACTTATAAATCGTTTTGAAGGGAAAGTAACACTTGGTTTTAAAGGTTTTAAAAAGAGTTATACTAGCTTTATGGGGAGTTAGGTATAATGTCTTAAGAGAGGTAAAGAAAATGGTTTACTGATGTTAGAAGTTAAGAGACTTGATCTTATGAGATAAGAGACTTAACTTATTTGTTTTAATGTGGATGTTTGTGTGAAACCTCATTCGTGAGTAATGAGTACTTGGTGTTATTTAAAGGGATAATGTTTCTTGATTTGGAAATCGAGAATGTGTATCGACAGGACCAACTGCGGCGTTAATAAAGGAAAATGTATTGAATAATGATGAATTGTATTAAAACCAGTAGAAACCTCCATCTGCATAGAAACTAAGATGAGACAAAATGATATACATTTTCTAGATCATGGCTGCTATAATAAGAATGTTGTAAACAAGAATAACCTACTCTCACGTGAGACATATATTACTCAATTGTTCTAAAAGGAATCAAGTGATTAAGTTTATGAACTATGAAACCATTTGAAAATGAGAAGCTTGAGTAATTGAAACTAGGCAAACTGGAACTTAGGAAAGAATGTTGTTACTTGATTTTGAAAAGGAATGTGGGTTGGTCATTCTAATACTACGTGTCGGGTGACTTTTATAAAAGTAATGGATCTCTTTTAAAAGAACTTAACGTATGTAGTACTCTGGGGTTAAAAACCCGGACTTTGGCATAAAATGAAAGTACTTTGAGTTGTGTGAAACTTGCCTATGCTTGTTCTTTGTGAAACTTGCCTATGCTTGTGATGATAGCCTTTGTTGTGCAAGTGTGGTATTTACGTATTCGCGTCTCTTGATAGAGGGCGGTCGACTTGTTGAGAACTTACTTGGGCGTCTTTGGCGGTGATGGAGAATTCCACGGGTATGCTCGCATTGATAGTGTTATTCCATGGACTAGCTCTCCATGAGGTTTATTCTTGTTCGGCCTTGGTCACGGTGGTCGGCTCGTACTGCCGTCTGCGTGGTGATTCGGCCTTGGTATCGGTAGTCACCCTCGCACTTGCCGTTCGGTGTAGTGACGAAGTTTCGTGATCTGACGCTTGGTTCTGGTGGTCAGCCCTCGTACTTGCCCGGTCGGTGCGTGACCGCCTTGGTATCCGGTAGTCGGCTCTCGCGCTTGCCCCGTGTCGACCGTGGTTGTGGTTGCATTGTATTATTGCACGATCGGATCGGTAGTTGTACTTGTCCCATGCGGTTTTATAACACAGGTGGGACACGGTGTTCATGTATAATCCTTGGTATTGTTATATCATAAGCTGCCGTGGTGAGGAAGAAATTCCACGCACGAGTGATAATTTGGAGGCGGGAGTCCTGTCTTGATATGCGGTTATATGTTATATCGTAGTTTGGTCATCATACATGTCTCTGCTTTATATAGACTATTATGATTTCATTTCTGATATTCTGATTTCACATACTTGGTACTGTTATCTTGACCTCGCCTTGAGGCTGCGTTAAATCCGCAGTAGAAGTCGTCGGTATCGATCCGCGTTTAGGATCTCATTTCGTTTTGGGAAGCTCCGTTCCGTCGGAGGCTTATCTTTGATGCGTTACCACAGTGCGTAAGTTCTTATGCGTTCGGGGTAGGCGGGGCCACTGTCCGTCATAGTTGTTGTATAAATCTTAAGTGCAGTAATCTTGTTGTGGGCGAGGGTTGTAAAAGGATTAAAGCTGTTCGGTTTTTAAGTATATCTTGAAGGCAATTTGGGTTGCTTTGTTTATTTATTATATCTCTCATTTCATGTGTAAAGTTTTTATTTCCATTGGTTTTCTCGATGTTGTATCACTAGGGTGCGGGGTAAGGCACGATGTGGGCCGAGTTGGGCGTCACAAATACCTTCCTCAGCTGGCGATCTATGATATAAAAGCACGAAGGAACACACTTGAACACGGGTCCCACGTGTCATAATAAAGCATGCGGGGTAAATCTGAAGGCATAGCGACTACTAAAAAACCCAGCGGTACCAACGAGTCATGAAGCGTATCATAAGATCTGTCTAGACCGTCACATGATCAAAGGCGGCCACTTGCCCGCGATATCGATGTCGCGTCTAACCACGGAACTCCGCTGACTCCGCGTAGGCCAATCTCATCGGCCGCGTGAGGTATTCCCGCGTCGAGGGTAGCTACTCCCGGCGATCGTCACGACTTAGTCGCGCATGGCCTGAGGACGCGTACCCGTAAAGGGCGCGCTAACACGGAACTCTCGTAGCTCGCATAGGCCCCGGGACCCGCATGAGGTATTCTCGAATCATGGTCCTGGACCGCTGAGTCTACCGCGTCGGAGGCGACTTTAACCCGGAATCATCTCAAGAGATGAATGCCACAATACTATCATAACGTTGATAGTTAATAAGCACAATCGAAACCCGCTTTACACAAACATCACAAGATACTAACACATGTAGCATCCTAACACGTTTACTTATCAAAGCAACAAGAAGTATTACAAGGCTATCACAAACCAATACAATCAAGTTGTTCACACAAGGTACTTTCTACTATATGATTAACAAGATCGGGTTTTATCCCCAAAGTACTTCATACATTAACTCTTTAAAAGATACGTTGCTTTCACAAAAGTCACACAATACGTAGTATATGAAAATAGAGTGATTATCTTTTTAAAGTAAATCAATTACTTCTCTTTGTAAAATCAAGTAGCAACATTCTTTCCAATGTTCAAGTTTGCCTAATTTCCAATGTTCAAGTTTCTCATTTTTTTGAAAGGTTTAGTAGTTCATAGTCTTATTCATTTAAGAATATAATTCTCCTTTAAACAATCGAGAAACCTAAGCCTTATATGTGAGTAGGATATTCTTGTTTATTACAATCTTATTACAATGACCATGATCTAGGAAATATCATTTTGTCTCATCTTAGCTTCATGCGGATGGAAGTTTCTCGGTTTTAATAATACTTAATTATTCAAAACATTTCCTTTTATTAATGATGGTTTGTCGTTACACATTCGATTTCGAAATCAGTAAAACATTCTTAAGCCGTTATACCTAACTTCCATAAAGCTAGTATAACTCTTAAGTTTTCAAAAACCAAATATTACTTCTTCTTTCAAAATGATTCAAAAATCTTTTGAAATACTTCAAGTTCTTTATTAACACATAACAAGCGATTATAGTTCAAATCGATTACCTTTTAAAAACCACATGTATTTTCTTACCAACATAAAGGTTATAACCAACTTCCCATAAAGCCGTTATAACACTTTATGTTTTACACCAATCAAATACGTTCGACGTATGCGTCTACCGTACTACATATTTCACACATATCATGCTAGAAGAGATAGGAAGAGGTTCACATACCTCGCGACGAGTATCGACTAATAGCAAAACGCTCAAGTACATCCAACGTCGGCTACTCCTTAAGCCAAGTAGATCGCGCCACACGTAGTACTTCAACCTATAAGGCCACAAGGCGCTTATTAACATTTAGATCTCATCGTAGAATATTCACAGAAAATTACGGCAGACCTCCCCGCATGGCGGCGTAAATCTCCTCCTCCATCGAGGCGGCTACCAAGCCAGCGGGGTTATACATCTAACCTAACGGGTACAATTCTACTCCACGGTACTACTTCACAAGTCTCTTTATGTCTGACCCTAAGTAATTACAGTTGAAGAAACTTCTTTAATTTAGGGCTTAAGTCGCAAGACATTGCTGTAAGTATTATTCGGGCTTAAGTCAAAAGACATTGCGATAACTACGTTCAGTTCTATATATAGTATACTTCAACTATATATTCTAACAACATGTAATTTCCAATTACAATAGAGGACAAGATATTTACCTCGATAAGCCCATAATTATCCTAGCTTAAAGTCGATCTGGGCAATCGTTTAGCTCGACTCTGGCGCTCAACCGCTCTAAACCACCCTTAGAAGTTCTAACCAACTTCTACACAATACTCGACGGACTATGGAGATTTTCCTAGGGTTTCGGTTTGGTGGTGACGGTAAGTATAATAGTATTTACGGGCTTTTAGTATAGGTATAACCTTAGAATACAACAAGGTATAAGGCTAAGGTAATTTGGGCATTATAACAATACTTTTGAGTATTTCTACCAAGAGGGTATTATATGAAAACAAACTAGGCTAGGGGTACCACGGCCACACCACAAAGGAGGGTGGCTACCACCGGCTACCCACTAGGGGAAACTCTCGCCAAGGGGCCTCGCGAAAGGGAGGAAGGCTCTCAAGACTTAGGCATTTTGGATGAAGAAGTCTTGACCTTAGAGGGTATTTATAGCACAAGCCAAGGCCAACCAATGGCCAAGATCTAGCCAGTGCCTAGCAAGTGTAGGGCGAGATCTTGCCAAGTGCCCCTTAACCAACTAACACACAAATATCCTACCAACTAAAGCCATTCCAATCGGCCTGGCCAGGCCTCACGTCATGATGGGAGGTGCCAAGTGGCGCCCTCTTGTTGGCCCAACACGTTCGTCTCTCGGAAAAATCATGAAAATTAAAAATGACATGGCGGAAATTCCCTACGAAGTCGTGAAAACGTTTTGTCGAAAAACGACTCTAAACGGGTGTTGTGCACAAATAATTTTCGGCCAAGCCAATATTAAAAGTTTCAAATTTTCTACGTACGTCCTTACGTACATACTTTGGAAATACGGGGTATAACATTCTCCCCTCCTTAGAAACATTCGTCCCGAATGTTCCTTCTAAGTCTCAAAACAAACGTGCGCCAGTATAGTCTTCACTACTATACTTACGAGAACAATCCTGCCACGCATAGCCCACGAAACAACTTGCGCAAAAAGCACATCCAAGTCCACGAGGAACACCTCTAACATCACCATAAAACACTTCTCACGGGGTTTAAAATATACCTCCTGCGCCTTCTCTTTACAAAAGAAATGATCACATCTATGCTCGCCATACATGCTCGCTTCTCTTTACTTCGTAGATACCACTTTGTCACTTTGCACGAGGCATTAACCTCTCGGCGACCCGACAAATGGTACCCTTTGCGTCACGATCCCCGAGGATGTCGTATACTCGAACTCTTTCCACATTTAAATCGCTTGGTTTCCAAAACTTCGGGTTACTATCTCTAACGTGGTCATCATTAAGTGGGAACATTCGGATGGATCTCGATGCTTTTCGATCATAACAATCTGAAAGGCAGGACGTCTGACCTCACAAGTCGGACGGCAAAAGCTAATCATATAAGCAACGGCCTATTCTTCACATGAACTCAAGGCCCAAGTAACTCGGGTTAAGTTCCTCTGTCTTCCAAAACTCGTCACACCCACCGGGGTGGTACTTTGAAGACCGACCGTCGACCTGAACTCTAAGCGTCGTCGCCGATTATCCGCACGATTCCTACAGTGCGGAACTTCTTCAGACAAGCTTCTCACTATCCGATCTGTTGGAACAAGCTGAACCAGTATGCGAACGCTTGTTAACATATAACCAATCGGCCGGCATCTTTACACTTCCGCCCTTACAAGGCTTCGTAAGGCGATATCAGAACACCGAAATGGTAGCTTAAACACTACCTCCACGGAGACAACAATCCACAACTATCACGAAATCGAACAACGGCGAGGCGAATGCGATCGAGACTCACTGAGTTCTTAACACATGCTTGGCAAAACTTCGAAACAAAAACAGCGTGTAACTGGGCCCCACATGCGCCATAAGGTGAAGGTAGGCACCGCGTGCAGCCTTACAACCTTTACGATAAAACAACACGGTAGAGTAGCGGTCGACCGAAGGACACGATGGGCTGCCCCGTCGGCCCGACCCGGTCGAACGCGTCCACGAACTCGTCGCGGTTAACTAAACTTGGGCCTAACACCCTCGTGACCCTACCACGGCGGGACCACCGCAAACTGACCCGCGCCAAGCGGGCGGGTTGACCCGCATCGTAGCCTCAATCCGACCGTCAGCGAGCACAACACTAGTTCCCGAAGGAAAACTCTCGCTAATCACGTTACGAAAACCTAGCGGTCTTGTAGCTCAACTACCCTCTTTCATTTCACACTACTCGGGGACTTATCCCACAAGCGTAGCTCGCGTGCACTATGCACTCCTATAAGGTCAAACATAACACTACACCTTTACTCGAGATGGCGCTTACCTCTAAGGTCTTTCGTAAAACATTCTAAGGCTCACACTTATCTATCCCCCAAAATCTTACTCGGTTAACTAACGAAGATTTCTAATCACAACTAACACCTTTGCTATCGAACATAACACTTAAGGTATACTACCTTATCACATAAACAAAACTACAGAGGTTAAAGATATATCTATATCTCGCTTTCTCCTCTTAGTCGTTCTAATCAAACTGCCCAGTAGGCGCGTATATCGCGACCGATCCGGGCAGTGATGGTGCCTACCGGGCACCCTGGTGATACAACATCGAGAGAAAATCAGCGGAAATAAAAAAACTAAAACATGAGACAAGTCATAAAGCATGAACTAGGCTAACCAAAGCGGTCACCTTCGAAATATATACATATATATATCAACACGAGCAGTTAAATCCTTTTACAACCACCTTACAGCGATTACTACGGACCTCTAAGAATGTAACCATAACTATGGCGGACGGGGCCGCCATACCCACGAATGTACAAGTAACTACAGCGAGGACTATACCAAAGCAAGCCTCGGAGAAGCGGAGCTTCCCAAAAGCTGACTGTGATCCTAGGCGGATCCACAACGATGTACCTCTACTGCGGCATGAGCGCGGCCGAAGGAGGTCGATTACAACGGTACCAAGTATGTGAAACTTGTAAAAATCACGTAAATGAAATCATAATAGTCTATATAAAGCGGGAGACATGTATGATAGCAAACTACGATCCGATACATAAATAGTCATGTTAAGTCGAGGACTCATGCCCTCAAAGTCATTACTCAAATATAACAATGGGTCTCACGCCCACAACATCACTCGTGCGTGGAATACCTTCCTCCGCCTGGCGATCCATGATATAAAACATTGAGTACACATGAACACGAGTCCCACGTGTCATAATAAAACCGTCTGAGGGTAAATACGAAGGCATAGCCGACTACTAACACCCGTAGTACTAACAAGGTCATAAAGCGTATCATGAGATATGTCTAGACCGTCACATGATCAAAGGCGGTCACTGCGCGCGGTATCCAATGTGCGCGTCTAGCCACGGAACTCCTCGCGACTCGCATAGGCCAACCTCGTAGGCGCGTGAGGTATAACCCGCGTCGGTAGCTACTCCCGGAATCCGCTGGACTCGCGATCGCGTAGCGCGTAGACCGCGTGACCATAAAGGCGCACACTAACACGGAACTCTCGTAGCTCCGCGTAGGTCCTGGACCCGCGTGAGGTATTCTCGAATCATGGTCCGCACGCTGAGTCTACCGCGTCGGAGGCGGCAACCTCGGAAACATGTCAAGGTGGCGGTACAATACCAACATAACGGTGATAGTTAAACAACTTAAGCGCGATCGAGGAAACCCCTTTACACAAACATCACAAGATACTAACACACGTAGCATCCTAGCATGTTTACTTAACAAATCAACAAGAAAGTATTACAAGGCTATCACAAACCAACACAATCAAGTTATACACAGGTACTTTCTACTATATGATTAACAAGATCGGGTTTTATCCCCAAAGTACTTTATACATTAACTCTTTAAAAGATCGTTACTTTCACAAAAGTCACACAATACGTAGTATAAGAAAATAAAGTGACTAATATTTTAATTAAACCAAAACAACGTCGGACTTTCCTTTTTAAACCAAATTAAGACAATAACATGCCTTATTTTTAGACCAAAACACTTCTCCCTTTAAAGTCAAATTACCATTTTAAAACCAATGATAAAACCATTCCTTTGTTTTCATAAAGTCGTTATAACTAACTTCCCATAAAGTGTTATAACACTTTATGTTCTAAACAAAAACTCTTGAATTCTACAAGTCTCTTTCCTTTTAAAACAACCATAAGTATTCTTTTAAAACCCAAATAATGTACTCTTTTCAAAATAAGTAACCTATACTTAAAATCAAGTTACTTCTCTTTTAGAAAACAAGTCGTTATAAGTCAAGTCTCTTATCTTTGAAGATCAAGTCTCTTAACTTTCAAAATCAAGTTGTCTATAAGTCAAGTCTCTTATCTTTGAAGATCAAGTCTCTTAACTTTGAATCAATAAACCATTCTTTTACCTACATAAAGTCGTTATAACTAACTTCCCATAAAGCTATTATAACACTTTATGTTTAAACCAACCAAAACACTTAGCACATGCGTCTACCGTGCTACATAGTTTACAAAACATCATGCTAGAAAGGATAGGAAGAGGTTCACATACCTCGCGACGATTATCGACAATAAGCAAAGCGCTCCACGATCTTGTAACCTGCTAGCCTTTTCCACTCATCAGTAGAATACGCTACTCGTAGTACTTCCACCTATATAGGCCACAAACATCTATTAACTTCTAAACACACGGTTCCATTTTCTCTGGAAAATTCGACACCTCCCCGAAATCACATAAATCTCCTCACAACAAGGCGCTGCAGACGATAACTCGAGGATTACCGTCTAACCGGACGTGTTCAAATCTGCTTCACAATAATACAGCGATCTCGTAAATACATACATGTAAATACGATTCAATACTCATTCTAAATATAGTATACTCGACTATACATTACTCTGACATGTAATATCCAATTACAATAGGGGGCGTAAATCATTACCTCGATAAGCCCAAAATTATCCAAGATTAAATGTCGATCTGAGCAGCGTTTGGCTCCAAGTCCTTACGCCCCAACCCGCTCCAGCGACCCTTAGAAGTTTCTAAACAACTTCTGCAAACACTTCAACCAGGCTATGAAGGTTTTCTAGGGTTTCATTTGCGACTTTCGGAATAAAGTAGGATTTCCGGGCTTCTAGTATTTAAACAACTTTGGAATACTACTAGGGATACTAGGCTAGTGTATTTGGAATTATACCACAATACACCAAGTATTCTACACAAGGGGAGGGTGGGGTGAAACGATACAAAGGGAGGAAGTATTTTGCTCTTGGAAGCTTTCAAGTGAGATGAACTTATTCATCAACCAAGGGGTCTATTCATAGAACAATGGAGGGTCAAGATCCATCTAAGTGTATGGCCAAGATTGGGCCATGTGTGTGTGGGTCCCACCACACCACATGGCCAAGGTGGGTGCCAAGTGTAAGGCCATTTCGGCGAGGTGAGTAGGTGACAAGTGGCTGGCCACTTGTCACACCATTCGACCCACATGGCCACACAAGGGGTGACACGTGTCGCCCACGATTAAATCCAAAATATTACGTCTTCGAAAATATCCAAAAAGCGGAAACCTCAAAAACAAAGCGGGCCCCACAAAAGCGTAAATTTCTCCGTGGGCCCACGTGGCCATTCAGAAAATAAAATCTCAAAATTCTAATATAATCAGAAGTTCAAATACCAAATCGGGAATCAATTCCGTTAACGAACCTTTTTCTTCACAAAAAGCGGAAACTTTTCTGAAAAAATCACATCTTCCTTTCTTTCCAATATTTACATGCGTATTCTCGTACGTATGTCCTCGCATACATACCCTGGAACTACGGGGTATAACATTCTTCCCCCCTTAGAAACATTCGTCCCGAATGTTCCTTCTAAATCTCTAAACATACATATGTCGGTGTAGTCTCCACTACTACACTTACAAACCGATCGTACCACGATGGCGGAATATAACATGCGCAAAACTCCATTTCATGCTAACGAGGAATCACCTCAATCATCTCAAAAGCTCTCACCCGTGATCAAGCGATACTCGCTTTCGCATCTTGCAGCAGAATGACCACTTAGTTCTCATAACATATGTTCAACGCTTCTTACTCGTCGTACCCTCGCCGTAACTCGAACTCCTGCAATAAGCGTACCACGTTTACGTTGACTACAGTGCTAACAATTTCCTCTGGATAAGCTTCACTATCCACGTCACGGTGAAACAAGTAGGGACCAACTATCTGAACGCGCCAACCTTGAACGATCGATCGGCCAACTGCTTCGCTATCTGAGGAAGCCGTAAGGCGACGTCAGAATCTTGTAAAGGTAGCTATCATAAAACTCACTTACCCGAGGCACACGATCCTCACGGCTACCACGAAATCAAAACATCGGCATGACCTATTCTTAACTATACGGGTAAAGCGCTTGTTCTTGCAGCCGGCAGGGTGAATGCAATCTTGAGACTCACTGAGTTCCAACCACGCTGGTAACACGCCCGGACACAAAGACATAGCGAAAAATTGGGCTCCACTGCTGTCATAAAAGTAGGAATCGTGCAGCGCACAACGCTTCGATATATAACATATCGCCACCCTCCGTAGAGTAAATAGTCTGCTGAAAGGCGAGATGGTGACCTCATCGGCGACTCTTTGGTCGACGCGTCCTCGAACTCGTGCGATGGTTAACTAACCTTGGACCTAACACCCTCGTAATCCTATCCTGGCGGGACCACCGCAAATTGACCACATCTCGCTTTCTGCGGGTTGACGTAAACGGTCCTCAACCCGACCCATGTCGCACAAACTCTTGTTCCCGATCCGGAACAATCTTACCTATCAAGTCATGAAAGCTACCACTTTCACCTTACACGTCAAGGAAAATATCCTCAAAACATTTCATGCATACAAGTGTTTCGACAAAGATTAGTAAAATCCTTTTCTCGAGCGGCGCACATCTAAGGTCTCAGCGTGTACTATTCTAAGGTTCACACCTTCCGACCCGTACTTATCCTTTCAACTAACCATGTTTTCTAATTCACACTTAACACAATGCTATCCGTACATAGCACCTAACATGTACCAGCGTAATATCATAAACAAAATCTCCAAGGGCTAAAGATATCTGCGCAACTCTTGCCTCGCTTTCCCTTTGCCGTTCTAATCATAATCACGCCTGCGGCGCCTAGCTATATAAGGTGTTGAACCGACCATCGATCCAGAAAGTGAGGCTCTACATCTGTGCTACCTACAGTCGGACAAACTCTCACCAAATTGCCCTATTGGCGCAAACACAAAAGTTGTCGAAGCGATGCGACACTCTCATAATGGAGTCTACTACTATGGCGAAAGCGAGGTAGGGGTGACCTCGTCGACTAACACCCTTCTCCCGAACAATGAACCCGCTGACCCGGCGACGGTGAGTCATCCCTCTGGTAACCTCACTGCTGGACATCCTCCCATCACATGGCCAGCGGCCCGGGTATAACAATCTCCCAACAAGTGCGACACGCGAGGATCATCCTCGGATCTCATCCATAGAATTGCAGCGCGCACTCAAGAAATCCCTAAGTCTCGGACTATCGGATCTAGGGGAATCGCGTCTGCCGGAACCACGGCTCCGTCGTCCTCGTTCCGGCCACTAGCCTAGCTAATGGCGGGCTATCACCTTAATTCATATCCTCGGCTCTGGCGTGGGCTGGAGGCTCGGTATCGTGGCCTCGATAAGCTGCTGCCGCTCTAACTCTGCGGGCTAGCGGCATCATAAAAACTCGTCGTCACGAAGTACTATCTCGGTAAGAACCGGGCTGTGCCCTCGTAACCCTCGTGTTCAACTCGTAGCTCCCTCTGTTGCCTTGCTCATCCAGGCCTGGTTGCGCTTGGCGGAGGCATGCGGGTACATAAGAATACGCGAGGAGTCCAACACAACACGACTCTAAGGCACGATCTCGAATGAGAAGAATGAAACCAATCCTAAATGTCCTGCGACCTCACGATTATAGATGTGGTGCGCGACACACGATAATCAAGACTACTACTAGACGATGCGTAGACACTTTCAGAGGACTAAGCGCTCACGATACCACTTTTGTCACGACCGATCCGGGCGTGGTCGTGCTACCGGGCACCTGGTGATACAACATCGAGAGAAAATCAGCGGAAATAAAAAACTAAAACATGAGACAAGTCATAAAGCATGAACTAGGCTAACCAAAGCGGTCACCTTCGAAATATATACATATATATATCAACTGAGCAGTTAAATCCTTTTACAACCACACTTGCGATACTACGGACCTGCAGAATGTAACCATAACTATGACGGGACGGGGCCCGCCATACCACGAATGTACAAGTAACTACAGCGACGGGGACTATACGAAAGACAAGCCTCGGAGAAGCGGAGCTTCCCAGCTGACTGTGATCCTAGCGCGGATCCACAACCGATGTACCTCTACTGCGGCATGAGCGGCCCCGAAGGAGGTCGATCAACAGTACCAAGTATGTGAAACTTGTAAAAATCGTAAATGAAATCATAATAGTCTATATAAAGCGGGAGACATGTATGATAGCCAAACTACGATCCTGATACATAAATAGTCATGTTAAGTCGAGGACTCGTACCTCAAAGTCATTACTCAAATATAACAATGGGTCTCACGCCCACAACATCACTCATGCGTGGAATACCTTCTCACCGCCGGCGATCCGTGATATAAAACATTCGAGTACACATGAACACGGGTCCGCTGTGTCATAATAAAACCGTCTGAGGGTAAGTCTGAAGGCATAGCCGACTACTGCACCCATAGTACTAACAAGGTCATAAAGCGTATCATGAGATATGTCTAGGCGTCGCATGATCAAAGCGGTCACACGCGCGGTATCGATGTGCGCGTCTAGCCACAGGAACTCGCCGCTGACTCGCATAGGCCAACCTCGTAGGCGCGTGAGGTATAACCCGCGTCGAGGGTAGCTACTCCGGCGTCCGCTGGACTCGCGATCCGCGTAGCCACATGAACGCGCGTGACCATAAAGGCGCGCGCTAACACGGAACTCGTAGCTCGCGTAGGTCCCTGGACCCGCGTGAGGTATTCTCGAATCATGGTCCCGGACCGCTGAGTCTACCCGCGTCGGAGGCGGCAACCTCGGAAACATGTCAAGGTGGCGGTACAATACCAACATAACGGTGATAGTTAAACAACTTAAGCGCGATCGGAAACCCCTTTACACAAACATCGCAAGATCTTAACACCGTAGCATCTAGCATGTTTACTTAACAAATCAACAAGAAAGTATTACAAGGCTATCACAAACCAACACAATCAAGTTATACACACAAGGTACTTTCTACTATATGATTAACAAGATCGGGTTTTATCCCCAAGTACTTTATACATTAACTCTTTAAAGATCGTTACTTTCACAAAAGTCACACAATACGTAGTATAAGAAAATAAAGTGACTAATATTTTAATTAAACCAAAACAACGTCGGACTTTCCTTTTAAACCAAATTAAGACAATAACATGCCTTCCTTTTAGACCAAAACACTTCTCACTTTAAAGTCAAATTACCATTTTAAAACCAATGATAAAACCATTCCTTTGTTTTCATAAAGTCGTTATAACTAACTTCCCATAAAGTTGTTATAACACTTTATGTTCTAAACAAAAACTCTTGATTCTACAAGTCTCTTTCCTTTTAAAACAACCATAAGTATTCTTTTAAAACCCCGAATAATGTACTCTTTTCAAAATAAGTAACCTATACTTAAAATCAAGTTACTTCTCTTTTAGAAAACAAGTCGTTATAAGTCAAGTCTCTTATCTTTGAAGATCAAGTCTCTTAACTTTCAAAATCAAGTTGTCTATAAGTCAAGTCTCTTATCTTTGAAGATCAAGTCTCTTAACTTTGAATCGATAAACCATTCTTTTACCTACGTAAAGTCGTTATAACTAACTTCCCATAAAGCTATTATAACACACATGTTTAAACCAACCAAAACACTTAGCACGTATGCGTCTATAGTACTACATAGTTTACAAAACATCATGCTAGAAAGGATAGGAAGAGGTTCACATACCTCGCGGCGATTATCGATAATAAGCAAAGCGCTCGCGATCGTAACCTGCTAGCCTTTTCCACTCATCAAGTAGAATCGCTACTCGTAGTACTTCCACTATATAGGCCACAAACATCTATTAACTTCTAAACACACGGTTCCATTTTCTCTGAGAAAATTCGGCACCTCCCGAAATCACATAAATCTCTCACACAACAAGGCGCTACTGGGCCGATAACTCGGGGATTACCGTCTAACAGGACGTGTTCAAATCTAACTTCACAATAATACAACGATCTGTAAATCTGACCTATGTAAATCTGGTTCAATACTCATTCTAAATATAGTATACTCGACTATACATTACTCTGACATGTAATATCCAATTACAATAGGGCGTAAATCATTACCTCGATAAGCCCAAAATTATCAAGATTAAATGTCGATCACGAGCAGCGTTTAGCTCGAGTCATACGCTGACCGCTCAGCGACCCTTAGAAGTTTCTAAACAACTTCTCTAAACAACTGACCGGGCTATGAAGGTTTTAGGGTTTCGTTTTGCGACTTTCGGAATAAAGTAGGATTTACGGGCTCACAGTATTTAAACAACTTTGGAATACTACTAGGGATACTAGGCTAGTGTATTTGGAATTATACCACAATACACCAAGTATTCTACAAGGGGAGGGTGGGGCGAAACGATACAAAGGGAGGAAGTATTTTGCTCTTGGAAGCTTTAGTGAGATGAACTTATTAATCAACGAGGGTCTATTTATAGAACAATGGAGGGTCAAGATCCATCTAAGTGTATGGCCAAGATTGGGCCATGTGTGTGTGGGTCCACCACACCACATGGCCAACGAGTGTGCAGTGTAAGGCCATTTCGGCGGGTGAGTAGGTGACAAGTGGCTAGCCACATGTCACACCATTCGACACATGGCCACGGGGTGACACGTGTCGCCCGATTAAATCAAAATATTACGTCTTGAAAATATCCAAAAAGCGGAAACCTCAAAAACAAAGCGGGCCCCACAAAGCCAGTAAATTTCTCGTGGGCCCAGCGTGGCCATTCAGAAAATAAAATCTCAAAATTCTAATATAATCAGAAGTTCAAATACCGTCACGGAATCCAATTCCCATTAACGAACCTTTTTCTTCACAAAAAACCGAAAACTTTTAAAGTCGAAAAAATCACGTCTTCTTTCTTTCCAATATTTACAGTCATTATTCTCAAATGCGTATGTCCTCGCATACATACGGAACTACGAGGTATAACAATCTTCACTCTGAGGGTATCTAGGCAACAACATGCCGAATATCCCTAACGATTCTTTCGTATGTCGGTGAGAAACACTAAATTCTTTACGATGGCGACTTCTCAGTGCGTATTCCGACCTCTGAGTCTTCACCAACATCTGACTTTGATACAGTGAATGATGTTAGAAAGTTGTTGACCAACACCTTATTTTTACATGCACTTTTCCAACACCCCAGCTACCCAGGCCACATGGATAGTCTAGTCCGCCACAGTGAAACAATAACCTTTCACTCCATATTCTGGCACCAGTTTTCCACTTGGCTAGATCGTTCGACAATCTTGGGAATTTAGAGAGAAGGATGAGCTGCTTTTAACCCAGGAGAGATGGAGTGTAGAGATGAAATGTTGAAAGAAATGACCAAGTCTTGGTCAATATATAATGCGCAACCTTGTCGAGATGGATGGGTGAACAATCGCCGGCTCTGGCCTTTTTAAAACAAAAATCGGACTTTAGAGTTTTTCCGCCGCCAAATTTCCCGCCTCGGCGCGCGTCTGCTTCCGGCGCGCGCTGCTCCTGAATCGTGCGGACCTAGCCCGGATCTTTGGCGTAGTAGCCACTTCCCGCGCCCGAGTGCAAACAGCGTTCAGCGACCCACCGATGGGCGCGGCCACGACTTGGCCCGCGCGGCTCTGATCGCACTTCGAACAGCGCCAGCTAACCTATAACACCTCCGTAGCCAGGCCGCGGACCACGACGCGGTCGAGGCCAGAACCACGGGAGAACGTTCTCCCCCTTCAGAAACATTCGTCGAATGTTCATCCTCAACCTGCCGAAACATAATCGCATAACATCATTGCTTAAGTATTCGCGCAATCTTACTGCAAATAAGAATGCTCAGAGCCATGACATTACTCGAGCATAATCAACTAAATCAAAACTAACAAGCGGGGAAAGTGGGTTCGACAAACGGAGGTGTAGGGGAATAAGTGAGGATCTGCTTGTCATATCAAATCCTCCTGCTTCCTCGTCATTTCCTCCTGTTCTCGTTCCGCCACCAATGGCGGCCCAGTCAGCGTCGTCCTTCGTCCCGAAGTCGTCCATGCTTTGTGATCAGTATCAGCTATGGGACTCGTCATAGCGATAACTTCTGCATCACTGGACATCTGATCGTGTACTGGGGCGGATCTCAATGCATTTCCGTAACATGAACCACGTGGCCCGGATGTGCCGCCACGCATAGATCGGACAGCCGGATCCAGCTCATATAGCAGCACGCGGCTGCGGACAATGAAAGCGGCCCGATGTACGCTTGGTGAGTTTCCGCCTTTCCTCCCAAATCTCATCCGCACCGCCGTGGTGTGCAAAAGCTTTGAAGAAAAGGAATCGGTAACCTCAAACTCTAAGGTATCGGCGCCCGATGGTCTATGATTTACATGCCGACTCACGGGTGTAGTGCCGACTAGCAGCTCTGGATAAGCCCTTAGACACTCTGTGAACCAAATCGGCCCGATTACTCCGCCTCACAACATGGTACCATGGGTGACTGCCTTCCATCAGGTATAAGGCCTCGCATGAGCCGCCAATCGAACAGCTAGAATGGTAGGATTTGTTATAAGCAAACTCCGCGAGGTAAATGATCCTGGGGTTACCGAAATCAATAACCTGCGAGCGCGACATATCCTCGAAATTATGCGGATGCCAGCTGGCTCGTACACGTCGTCGTCACGAGGATGAAGCAGCGTCTCGAGACTACTTTGTGTCCCTAATCCCACGGAAGGACCTCGAGTTAGCGAAGTGGTACCCGGGCTCTTTGCTTTGGGCTACACGATATAATCGACAGGGACTCGTGCGATCTGAAATCTCTCTAATATATAACTGGCATAGTCCTCGGTGGACGTCGTGGTCTGGGGAAGAAAGTGGGCTGATTTAAATCGAGGCTTTAAATGTCAACAATAACGAAATGGAATCATATCTATGCGGGTGCGAGTAACACTGTAATAAAGTCCGTATTGACGATATAAACTGTCCGCGCATTACGGAATGTCGATAGCCTGTAATGTGGCCAGCGACACGGTGCTACAACCTTAACACTGCGTGATTAGGACCTTTGGCGCAACAAAGCGTGCGCCTACGTCCTGTCACGAGCCATCCACGTAGTCATGCGCACGAGGTCGTGGTACATCTTAATCGACGCCGGATGAATCGAATAAAAAACTAAAACATGAGCAGTAGTCATGCCTCACGAGAATCTGGCTTGAGAAGTCTGTCCATCGGGGAACACTGGCCGGCCAGTTAAATCTTAGCACCGCCTCCAGCGGTGCTACCTCGAATAGACTCTTCTTCGCAGGACGTGACGCATCTAGCGTGCGTACCAAAAATGGGATCCTCGTCTTACTCTTGTGATCTGTAGAGCGCGGATCCACAGCCGCCTCGCCGGCGATGGAAGACTCGCGACCTCCGGTCGGAACGGAATTAAGTTGTATAGCGAATCACGTAAACGAACCCAGGCTTGCTAGCTGGTGTATGCTACCTGGGGCCATATCGCTTTTCTGTACGAACATCGGATAGACTAAAAGTCGATCTGCAGACTAAGGGCATACGCCCGCGTACGCGGCTTTCGTACAGGTGAGTGAGCGAATATCAATCATTAATCGCTTAAGTAGCTCGACCGCAGTACTATATAAAGCCCAGTAAAGTTGGCTCATAAATTTTGAAGATAGTCTTAAGACTCTTGTGGTATTGTGTAAATGTCCACGTGAACTCCATATAAATAATGCCTCGGATCTTCAAGGCATGAATCAACTGCTTGCCCGGCTCAAGTCATGTAAATGTGTGGGATAGTTAACTGTCATGTTTCCTAAATTTATGTCGGGATCGTAAGACGCTATAACCGCCCAGGTCTTGCGTCACCGATTACCCAGTCCGACACTGTGGTCGTCGGATAAACCACGATATCCATCTAAGCCCTCTGGAAGAAAATAGAGCGAGGCGGTCGTCAACATATTTCGGCTGATATTTGAAAACTTTCCTCAAAAAAGCGCGTATCAGAAATCACGGAACAAACATGCAGGGTGCCTTAACAGTCGGCTTAGTCAAAGTCTTTGAAATAGGGAAACAAACTGGCTCTCCCTGAAGCCTCTCAGATAATAACTTTGAGGCCCAAAGGCTGCGCCACCTGCAGCCGGTGTAGTGGGTCTAGGCCAAGTATTGGTGCATTAACTGCCTCCAATCGTTTTCTTTGTATCAACCGAATACACATCGGCTCGAATAACATGTCTGAAAGCCAGCGCGAATCGGTAAAACTTCGCGTTTAGAGAACTTGGCATAACTGTTGCCGGTCACGAGGACTCCTGCACCGTCCTTGAATGATGCAGTATGCTCACGCTGCGTTTAAAACCGTGAATACACGAGATATCATCGATGAACACTATAGCGAACATATCAGAATTTGGCACAGTTAACACTGTTCGTGAATCCATGAATACGGCTTTGGAGCGTTGGTCCGATCAAAGACGTTACCACGAACTCTTGGTGCCCATGTACGGGTCTAAATCACGGTCTTGGGATATCTGCCTCTCTAACTGCTTTGATGATAACCCGGATCGCGAGTCGATCTTGGAAAAAGCATCTCTTTCAAAATCGCACACTTGTATTGGTCAAGCAAATCATCAATCACCGAGGAGGATATCTATTTTTGATGGTTACGCTTATTAGTGCACATGTGTCCCAAAATCCATACCGCATGCATAGCGTCCATGCTTTCTTTCTAAACATTGCGCTCCCGGGGAGAAACCCTTTAGGCCTAATAAAGCCTTTTCTCATGAAGTCTGTTGCACAAGGGGTGCCGTTCACGTATGGCGGAATAGATGTCGGTCAGTGTGCGGTGCCAAATCGATGCAAATCAACCTCACTCTCGGGAGGATGCAGTCGTCACGGGAAAGCGTGCGGAAACTCTCTGGCGGGCCGGTAGAAGGTCAGGCGCTCGATGTCGAATACCGAACCAGAATATACCCACTTTCGAGTACCGGCCTTGAGGTAAGAAATAAACCTACCCTACGGCGATGCGGTACTCGTTCCGACCGATAGCAGGCTCTCTCTGCGGTCTACTTGGCATAGCGAGCGATAGCGATCCGTACCGTATTCAAGTCGACTGGCGACCATGGGCGAAGCCCTTATATACCCGCTCGGCTAACAACCGCCGAAGGATTCTATGGACTGGGCTATATGAGGAGATATATAGGGCCACACGGATCTGCTGAAACCAGCGTGGCGACGGGTGGCGAGTCTGGCGGTCATAAATGCAGTTAGCTGGGCTGACTACGACCCCTGCTGCGGCACATGCGTAGTGAATACCACGCCTCTCGCCGGCGATGAAGATCCGATACATGCCGGTTGAGCCATCGTATTCCGCGCACAATGGGAATAACAAGCTCACGGAGGAACCACGACACCAATCACGTCGACCCTGCGGAACTGCGGTCCTGCAGAGCCCGAATACTGCATGCGTCCGAAGATGGTGGAGGTGCCGAAAACTACCGGAGAGGACCTGTCTGGCCTGCCTGGCGATGCACGATCGTCGTGTGCTGCGTGCGGGCAATGAAGAGCCAAGTGATCGGCGGTGCACACTTGAAATCGTCCATTTGAACCGATTTGGACTATAGTGAACACGTTTTTGTGCCTTGTGCACAAGTCAAGGAGTTGGTAGGATATTTGTGTATAGTTAATCCTCACCTACACTTGCCTTGCACTTGTCTTAATCTTGGCCATTGGTTGGCCACTTCTTGACCTATAAATACCCCCTAGAGATGAAGAGTTCTTCGTCCACAAATCTTTCAAGTCTTGAAAATCCTCTCCTCTCCCTTGTAGCCTTGCCGTCCAACACCTCCCCCTCCCTTGTGAAGGCCTTGGCCGAATACACCCCCTCTAGCCTAGTAGTTTGGTGAGGCCCCCTAGCCTAGCCAAAACCTACCCCCTCCCTTGGTAGAAAAGTTGCCTTCTTGTATTGTTATAATGCCCAAAATACCACTAGCCCAAATACCTTAGTACTTAGTAGAAGTTGTGAAGAACTTAAGGTTTCATGGACATACAACTTAGGAGCAAAACCTTGCTCGGTGCGACTTTTCTAGGATATTATTGGGCTGCAGGGTAACTAATCCTAACCCTCTTTTGAATTAGAGAATACATACTGTAGTAGTATAAGAATAAGTATTAAATACTTAGAAGAATAGTGCAGAATAGAATTGAATTGTTACCACAGTAGAAGGGTTTAAAAGAAGAATAATCAACTGTACTTACATAGAATTTGTTTTCCACGATGAACTCATATAGCTCAGGGTAGGAAGTCTTTGCGACTTTCCGTAAATTGTGAACCCTCTGTTTAGAATGACCTTGAGTAGTCTTTGATAGATATCTGTGACTATTATAGGTGACTCTGCGTGACATATTGACTTGGCGGTGGTTTTATTTGAGAAGGTATGTGATTCTTCTAAAGCATGATATTTTACAATATATATAACTACGGCAATGCCTGGCTTAAGCTTTGAATAACACTTACGGCGATGCCTCACGCTTAAGCTTTGAATAACACTTACGGCAATGCCTCGCGGCTTACTTTACGAATAATAAAGATCTGAAAGCATTTCAAAGAATCTTGAATCATTTTTAAGAAGAGAACTAATTGGTTTTAAGCGAAGCTTAAGAGTTATACTAGCCTTATGGGAAGTTAAGTATAACTTAAGATTGATAAAAGAAGCAGTTTGCCTATGTGTTTATAACGGACTTATATGAATTGTGAAAGAATAATAAGATGGTTTGATAAGTAGACATGATATGATGCTATGTGTGTTGAGTGTCTTTATAGCGTTTGTGAAAAAGTATTCTTGTTGTGCTTATGTTGTTTAACGATAATTTGTTAGGTTAGTGTAGCATCACTCGCCTCTTGACATATTAGGGGTTAAGCGCCCTCCGTCGGGGGTAGACTTCGGCGATGCAGGACCGTGATTGAGAATACCTCATGCGGGTCCAAGGGACTATGCGGAGCTACGGGAGTTCGAGGTTAGTGTCGCGGGGTTATACCTCATGCGATGCATGTGGCCATGCGGACGGCGAGTCGGGGCGATGCAGAGGAGTAGCTACCCCGATGCGGGGTTATGTACCTATGCGGGCCTATGTGATTGGCCTATGCGGACTCTGAGTCGAGGATTAGGCTTGCATGGTGATACTCTGGCAGTGGCCTGCCGATCATTCGCGACCTAGAAAAGACACATTCTGATTTACCTATTCTTGCTCTTGTTTGTGATGTGGCACTATGTGCAGTTTCATGGTTGTTTCATACATACTTTACCAGCATTTTTAAAATGATATGTTTCATTTAAGTATTTTACAAGTTTCATATACTTAGTACATGTTGTGTGACCTCCTTGAAGGTTGCGTTCATGCCGCAGTAAGCGGCAGTGCTAGATCCACATTCTTAGGATCTCTGCGTTGGTGTCGGGAGCTCCATCTTTAGGAGGCTCTACTTTTGGGTATGATCTCCTGTTGTAGATAGTTTTATGCGATCGGTATGGCGGGACCTGTCGCCATAGTTGTATATTTCCTTAAGTGCGTAGTCATGTTATGCGATGTCGGATGTAGCTAAACCATGTTTATATATATATATGCGAAAGCGATGTTTTCTCACATAAAGCGTGTCTTATTTTATAAAGCTGTTTCATGTCTTGCTTTATATTTCGTGATTACTACGATGTATGACTACTTGGGTGCCTGGTAAGGCACGATCACGGGCCGGGCGAAGTCGTGACAAAAGTGGTATCGAGCGATTAATCCTCGGAAAGTGTCTGACCGTATCTAGTAGAGTCTTGATTATCGGTGTGTTGTGCACCACACGATGTCGGAGGCTATAAGATATTTAGGATTGGTTTCCATTCTTCTCATTACGAGATCGTGCTTTAGAGTTGTGTTATAGGTTGGACCCTCTAACGTATTCCTTTCTGTATGCTGATTATGCCTCGCGAAGGCAACAGGGCCCAGAAGGGCAAGCGGCAGGAGGCGCTAGCGAGACACCAGTCACGAGGGCTCGGGCGTCTATACGAGCGGCGAGTTCTATAGCGCCCGCCGGCCCAGCGAGACCCGGTACCCACTCGCATCCCGCGGCACTTTAGGCGGAGGTTAGGGTACAAGGAGATAACTTGACTATTGGCTAAAGTTGTGGCGTCACGAGGAGAGGCTGGATCACGGCGATTCGGTTCAGCTCGGTAGCGTCGCACCGTGGTACACCTAGGCGAATAGTTTGAGGCTACGAGATTTCTTGAGTTGTAGCCGCGAGTTTTGCGGGTGGCGGGAGGATGATCCGCGAATTCATCCATCGGCTTGAAGGATCGTGAGGGTGATCAAGGCCTCGAGCAGTCCGTGACGCCGGTTCGCATCTGCGTGATACCGCGATCGATTGGTTTGATTCATGGGAGTTATCGGGAAACCGCAGCGTCCCGGCTACTTGGGATGAGTTCTCGGAGGCTTTCCTCACTTTCTTGCCTCGCGGATGAGGAGGCGCGGTGATAGATTTTACTCACGAGGCGGAGGGCCCGTCGGGAGTACAATGTCGAGTTTGATTCATTGGCTCGATATGTCCCAGCATTAGTAGCGAGATATGGAGGATAGGGTGCACCGTATGTCACGGGCTGAAGCGACTATATGGCGAGTCATATGCGGTGTTTCTCTCCAGTAGGTATGGACATTACCAGCATGCGAGCTCGTGCTCTTGGATGTGAGGCGTAGAGGCCGCGGGTTGTGACGGCAGAAGACCGGGGCGGCGGTCTTTTGGTGGCTATCGTGGTGGCGGCCTCGGCCAGTGATCTAGATTTGCACCACAGCCAGCCCGAGCACTCTGCGCCGTCCTCGGCCACGGCCGAGATATTCGAGGCGAACGGGGCCAGGGACTTGAGCGTCGGGCGGCGGAAGTGCGGCGATCGGGACCACCCCACCGGTGTGGCCGTCACGGTAGATCAACCGGGAGTTGTGGTGCTACGGGAGTTTGTTTGATTGTAGCGGAGGTCATTATGCGGCCCATCAGGCGAGGCGATCTTGATGGTAAGTCGGCTACGAGTTCTTTCGTGGTCTTCTTCATCCCAGCGATTACTCGCCACGGAGGGCAAGGTACTCATGGACCGGCGGAGTCGCGAGAAGGTCGTGGCGCGGGTCCCGATTCTGGCGGTCCTCGAGCCGCATTTATGCTTTGTCGGTAAGCGGGATCGGGAGGCCTCGCGATGTCCACGGTACTTTATCGGTTTAAGGTTTGATGTGTATGCCTTGATAGATCCGGGTTCTACTGCATCTATATATCTCCCTTGTTGCTAGTAGGATAGGGATAGAGCACTGAGTCCATAGACCACTTTCGAGATAGCTACGCGATGGGTGATTCGATGGTAGCTCGGCGGGTATATAGAGCTTGTCTGTGACCATTTACGATCGTCGGACCTGGCCGACTTGATAGAGTTAGAGATGATTGACTTGGCGTGATCATGGGGATGGATTGGCTAGCTTCTCTACGCCAATGTAGGCTGAGAGAAGTAATGCAGTTCGGTTTCACGAGGCGGTTGTTGAGTGGGAGAGACACGGTATCGCAGGGGTAGGTTTATTTCCTACCTCAAGGCTTGGAAGATGGTGCGAGAAGGGTATATCTACCATCGTTCGGGTGTTTGATCTGAAGGCTGCGGTGCAGATTTCGATCGATTCGATGATCAGCGAGTTCCCGGGCGTGTTTCGGATGACCTCGGGTATCCCTCACGAGAGGAGATTGAGTTTTGTATTGACATATTGCGGACACTCGGCCTATTTCCATTCGCCATCTGAGAATGGCACTGCCGAGTTGAGGAGTTGAAGGATCAACTTAGAGATTTCTTTGGAGAAGGGCTTCCTCCGGGCTAGTGTTTCTCGCAGGGCGCCGGTATTGTTCGTGAAGAAGAAGGGCGGGGCTGCGCATATGTGTTGATTCTGAGCGGCTGAACAAGGTGACCATTAAACGAATACCCCTTCCGGTATTGATGATTTGTTCGACGATTGCGAGTGCGAGATGTTTCTCAAGATTGATCTGCGATCGGGCTATCATCAGTGCGAGTCGAGAGAGGTGGATGTCCACAGATTGCGTTCAGGACGATGCGGGCATTATGAGTTGAGTCATGTCTTTTGGGTTGACGATGCTCGTGGTATTCATGGATTTGATGAACGAGTGTTCAAACCATTTTTGGAGCGTTTGTGATAGTGTTCATTGATGATATCTTGGTTTATTCGCTCGGAGCGGGAGCATCACGGACATTTGAAATTTGTCTTGTGATTCTCAGGACCGATTATCGCCAAGTTTTCCAAATGTGAGTTTTGGTTGACTTGATGGCGTTTCTTGGGCATATTAGCCGGGGATGATGGCATTCAGTGGATCGGCCAAGATCGAAGCGATCGGGACTTGGCCTGAACCTCTTACTCGGCGAGGTTCGCGATTTACGGGCCTTGCGAGGATATTATCGTGTTCGTAGAAGTTTGCTTCTATCTGCACCATTGACTAGGGTGACTCGAGAAGCAGCCAAGTTTGATGGTGATGCTTGTGGCGGGGTTTCGATTCTTGAAAGAGGCGGCGGCCGCCGTTCTTACTCTTCGGAGGTCGGATGGTTATGCGTGTATTGTGATCGTCGGGCATCGGGTTGGGATGTGTGTTGATGCGGCGTGGCGGGGTTATAGCATATGCATCGGCAATTTGAAGAAACACGAGAGGAACTACCCGCGTGATTTGGAGTTAGCGGTGTGATTCACGCTTTGAAGATCTGGAGGCACTATTTGTATGGGGTTCACGTGGATATTTATCTGAGACCACAAGAGCCTCGGTATATCTTCGGAGAGGAGGCTGAACTTCACGGCGAGAGCGGTGGTTAGAGTTGCTTAAGGATTACGATGTTGATATCTGTACCACGGGAAGGCGATGTTGTGGCGGATGCTCTTAGTCGTAGGTCGATGGGAGCCTATCGGATGTGCGGCTAGAGAGGAGGACATGGTTCGTGATTTGCATCGATTAGCGAGCCTTGGTGTCCGTTTGTTTGATTACGATAGCGGTGGGGTTAGAGTTCGTGAGGTTGCGAGTCTTCCATCGTCGAGGAGGTGAAGAGGCACGATTCGAGATCGGCTTTGATTCGATATCGTGATCTGACTCTTACGTGAGGCAAGGGTCCTTTTGAGGTAGCGATGGGGTGCTAAGGTTTGAGAAGCGGTATGTGTTCGGATGTTTGAGGACTTGTGCGAGTTCTTGGGAAGCCGTAGCGGCGTTACTCTATCCGTCGGGTCGACCAAGATGTACCATGACCTTAGATCGTGTATTGGTGGGATGGCTTGAAGAGGGCGTTGCGAGTTCGTAGCTCGGTGCGTGTTGTCGGCCGGTGAAGGTAGAGCACGAGGCACGGTGGTTTTATTCTGAGCGATTGAGATCGACACGGAAGTGGGAGGTAATCAACATGGACTTCATCACGGGGTTACCTCGCACTTTCGGAGAGACATGATTCTATATGGGTTATAAATCGTGGTGTGAAATCAGCCCACTTTCTTCCGTCGGGGCGACGCACCGGTGAGGATTATGCGGACTTTACATCAGAGATCGTCGGTGCATGGAGTCCCTACTGATCATATCGACGGAGAGCCCGGTTTACGGCTAACTTGGAGAGTCACTTCGAGAGGGTTTAGGGGCGGTGAGCACGAGTGCGCATTTCATCCACATCTGAGCAGACAGGCGAGCGCACTATCGGACTCTTGAGGATATGCTGCGAGCTTTGTGTTATTGACCGATGGTAGTTGGGAGGATCATTTGCCTCTAGTTGAGTTCGCGTATAATAATAGCTACCACTCCGGTATTCGATGGCTCCTTATGAGGCCTTGTATGGGAGGAAGTGCGGATCGCCTATAGGTTGGTTCGATGTGGGCGAGTGCGGCTAGTGGGACGGATTTGATACAGCGATGGATAAGGTGAAGCTTATCCGAGAGCGGCTATTGATGACTCGAGTCGGCAAGTCGTATGCAGATCATCGTCGTCGGCATTTTGAGTTCGAGGTTCATGATTGGGTTTTCCTAAAGGTGTCACCCACGAAGGGTGTGATGAGATTCGGGAAGAAGGAAACTCGGCCCTAGGTACGTTGGGCCGTTTGATTGTCGCGAGGTAGGCAAGGTTGCTATGAGTTGGATCTGCCGTCCGATCTGGAGGCGGTGCATCCGTTTTTCACGTATCTATCTTGAGGAGATGTATCGAGGATCCATCTAGGGTACACCCGATTGGCGATGTCGGTGGCCAGGGGTTATCGTATGAGAGATTCCCATGGCGATAGTCGATCGTCGGAGTTAGGCGTCTGCGGACGAGGGCGTGGCTTAGTCAAAGTCTTGTGGCGGAGCAGGCTCGGGGAGGAGATGACGTGGGAAGCCGAGGAGGACATGAGGCGGAAGTATCCTCACCTATTCCCCACACCTCCAGGTAAATTCACTTTCCTACTTGTAAATTTTCGTTATCGTTTCTGCCTAAGTGTTGCTCTGTGGCCGTGTGTGGCATTTACAACTGTTTAAGTTATGAAGAATCTTATCGTTAACTGTCTTGGGAAGGAACATTCGGGACGAATGTTTCTAAGGAGGGGAGAATGTTATACCCCGTATTTCAGTGCGTCGTGAGGAATACGTCAAAAAGTCTAGCCTTAAAGTTTAGGCAAAGCGTTTTTTTGGGCACAACTCACTAAGCGAATAGTTTTCCGGCGAAGCGTTTCCACGACTTCGTAGGGTAAATTCGGCTATGCCATTTCTAATTTTGCGGATTTTAGAGGCGAAACATTTTGGACCAGCGGGAGGCGACACTTGTCACCTCCATTGATGGACTTGAAATCGTCCATTTGGACGATTTGGACTATAGTGAACACGTTTTTGTGCCTTGTGCACAAGTCAAGAGTTGGTAGGATATTTGTGTATAGTTAATCCTCACCCTACACTTGCCTTGCACTTGTCTTAATCTTGGCCATTGGTTGGCCACTTCTTGACCTATAAATACCACCAGAGATGAAGAGTTCTTCATCCACAAATCTTTCAAGTCTTGAAAATCCTCTCCTCTCCCTTGTAGCCTTTTCGCCCAACACTCCCCCCTCCTTGTGAAGGCCCTCGGCGAATACACCCCCTCTAGCCTAGTAGTTTGGCGAGGCCCCCTAGCCAGCCAAACCTACCCCCTCCCTGGTAGAAAAGTTGCCTTCTTGTATTGTTATAATGCCCAAAATACCCTAGCCCAAATACCTTAGTACTTAGTAGAAGTTGTGAAGAACTTCTAAGGTTTCCTTGGAGCATACAACTTAGGAGCAAAACCTTGCTCAGGCGCGACTTTTTCTATGATATTATTGGGCTTACTTAGGTAACTAATACGAACCCACTTTTGAATTAGAGAATACATCTTGTAGTAGTATAAGAATAAGTATTAAATACTTAGAAGAATATTCTGGAATAGAATTGGTATTACCACAGTAGAAGGGTTTAAAGAAGAATAATCAATCAGCACTTACATAGGATTTGTTTTCACATGAGACTCATATAGCTCATGGGTAGGGAAGTGCGCCCGACTTTCCGTAGAATTGTGAACCCTCTGTTTAGAATGACCTTGAGTAGTCTTTGATAGATATATGTGACTATTATGGTGACTCTCCTGTGCGACATATTGACTTGGCGGTGGTTTTATTTGAGAAGGTATGTGATTCTTCCTAAAGCATGATATTTTACAATATATATAACTACGTAATGCCTCGGCTTAAGCTTTGAATAACACTTACTGCAATGCCTCACGTTAAGCCCGAATAACACTTACGGCAATGCCTGCTTAAGCCTTGAATAATAAAGATCGAAAGCATTTCAAAGAATCTTGAATCATTTTTAACAGAAGAGAACTAATTGGTTTTAAGCGAAGCTTAAGAGTTATACTAGCCTTAAGGGAAGTTAAGTATAACCACTTAAGATTGATAAAAGAAACAGTTTGCCTATGTGTTTATAACAGACTTATATGAATTGTGAAAAGAATAATAAGATGGTTTGATAAGTAGACATGATATGATGCTATGTGTGTTAGTGTCTTGTAACGTTTGTGAAAAAGAGTATTCTTGTTGTGCTTATGTTGTTTAACGATAAGCTGTTAGGTTAGTGTAGCATCACTCACCTCTTGACATATTACGGGGTTAAGCCGCCCGTGCGGGGGTAGACTCAGTGATGCAGGACCGTGATTCGAGAATACCTCATGCGGGTCGAAGGACCTATGCGAGCTACGGGAGTTCGTGTTAGTGTGCGGGGTTATACCATGCGTCTATGTGGCCATGCGGACGGCGAGTCGGGGCGATGCCGAGTAGCTACCCTCGATGCGGGGTTATGTACTTATGCGGGCCTATGTGATTGGCCTATGCGGACTACGAGTCGTGATTAGGCTTGCATGGTGATACTACGGGCAATTGGCCTGCGATCATTCGCAGCCTAGAAAAGACTATTCTGATTTACCTATTCTGCTTTCTTGTTTGTGATGTGGCACTATGTGCGGTTTCATGGTTGTTTCATACATACTTGCAAAACTGTTTTTAAAATGATATGTTTCATTTAAGTATTTTACAGTTTCATATACTTAGTACCTGTTGTACTGACCTCCTTCGGGGGCTGCGTTCTCATGCCGCGGTAGGCGGTAGTGCTAGATCCACATTCTTAGGATCTCTACGTTGGTGTCGGGAGCTCCATCTTTTAGGAGGCTCTACTTTGGTATGATCTCCTGTTGTAGATAGTTTTGTGATCAGGGTATGGCGGCCTCGTCCGCCATAGTTGTATATTTCCTTAAGTGCATGAGTCATTTATGCAGTGTCGGATGTAACGCTAAACCATGTTTATATATATATATGCCGAAAGCGATGTTTTCTCACATAAGCGTGTCTTATATTTTATAAAATGTTTCATGTCTTGCTTTATATTTCATTGATTACTCGATGTATGACTACTTGGGTGCCGGTAAGGCACGATCACGCGGGCCGAGCGGTCGTGAAGCATCGTCTCAGTCTTGGCCGGGCTGCGCCCTCGTACTCCTCTGTATCCACTAATAGCTCCGATCATTGCCTTGCCCGTACTGGCTGGGTTGCTTTACGCGAGGCATAGCGGTAAAGGAAAGGAATACGTCGAGAGGGTCCAACTTATCACACGACTCTAAGGCACGATCTCGTAATGAGAAGAAATGGAAACTAATCCTAAATGTCCGTAGCCTCACGATTATAGATGTGGTGCGCAACACGCGATAATCAAGACTCTACTAGACACGCGGTCTGTAGACACTTTCCAGGATTAAGCGCTCGATACCACTTACATCACGACCGTTCGGGGCCGTGATCGTGCCTTACCGGGCACCCAGTAGTCATACATCGGAGAAATCGTGGAACATAAAAATAAAACATGAAACAAGCGTAAAATGAGACACATTTTATACGAGAGAAAATCGCTTTCGGCATATATATAAAACTAAAACTTGAGCAGTTTAATCCTTTTTACAACCACGCCTACAGCATTACGGACCTCAAGATTTACAACAACTATGACGGGCCAGGGCCCCGCCATACCCCTGAATGTACAAGAACCTACAACTCAGGGAACACATACCAAAAGATAAGCCTCCGAAGGAACGGAGCTTCCGTCTGTTGAAGGGTGATCCTAAAGCGGGGATCGGCGGCGATATGTACTTACTGCGGCATGAACGCGGCCCCGAAGGAGTCGATGCAAGTACCAAGTATGTGGCGAAAATCTGCGATTAACTCATAACAGTCTATATAAAGCAGGAGACATGTATGATAACCAAAATACAGTTCACGATAAACAAGCAGTCATGTAAGTCAGGGACTCACGCCCTCAAAGTCGTCACTCAAATATAACTATGGGTCTCACGCCCACAACATCAATCATGTTCGCATCATGGCCACATGCCCCCGGAATTCTGCATCGGTGTAGACATGTCCATGATGTAACAATAATAATAACAATGCCGCATGGCCACATGCCTAATCTGCGCCGGTGTAGACATGTCCATGTAACATCAACAACAATATATCGGGTGATCAACCTGCGCGTAGCCACATGCCCCGAGTGCATCGGTGTAGACATGTCCATGTAACCACAGTAATAATATATCGGGTAATCAACCCTGCCGCATGGCCACATGCCCCCGGAATTCTGCATCGGTGTAGACATGTCCATGTAACCACAATAACAATATATCGGGTAATCAACCCTGCCGCATGGCCACATGCCCCCGGAATTCTGCATCGGTGTAGACATGTCCATGTAAGTTCTCAACAAGTCAACCGGCCCTCCAACGAGAGGCGCGGTAGTATAGAAACACAATTCTACAACAAAGGCTATCACAACAAGCATAGGCAAGTTACACAACAACAAGCATAGGCAAGTTATACACAACTCGAGGTACTTCCATTTTATATCAAAGTCCGGGTTTTGACCCTAAAGTACTACGTACGTTAAATTCCTTTTAAAGAGATCCATTCCTTTTATAGAAGTCACCCAATACCCGTAGTATAAAATAGAGTGACTCACATTTTTAGCAAACCAAAACACTTCTCTTATTAAAGCCAAGTTATCACATTAAAACCAATGATAAAACCCTTCTTTTGTTTTCATAAAGTCGTTATAACTAACTTCCCATAAAGCTGTTATAACACTTTATGTTTTAAACCAATTTAAGACATAACAATGCCTTTCTTTTTCCTAAAGTTCCAGTTTGCCTAATTCCAATTACTCAAGTCTCTTTTTAGAAAAGTTTCATAGTTCAATGTCTTAATCTCTTTTAAAACAATTGAATAACATATGCCATATGTGTGAGTAGTTTATTTTATAACCATCTTTATTAAAGCAGCCATGATCTAGGAAATGTAATATCATTTTGTCTCATCTTAGCTTCTATGCAGATGGAGGTTTCTACTGGTTTTAATAATACTTCATTATTCATTACATTTTCCTTTATTAACGCTGCAGTGGTTTGTCGATACTCATTCTGATTTCAAATCAAGAAACATTATTCCCTTTTAAAAACCAAGTACTTATTACTCACGAATGAGGTTTCACACAAAACTCATATTAATTCATTTAAGTTAAGTCTCTTATCTTATAAGATCAAGTCTCTTAACTTCTAACAATCAGTAAACCATTCTCTTTATCTCTCTTAAGACGTTATACCTAACTTCCCATAAAGCTAGTATAACTCTTATGTTTTCAAAACCAAGCATTACTCTTCTTTCAAAAAGGTTTCTTAATTCTGTTGAAATACTTCAAGATTCTTTATTATTCAGGCTTAAGTCAAAAGACATTGCCATAATACTACATTCAGTTAACACACGTACGTCTACCGTACTATATAGATGTTCCTTTAAAATATTTCAAGGTTCTTATTATTCAGGCTTAAGTCAAAAGACATTGCCGTACAATTATATTCAGTTAGCACACGTACGTCTACCGTACTACATATATATATTATTCAGGCTTAAGTCAAAAGACATTGCCACACGTACGTCTACCGTACTATATATATATACTTTTAAAATACTTCATGCTCAAGAGTATAAGAAGAATCACATATCTGACGACGATTATCGACTATAAGCAAAATGCTCCACGGCTATAACCCGGCTAGCCTGGTCCACCTTCTAAGTAGCCCATGCTACTTGCAGAACATTCAACCAATAAAGGTTATCGATCTCTGTATATACGATCTATGTAAGTCAGCTTTAACTTCTACTTATTCTTACGAAGTGATTTGATTCAAGTCTTTCGTAATATCCTTCTATTACAGTTCAATTCTCTTCTTATGAATCTTATATTCATTTCTATACTACTATAGTATGTAATTTCCAATTACACTAGAAGGACAGTAGTATTTACCTCGATAAGCCCTAAAATTATCCGAGTTTAATGTCGCTCCTTAGCAACGTTTAGCTCCTACTCCGAGTGCTCCAATCCGCTCCAAACAACCCTTAGAAGTTCTACGCAACTTCTACTTAACACTTCAACCAACAATGAAGATTTTCTTAGGGTTTCGTTTAGTGGCTAAAGGAAAGTATAATAGTATTTTCCGGGCTTTTCGTATAAAAGGGTACTTTGGAAAGTACTACAAGGTATTTGGCTAAAGGATTTTGGGCATTATAACAATACTTGTAGAATACATTTCTACCAAGGGGGGGTAGTATTTCGACTAGCACAACTAGGCTAGGGGGGTTACTCTCGGCCACAAAGGCCTTCCAAGGGGGGGGAGGGGGAAGGTAGGACGAGAGCTACACAAAGGAGAGGGGGAAGGTTTTCAAGACTTAGAAAATATTTGGATGAAGAAGTTCATCAAGTTAGAGGGGTATTTATAGGTCAAGAAATGGCCAACCAATGGCCAAGATTCATCCAAGTGTTAGGCAAGTGTAGGGCTAGGATTAAGCCATGTGCACCTTATCCATCTACCACACCAACTTGCACAAATATCCTACCTACTCCCACTAAGCCAAATCGTCCAAGCCAAGGCCATGGTTGTTGCCCAATGAGGTGACAAGTGTCACCCTCCCGTTGGTCCAAAATATTTCATCTCTCGGAAAAATCCGCAAAAAATATAAATGACATAGCCGGAATTTTCCCTACGAAAGCTGTGGAAACGTTTCGTCGAAAAACGACTCCTCTCGGTAGTTGTGTACAATTTCGAACCTTGCCTAACTTTTAAGGCTCAAATTTCTACGTACGTCCTCACTTACATACCCTGGAAATACGGGGTATAACAATACACGTCCGGTTATGTCACGACCCGAACCCGGGCCCGTGACTGGTGCCTTACCCCGGGCACCCTAGTGATACAACATCAGAGAAAATCAGCGGAAATAAAAAAAACCTTAAACATGAAATGAGAGACATGATAGATAAACAGGCCAACCAAAACAGTTGCCTTCAGTATATATATACATAAAAACCCGAACAGTTATCCTTTTTACAAAACCCTTCCCACAACAGTGCTACAGACCTCTAAGATTTTTACAACAACAATGACGGGACAGGGCCCCGCCATACCCCTGAATGTACAAGAGACTACAACTCAGGGAAACCTACCAAAGATAAGCCTCCGAAGGAACGGAGCTTTCCAACACGCTGAAATGTGATCCTAAGAGCGAGGACCCACGAACGATGTACCTCTACCTGCGGCATGAGCGGCCCGAAGGAGGTCGATAACAGTACCAAGTATGTGAAGCGTAAAATCAGTAAATGAAATCATAGCGATCTATATAAAGCGGAGACATGTATGATAACCAAACTACGATTATCTGACATATAACGATCATATTAAGTCGGGACTCACGCTCCAAATCATCACTGCGTGCGTGGAATTCCTTCCTCGCCGATGCATGATATGATATCAACACGACAACAATCCAAATGGGAGCATACGTGCGCTACGATCGTGTCGGTATGTCCAAGGAAACAATAAGACAAAGATTCCAAATGGAAACATACCCGTGCGCTACGATCGTGTCGGTATGCCCAAAGGGAAACAATAGCGGCATTCCAAATGGATACATACCCGCGCCACGCATCGTGTCGATATGCCCAAGGAAACAATAAAGCAAAGATTCCAAATGGAAACATACCGTGCGCTACGCATCGTGTCGATATGCCCAAAGGAAACAATAAAGCGACATCAAAATGGAAGCATACGTGCGCTACGCATCGTGTCGGTATGTCCAAAGCGATTAGCAAAGTAACACAATCAGCGAACGCATGCGTGGAATTTCTCGTCGCCTTTGCGACGTCCAAGTAAGTTCTCAACAAGTCAACCAACCCTCCATCGAGAGGCACGGTAGTATAGAAACACAATTCTTGCACAACAATGGCTATCACGACAAGCATAGGCAAGTTTCACAACGACAAGCATAGGCAGGTTTCACAACAACAAGCATGGCGGGTTTCACAACAACTCAAAGTACTTTCATTTTATGCCAAGGTCGGGTTTTAACCTAAAGTACTACGTCGTTAAATTCCTTTTAAGAGATTCATTCTTTTATAAAAGTCACCCGATACCCGTAGTATAAAATAGAGTGACTTACAACTTTTAAGTAAACCAAAACAACTCCCATACTTTCCTTTTTAAAACCAAATTAAGGCAACACTATGCCTTTCTTTTCCCTAAAGTTCCAATTTGCCTAATTTCATTTACACAAGTCTCTTTTTAGGAAAGTTTCATAGTTCAATGTCTTAATCTCTTTTAAAACAATTTAGTAACATATGCCATAGGCGAGTAGGTTATTCTTGTTCATAATCAACCTTATTAAGCAGCCATGATCTAGAAAATGTAATATCATTTTGTCTCATCTTAGCTTATGCGGATGGAGGTTTCTCTTGGTTTCAATAATACTTAATTATTCAATACATTTTCCTTTATTAACGCTGCAATGGTTTGTCGATACACATTCTGATTTCCGAAATCAGTAAAACATTATTCCTTTCAAAAACCAAGTACTCATTACTCACGAATGAGGTTTCACACATCTTACAACATTCAAATCAATTCAATTAAGTTAAGTCTCTTATCTTATAAGATCAAGTCTCTTAACTTCTAAGATCAAATAGCCATTCTTTTTATCTCGTTTAGGCGTTATACCTATCTTCCCATAAAGCTAGTATAACTCTTAAGTTCTCTAAACCAAGTATTACTCTTCTTTCAAAAAGGGTTTCTTAATGAAAGACTTCAAGTTCTTTATTATCACACATCAAGTCAGTTATAAGTCAAATCAGTTACCTTTTAACAATCACAAAGCTTTTTCTTATCTACATAAAGTCGTTATAACCAACTTCTCATAAAGCGTTATAACCCTTTATGTTTTAAATCAATCAAATACTTTTAACACGTATGCGTCTACCGTACTACATAGTTATACACATATCATGCTAGAAAGATAGGAAGAGGTTCACATACCTCGCGGCAGTCGACTAATAGCAAAAGCGCTCCAAGTACTTCAAACCGTCGGCTACTCCTTAAGCCACGTAGATCGCACCACACGTAGTACTTGACCTATAAGGCCACAAGGCGCTTATTAACATCTAGATCTCATCGTTCCATATTCTCTGAGAAAATTCGGCACACCTCCCCATGGCGTAAATCTCTCTCTCTATCGAGGCGGCTGCAAGCCAACCAGGGGTTTGCGTCTAACCGGACGTGTACAATTCTACTCACGGTAATACTACACAAGCCTCATGTCTGATACCCTATGTAATTCTGATTGATTCACTTCTTAAAATTGGGCTTAAGTCGCAAGACATTCGTAAGTATTATTCGGGCTTAAGTCAAAAGACATTGCCGATAACTACGTTCAGTTCTATATATAGTATACTTCAACTATATATTCCTACAATATGTAATTTCCAATTACAATAGAAGGTCAAGATAATTACCTCGATAAGCCCATAATTATCCGAGTTTAAATGTCGATCCTGGTCAACGTTTAGCTCGACTCAGTGCGCTCGACCCGCTCCAAACCACCCTTAGAAGTTCTAACCAACTTCTACTTAATACTCCAACTAACTATGGAGATTTTCCTTAGGGTTTCGGTTTTGTGACTGAAGGGAAGTATAATAGTATTTCTGGGCTTTTCGTATAAGTATAACCTTAGAATACTACAAGGTATACGGCTAAGGTAATTTGGGCATTATAACAATACTTGGAGAGTATTTCTACACCACAAAGGGGGGGGTATTATACGAAAGCAACTAGGCTAGGGGGGGTGTACACCCCTCGGCCTACCCCACTAGGGGGGGTACTCTCGGCCAAGAGGGGGGAGAGGGGCTCTCGGCTACAAGGCCTCACAAAGGGGGGGAGGACGAGAACCATAAGGAAGGGAGGGGGAGGAAAGCTTTCAAGACTTAGAGATTTTTAGGATGAAGAAGTCTTCAAACTTAGGGGGTATTTATAGGTCAAGCCAAGGCCAACCAATGGCCAAGATTATGCCAAGTGCATAGCAAGTGTAGGGTCAAGATCATGCCAAGTGCACCTTATCCATCTACCATAAAAATATCCTACCAACTACTTGACAAAACCCACCCAAGTCGTCCACTTTCCCGCCACCAATGAGAGGGTGCCAAGTGGCGCCCTCTTGTTGGTCCAAAATGTTTCGTCTCTCGGAAAAATCCGCAAAAATTAGAAATGACATAGCCGGAATTTTCCCTACGAAAGCTGTGAAAACGTTTCGTCGAAAAACGACTCTAAACGGGTGTTGTGAACAAAATAATTTTCGGCCAAGCCACTTTGCCTACTCAAGGCTTTAAACTTTTATACGTACGCCTTCACGTACATACTCTGGAAATACGGGGTATAACATTCTCCCCTCCTTAGAAACATTCGTCCCGAATGTTCCTTCTAACCTCAAACCAAGCGTCTTGCGGTATAGTCTTCAACGCTATACCTACGGAACAATCCGCCACACACGCCCACAGAAAACACCTGCACAAATACTCACATCTAAGCCCACGAGGAAACGCCTCTAACATCACCACGTCCTGATACCACTTTTGTCACTTTGTCGCGAGCCTTGCTCCGACGACCCAACAAATGGTACCGGGCCTGCGATCCACGAGGTCGTGACACTCGAACTCTTACCACATTTCCGATCGCCCGATATCCAAAACTCGGGCTACTATCTCTAACGTGGTCATCATTAAGTGGGAACACTGGATGGATCTCCGATACTTTCCGATCATAACAATCTGAAAGGCCGGACGTCTTGCCTCCTAAGTCGGACGGCAAAAGCTAACATATAGGCAACCCGCCTATTCTTCACATGAACTCAAAAAGGGCCCAAAGTAACTCGGGCTAAGTTCTCTGTTATACCAAAACTCGTCACACCTAACCACGGTCTGCTTTGGAACAAGCTGAACCAACTATCGAACCTTGCCAACATCGAACCAATCGACCAGCAACTTACACTTCCGCCCCTACAAGGCTTAAAAAGGCGACATCCGAACACTGAAATGGTAGCTTAAACGTTCCCTCCACAGGAGACAACAATCCCCACAACTACCACGAAATCCACACACCGGCCGAGGCGAATCGGTCTGAGACTCACCTGAGTTCTTAACCATGCCTGGTAAAACTTCCAGAAACAAAAACATCTGAAACCTGGGCTCCACTGTCTGCCATAAGGTGAAGGTAGGCACCCCGCGCAGCCTTACAATCTTTCTGGTACAACAACACTGCCGAGTGAACGGTCCCGACCGAAGAACACGATGGGCTGCCCCCATCGGCCCGACCACTGGTCGAACGCATCCACGAACTCGTACGCTGGTTAACTAAACTTGGGCCTAACACCCTCGTGACCCCACCGTGGACCACCACAATGACCCCACCAAGCGGTCGCGGGTTGACCGCGTAGCCTCAACCCGACCCACTCGCGTAAACCACTTGCTCCCCGATCCGGAACAACTTTTCTAATCACGTTACGAAAACCTAGCGGTCTTCTTAGCTCAACTACCCTCTTTCAATCCACACTACTCGGGGACTTATCACACAATATATCTCACGTGCACTAAGCACTCCGATAAGGATTAAACATAACACTACACCCTTTACTCGAGCTGGCCTTACCTCTAAGGTCTCCACGTATAAAACTCTAAGGCTCACACCTTCTCTATCCCCCAAAATCTTACTCGGTTAACCCACCATGATTTCTAATCACAACTAACACACTGCTATCAGAACATAGCACTTAAGGTATACTCACCTTATCACACATACTGATCTCTAGAGGGTTAAGGATATCTCCATATCTCGCTTCACTCCCTTAGTCGTTCTAATCAAACTCGCCCGTAGGCGCATAGCTGGAAGGTGACGAACTACCCACCGATCACGAAGGCTAAGTCCTCCTACTAGGACATTCTCTCGACATCGGACCACGGCGGTAGGTACAATAAGTACCAACTAAAAGACGACATTCCCGGGATGGCGTCATGTCGCAATGAGCGGAAACCACGGAGTTGACCAACTCCTGCATACCCCGAACGTCCGGATATCCGTGGAAGACCACTCTGCACTGGCGGAGGTGCATATCAAATCTGATGGTGAGGCGACTCGCCTCGAAAGTTACCAAAGGACCTTGCGCTCGGCCTCTTCGTCGCCCGTTAACCCGTCGATCTATCGACTACCGGCTGCTGCGCGTAAGCGTATACAGGCCATGCTCAAGCCCAACTGAAGAATTACTATTGCACAACCCTCTCTTAGGTAGTCATCAAGACTCGCGGTACATCGGTATACTCTCTGGTAGCCAAATCCATAGCTAGTAGCAGGGTCGCCTCTTGGCAATCTATATTCATTGTTCTCGATGCGTGGCGAAGGTTCAAATATCATGGCGCGATGAGCTGCCGCCGTGCTAAACTCTGCGGGGCTAGTGACGTGGCGTAACTCCACGAATGAATTACCACCCGGATGCAGATTGGGCTGTGCCACGTAACCCTCGTACTCTGCTCGCGGCTCGCCGGCGCCTTGCCTCCCGGGCGGGTTGCCTACGCGGAGGCATAACGATAAGGAAATAATTTAGTCGGAGGGTCCAACTTACAACACGGCTCTAAGGCACGATCTCGAGTGAGAAGAATAGAAACCAATCCTAAATGTCCTGCGACCTCACGATTATAGATGTGGTGCGCAACACATCGATAATCAAGACTCTACTAGACACGATGCGTAGACACTTTCCGAGGACTAGCGCTCACGATACCACTTTTGTCACGACCGAACCGGGCAGTGGTCGTGCCTACCGGGCACCCTAGTGATACAACATCAGAGAAAACCAGCAGAAATAAAAAAAACCTTAAACATGAAATGAGAGACATGATAGATAAACAGGCCAACCAAAGCGATTTGCCTTGGTATATATATACATAAAAACCGAGCAGTTATCCTTTTTACAAAACCCTTCCCAACGATTACTCTGGACCTCTAAGATTTTTACAACAACAATGGCGGGGAGGCCCGCCATACCACGAATGTACAAGAGACTACAACTCGAAACCTGCAAAGATAAGCCTCGAAGGAAACGGAGCTTTCAACACGCTGAAATGTGATCCTAGGCGAGGACCCACGAGCGATGTACCTCTACTGCGGCGTGAGCGGCCCGAAGGAGTCGATCTGACAATGTACCAAGTATGTGAAAGCGTAAAATCACGTAAATGAAATCATAGCGATCTATATAAAGCGGGAGACATGTATGATAACCAAACTACGATTATCTGACATATAATGATCATATTAAGTCGAGGACTCACGCCTCCAAATCATCACTCGTGCGTGGAATTCCTTCCTCGCGCCCGGCGATCATGATATGATATCAACACGACAACAATCCAAATGGGAGCATACCCGTGCGCTACGCATCGTGTCAGTATGACCAAAGGGAAACAATAAAACAGCATTCCAAATGCAAACATACGTGCGCGCTACGCGTGTCAGTATGCCCAAAGGGAAACAATAAAGCAGCATTCCAAATGGATACATACCCGTGCGCTACGCATCGTGTCAGTATGCCCAAAGGGAAACAATAAAGCAGCATTCCAAATGGAAACATACCCGTGCGCTACGCATCGTGTCAGTATGCCCAAAGGGAAACAATAAAGCAGCATCAAAATGGAAGCATACCCGTGCGCTACGCATCGTGTCAGTATGTCCAAAGCGATAAGAAAAAGTAACACAATCAGCGAGGAGCGTGCGGTGGAATTTCTCGTCACTGTGCGCGTCCAAGTAAGTTCTCAACAAGTCAACCAACCCTCCATCGAGAGGCACGGTAGTATAGAAACACAATTCTTGCACAACAATGGCTATCACGACAAGCATAGGCAAGTTTCACAACGACAAGCATAGGCAGGTTTCACAACAACAAGCATAGGCAGGTTTCACAACAACTCGAAGTACTTTCATTTTATGCCAAGGTCCGGGTTTTAACCCTAAAGTACTACGTACGTTAAATTCCTTTTAAGAGATTCATTCTTTTATAAAAGTCACCCGATACGTAGTATAAAATAGAGTGACTTACAACTTTTAAGTAAACCAAAACAACTCCCATACTTTCCTTTTAAAACCAAATTAAGGCAACACTATGCCTTTCTTTTCCCTAAAGTTCCAATTTGCCTAATTTCATTTACACAAGTCTCTTTTTAGGAAAGTTTCATAGTTCAATGTCTTAATCTCTTTTAAAACAATTTAGTAACATATGCCATAAAGTAGAGTTATTCTTGTTCATAATCAACCTTATTAAGCGACCATGATCTAGAAAATGTAATATCATTTTGTCTCATCTTAGCTTCTATGCGGATGGAGGTTTCTCTTGGTTTCAATAATACTTAATTATTCAATACATTTTCCTTTATTAGCTGCGGTGGTTTGTCGATACACGTTACGATTTCGAAATCAGTAAAACATTATTCCTTTCAAAAACCAAGTACTCATTACTCACGAATGAGGTTTCACACATCTTACAACATTCAAATCAATTCAATTAAGTTAAGTCTCTTATCTTATAAGATCAAGTCTCTTAACTTCTAAGATCAAATAGCCATTCTTTTTATCATTTAGACGTTATACCTAACTTCCCATAAAGCTAGTATAACTCTTAAGTTCTCTAAACCAAGTATTACTCTTCTTTCAAAAAGGGTTTCTTAATGAAAGACTTCAAGTTATTTATTATCACACATCAAGTCAGTTATAAGTCAAATCAGTTACCTTTTAACAATCACAAAGCTTTTTCTTATCTACATAAAGCTGTTATAAAAAACTTCCCAAAAAGCCGTTATAACCCTTTATGTTTTAAATCAATCAAAGACTTTTAACACGTATCGTCTACCGTACTACATAGTTATACACATATCATGCTAGAAAGATAGGAAGAGGTTCACATACCTCGCGGCAGTCCGACTAATAGCAAAACGCTCCAAGTACTTCAAAGCGTCGGCTACTCCTTAAGCCAAGTAGATCGAACAACAAGTAGTACTTCAACCTATACGGCCACAAGGCGCTTATTAACATCTAAATCTCATCGTTCCATATTCTGAAGAAAATTCGCGTACCTCCCCACCCCGCATGCGGCGTAAATCTCTCCTCTATCGAGGCTACCAAGCCAACCGGGGTTTGCACGTCTAACCGGGCGTGTACAATTCTACTCACGGTAATACTACAAGCCTCATGTCTGATCTATGTAATTCTGATTCGATTCACTTCTTAAAATTAGGGCTTAAGTCGCAAGACATTGCGTAAGTATTATTCGAGCTTAAGTCAAAAGACATTGCCGATAACTACGTTCGATTCTATATATAGTATACTTCAACTATATATTCTACAATATGTAATTTCCAATTACAATAGAAGGTCAAGATAATTACCTCGATAAGCCCATAATTATCCGAGTTTAAATGTCGATCTGGTCAACGTTTAGCTCGACTCGTGCGCTCGACCCGCTCCAAACCACCCTTAGAAGTTCTAACCAACTTCTACTTAATACTCAACTAACTATGGAGATTTTCCTTAGGGTTTCGGTTTTGTGTGAAGGAAGTATAATAGTATTTCTGGGCTTTTCGTATAAGTATAACCTTAGAATACTACAAGGTATACGGCTAAGGTAATTTGGGCATTATAACAATACTTGGAGAGTATTTCTACACCACAAAAGGGGGGGTATTATACGAAAGCAACTAGGCTAGGGGGGGTGTACACCCCTCGGCCTACCCCACTAGGGGGGGGTACTCGGCGAGAGGGAGAGGGGCTCTCGGCTCTGAGGCCTCACAAAGGGGAGGACGAGAACCATAAGGAAGGGAGGAGGAAAGCTGTCAAGACTTAGAGATTTTTAGGATGAAGAAGTCTTCAAACTTAGGGGGTATTTATAGGTCAAGCCAAGGCCAACCAATGGCCAAGATTATGCCAAGTGCATAGCAAGTGTAGGGTCAAGATCATGCCAAGTGCACCTTATCCATCTACCATATAAATATACTACCAACTACTTGACAAAACCCACCCAAGTCGTCCACTTTCCGCCGCAATAAGAGGGTGCCAAGTGGCGCCCTCTTGTTGGTCCAAAATGTTTCGTCTTTCGGAAAAATCCGCAAAAATTAGAAATGACATAGCGGAATTTTCCTCACGAAAGCGTGAAAAAAAACGACTCTAAGCGGGTGTTGTGAACAAAATAATTTTCGCCAAGCCACTTTGCCTACTCAAGGCTTTAAACTTTTATACGTGCGCCTTCACGTACATACTGCGAAATACGGGTATAACATTCTCCTCGCAGAAACATTCGTCGAATGTTCCTTCTAAGCCTCAAACCAAACGTGCGCCGGTATAGTCTTCACTGCTATACCTACCAGAACAATCCTGCCACACCTGGCCACAGAAAACACCTGCGCAAATACTCACATCTAAGCCCACGAGGAAACGCCTCTAACATCACCACGTCCTGATACCACTTTTGTCACTTTGTCGCGAGCCTTGCTCGGCGACCCAACAAATGGTACCGGGCTGCTTGCGATCCCTGAGGATGTCGTACACTCGAACTCTTACCACATTTCCGATACTGCTTCAGTATCCAAAACTCGGGGCTACTATCTCTAACGTGGTCATCATTAAGTGGGAACACTGCGGATGGATCTCGATACTTTCCGATCATAACAATACGAAAGACCGGACGTACTGCCTCCTAAGTCGGACGGCAAAAGCTAACATATAGGCAACCTGGCCTATTCTTCACATGAACTCAAAGGGCCCAAAGTAACTCGGGCTAAGTTCCTCTGTTATACCAAAACTCGTCACACCCTAACCGCGATCTGCCGGAACAAGCTGAACCAACTATCTGAACCTTGCCAACATCGAACCAATCGGCCAGGCAACTTACACTTCGCCCTACAAGGCTTAAAAAGGCGACATCCGAACAACGAAATGGTAGCTTAAGCGTTCCTCCACGGAGACAACAATCCCACAACTACCCACGAAATCCACGCGCGGCGAGGCGAATGCGGTCTGAGACTCACTGAGTTCTTAACCATGCCGTAAAACTTCCGAGAAACAAAACATCGAAACACAGGCTCCACCATGCGCCATAAGGTGAAGGTAGGCACCACGCAGCCTTACAATCTTTACGGTACAACAACCTTTGCGAGTGAGCGGTCCGACCGAAGAACACGATGGGCTGCCCCATCGGCCCGACCACGGTCGACGCATCCACGAACTTCGTCTGTTGGTTAACTAAACTTGGGCCTAACACCCTCGTGACCCCACCGGCGGGACCACATGGCCCCACCAACAAGCGGTCGCGGGTTGACCCGCGCGGCCTCAACCCGACCCACTCTCGCGTAAACCACTTGCTCCGATCCGAACAACTTTTCTAATCACGCTACGAAAACCTAGCGGTCTTCTTAGCTCAACTACCTCTTTCAATCCACACCGCTCGGGGACTTATCACACAATATATCTCACGTGCACTAAGCACTCCGATAAGGATTAAACATAACACTACACCCTTTACTCGGTGGCCTTACCTCAAGGTCTCTACGTATAAAACTCTAAGGCTCACGCCTTCTATCCCCAAAATCTTACTCGGTTAACCCACCATGATTTCTAATCACAACTAACACCGCTATCGAACATAGCACTTAAGGTATACTCACCTTATCACACATCCTGATCTCTAGAGGGTTAAGGATATCTCCATATCTACTGCTTCACTCCCCTTAGTCGTTCTAATCAAACCTGCCCCGTAGGGCGCATAGCTAAGGAAGGTGACGAACTACCCACCGATCCTGAAGGCTAAGTCCTCCTACAAGGACATTCTCTCGACATCGGACCACGGCGGTAGTAGGTACAATAAGTACCAACTAAAGGCGACATTCGGGATGGCGTGCATCACTGTGACAGGAAACCACGGAGTTCGACCAACTCCTGCGTACCGAACGTCCGATATTCGTGGAAGACCACTCTGCGCGGCGGAGGTGCATATCAAATCGATGGTGGCGACTACGCCTCGAAAGTTACCAAAGGACCTTCTGCTCCGGCCTCACGCGTCGCCCGTTAACCCGTCGATCTATACGCTTCTCGGCCTGCTGCGCATAAGCCCGTACACAGGCCATGCTCAAGCCCAACTGAAGAATTACTATTGCACAACCCTCTCTTAGGTAGTCATCAAGACTCGCGGTACATCGGTATACTCTATGGTAGCCAAATCCATAGCTAGTAGCAGGGTCGCCTCTTGGCAAACTATATTCACTGTTCTCGGTCGTGAAACTGAAGGTTCAAATATCATGGCCGCGATAAGGCTAGCGCCGTGCTAAACTTCTGTGGGGCTAGTGACGTGGCGTAACTCACGAATGAATTACCACCCGGATGCAGTTGGGCTGTGCCCGCGTAACCCTCGTACTCTGCTCGCGACTCCGCCTTGCGCCTCACGGGCGGGTTGCCTACGCGGAGGCATAACGATAAGGAAATAATTTCGTCGGAGGGTCCAACTTACAACACGGCTCTAAGGCACGATCTCGAGTGAGAAGAATAGAAACCAATCCTAAATGTCTGCAGACCTCACGATTATAGATGTGGTGCACAACACATCGATAATCAAGACTCTACTAGACACGCGTGCTGTAGACACTTTCCGAGGACTAAGCGCTCACGATACCACTTTTATCACGACGAACGGGCGTGATCGGTGCCTTACCGGGCACCTAGTGATACAACATCGGAGAAAATCCGGAAATAAAAAAACCTTAAACATGAAATGAGAGACATGATAGATAAACAGGCCAACCAAAACAGTTGCCTTCAGTATATATATACATAAAAACCCGAACAGTTATCATTTTTACAAAACCCTTCCCACAACGATTACTCTGGACCTCTAAGATTTTACAACAACAATGACGGGGCGGGGCCGCCATACCCTGAATGTACAAGAGACTACAACTCGGAAACCTGCAAGATAAGCCTCAGAAGGAAACGGGCTTTCAACACGCCGAAATGTGATCCTAGGCGAGGACCCGCGAGCGATGTACCTCACTGCGGCATGAGCGGCCCGAAGGAGGTCGATGCAACAGTACAGTATGTGGCGTAAAATCACGTAAATGAAATCATAGCGATCATATAAAGCAGGAGACATGTATGATAACCAAACTACAGTATACAACATATAAACAGTCATATTAAGTCAGGGACTCACGCCCTCCAAATCATCACTCGTGCCCGTGGAATTCCTTCCTCACCGCCGGCAGTCTATGATATGATATCAACACGACAACAATCCAAATGGGAGCATACCCGTGCGCTACGCATCGTGTCAGTATGTCCAAAGGGAAACAATAAGACAGCATTCCAAATGGAAACATACCCGTGCGCTACGCATCGTGTCAGTATGCCCAAAGGGAAACAATAAAGCAGCATTCCAAATGGATACATACCCGTGCGCTACGCATCGTGTCAGTATGCCCAAAGGGAAACAATAACCAGCATTCCAAATGGAAACATGCGATGCGCTACGCGTCGTGTCGATATGCCCAAAGGAAACAATAAAGCGGCATCAAAATGGAAGCATACCCGTGCGCTACGCATCGTGTCAGTATGTCCAAAGCGATTAGCAAAGTAACACAATCAGCGAGAGCGTGCGTGGAATTTCTCCGTCGCTGCAGACGCGTCAGTAAGTTCTCAACAAGTCAACCAACCCTCCATCGAGAGGCACGGTCGTATAGAAACACCATTCGTGCACAACAATGGCTATCACGACAAGCATAGGCAAGTTTCACAACGACAAGCATAGGCAGGTTTCACAACAACAAGCATAGGCAGGTTTCACAACAACTCGAAGTACTTTCATTTTATGCCAAGGTCCGGGTTTTAACCCTAAAGTACTACGTACGTTAAATTCCTTTTAAGAGATTCATTCTTTTTATAAAAGTCACCGATACCGTAGTATAAAATAGAGTGACTTACAACTTTTAAGTAAACCAAAACAACTCCCATACTTTCCTTTTTAAAACCAAATTAAGGCAACACTATGCCTTTCTTTTCCCTAAAGTTCCAATTTGCCTAATTTCATTTACACAAGTCTCTTTTTAGGAAAGTTTCATAGTTCAATGTCTTAATCTCTTTTAAAACAATTTAGTAACATATGTCATGAAGTGGTAGGTTATTCTTGTTCATAATCAACCTTATTAAGCGACCATGATCTAGAAAATGTAATATCATTTTGTCTCATCTTAGCTTATGCGGATGGAGGTTTACTCTGGTTTGAATAATACTTAATTATTCAATACATTTTCCTTTATTAACGCGGTGGTTTGTCGATACATTACGATTTCGAAATCAGTAAAACATTATTCCTTTCAAAAACCAAGTACTCATTACTCACGAATGAGGTTTCACACATCTTACAACATTCAAATCAATTCAATTAAGTTAAGTCTCTTATCTTATAAGATCAAGTCTCTTAACTTCTAAGATCAAATAGCCATTCTTTTTATCTCATTTAGACGTTATACCTAACTTCCCATAAAGCTAGTATAACTCTTAAGTTCTCTAAACCAAGTATTACTCTTCTTTTAAAAAGGGTTTCTTAATGAAAGACTTCAAGTTCTTTATTATCACACATCAAGTCAGTTATAAGTCAAATCAGTTACCTTTTAACAATCACAAAGCTTTTTCTTATCTACATAAAGCTGTTATAACCAACTTCCCATAAAGCCGTTATAACCCTTTATGTTTTAAATCAATCAAATACTTTTAACACATGTACGTCTACCGTACTACATAGTTATACACATATCATGCTAGAAAGATAGGAAGAGGTTCACATACCTCGCGAGTCTGCGACTAATAGCAAGCGCTCCAAGTACTTCAAACCGTCGGCTACTCCTTAAGCCACGTAGATCGCACCACACGTAGTACTTCAACCTATAAGGCCACAAGGCGCTTATTAACATCTAGATCTCATCGTTCCATATTCTACAGAAAATTCGGCAGCACCTCCCCCCCCGCAACAGCGTAAATCTCCTCCTCTAACGGTGGCTACCAAGCCAACCAGGGGGGGGGTTTGCACGTCTAACCGGACGTGTACAATTCTACTCACAGTAATACTACACAAGCCTACTGTAATACAGTCCTATGTAATTACAGTTCAGTTCACTTCTTAAAATTCAGGCTTAAGTCGCAAGACATTCTGTAAGTATTATTCGAGCTTAAGTCAAAAGACATTGCCGATAACTACGTTGATTCTATATATAGTATACTTCAACTATATATTCCTACAATATGTAATTTCCAATTACAATAGAAGGTCAAGATAATTACCTCGATAAGCCCATAATTATCCGAGTTTAAATGTCGATCCTGGTCAACGTTTAGCTCGACTCCGTGCGCTCGACCCGGCTCCAAACCACCCTTAGAAGTTCTAACCAACTTCTACTTAATACTCCAACTAACTATGGAGATTTTCCTTAGGGTTTCGGTTTTGTGACTGAAGGGAAGTATAATAGTATTTCTGGGCTTTTCGTATAAGTATAACCTTAGAATACTACAAGGTATACGGCTAAGGTAATTTGGGCATTATAACAATACTTGGAGAGTATTTCTACACCACAAAGGGGGGGGGTATTATACGAAAGCAACTAGGCTAGGGGTGTACACCTCGGCCTACCACTAGGGGGTACTCTCGGCGAGAGGGGAGAGGGGCTCTGGCTACAAGGCCTCACAAAGGGGAGGGCGAGAACCATAAGGACGGGAGGGGGAGGAAAGCTTTCAAGACTTAGAGATTTTTAGGATGAAGAAGTCTTCAAACTTAGGGGGTATTTATAGGTCAAGCCAAGGCCAACCAATGGCCAAGATTATGCCAAGTGCATAGCAAGTGTAGGGTCAAGATCATGCCAAGTGCACCTTATCCATCTACCATAAAAATATCCTACCAACTACTTGACAAAACCCACCCAAGTCGTCCACTTTCCGCCATGAGAGGGTGCCAAGTGGCGCCTCTTGTTGGTCCAAAATGTTTCGTCTCTCGGAAAAATCCGCAAAAATTAGAAATGACATAGCGGAATTTTCCTACGAAGTGTGGAAACGTTTTCGAAAAACGACTCTAAGCGGTGTTGTGAACAAAATAATTTTCGGTAAGCCACTTTGCCTACTGAGGCTTTAAACTTTTATCGTGCGCCTTCACGCATACTCTGGAAATACGGGGTATAACAGGTTAGATGTGCAAACCCCCCCTTGTTGGCTTGGTCGCCGGCCTCGAGAGAGGAGGAGATTTCTGCATTTGTTGCGGGGAGAGTCTTTGCCAATTTTCTGTAGAATATTATACATGGAGATCTAGGATGTTAATAGGCGCCTTGTGGCCTCTATAGGTGGAAGTACTACGAGTAGCGTATTCTACTTGAAGAGTGGAAAAGGCTAGCCGGGTTACAGTACTGTGGAGCGTTTTGCTTATTGTCGATAATCGTCGCGAGGTATGTGAACCTCTTCCTATCTGTTCTAGCATGATATGTGTATAACTATGTAGTACGGTAGACGTACATGTGTTTAATGTATTTGATTGGTTTGAAACATAAAGTGTTATAACGGCTTTATGGGAAGTTGGTTATAACAGCTTTATGTAGGTAAGAAAATGCTTTGTGGTTTCAAAGGGTAACTAATTTGACTTATAACGGATTTGATGTGTAGTAATAAAGAACTTGAAGTGTTTCAAAAAGACCTTTTTGAAAGAAGAGTAATACTTGGCTTTGAAAACATAAGAGTTGTACTAGCTTTATGGGAAGTTAGGTATAACGTCTTAAGAGTGATAAAAAGAATGGTTTACTAATTTTTTTGAAGATAAGAGACTTGACTTAATTGGTATTGATATGAATTTTGTTATAAGTGTGAAACCTCATTCGTGAGTAATGAGTACTTGGTTTTAAAAGGAATAATGTTTCTTGATTTGAATCGAATGAGTATCGACAAACCACTGCAGCGTTAATAAAGGAAAATGTATTGAATAATGAAGTATGGTATTAAAACCAGTAGAAACCTCCATCTGCATAGAAGCTAAGATGAGACAAAATGATATTACATTTCCTAGATCATGGCTGCTTAATAAGATTGATTATAAACAAGAATAACCTACTCACATATAAGACATATGTTTCTCAAAACGTTTAAAGGAGAATTATGTTTTAAAGGATTAAAACTATGAACTACGAAACCTTTTCTAAAATGAGAAACTTGAACATTTGAAATTAGGCAAACTTGAACGTTTGGAAAATAAGGTTGTTACTTGATTTTACAAAAGAAAGCATTTTGGTTTACTTAACAATGTTAGTCACTCTATTTTTTATACTACGGGTATCGGGTGACCTTTGTAAAAGAAATGGATCTTTAAAAGGAATTTAACGTACGTAGTACTTTAGGGTTAAAACCCGGACTTTGGCATAAAATGAAAGTACTTTGAGTTGTGTATAACTTGCCTATACTTGTTGTCGTGAAGCTTGCCTATGCTTGTTGTTGTGAAGCTTGCCTATGCTTGTTGTTGTGAGACTTGCCTATGCTTGTTGTGATAGCCTTTGTTGTATTTCTGTACCCCCGCGTCTCTCGATGGAGGTAGGTTGATTTGTTATGAACGATTCTACACCGAGTCCCACGAGATGGCGAGGACACGTATTTCATTCGATTCTACACGAGTCCCACGAGATGGGCGAGGACACGTATTTCATTTGATTATACACCGAGTCCCACGAGATGGCGAGGACACGTATTCCATCCGATTATTCCAGAGTCCCGGGATGGGCGGGACACGTATTTCATCCGGTTATCATACATGTCTCTGCTTTATATAGACTATTATGATTTCATTCTGATCTTTTCTGATTTCACATACTTGGTACTGTTATGCGACCTCCTTCGCTGCGTTCATCTGCAGTGGAAGTACATCGGTTGTGGATCCTCGCTCTGAGGATCACGATTGGCGTGTCGGAAGCCCATTTCTTGGAGGCTTATCTTGTGGTATGTTACCACAGTGCAGAGATTCTTATACATTGAGGTATGGCGGGGCCCTGTCCGTCATAAACATTGTAAAAATCTTAGAGGTATGTAACCTTTGTTGTGGGCGGGGTTTGTAAAAGGATAAATGTTGGTATTTATGTATATATGATGAAAAGCTATTTTGGTTGCTTTGTTTATTTATCTTGTCTCTTAATTCATGTTCATGTTTTTATTTCCGCTGATTTTCTCTGATGTTGTATCACTAGGGTGCCCGGGGTAAGGCACCAGTCACGGGCCCGGGTTCGGGTCGTGACAGAAACAAAGGAAGTGATGTCCGATTTTCCGTAGAATTTGGTGACTTTACACTTAGAATATTCTACGTTTGAAGCTAGAGGTTAATAGACGTATTATGGCCATTATAGGTTGAAGTACTACGTATATTGTATTCTACTTAAAGGATGGAATAGCTATCAAGGTTGAAGTACTTTGGAGCATTTGGCTACTTGTCGATAATCGTCGCGAGGTATGTGAACCTCTTCCTTATTTTGGCATGTTCTATGTGTGAAATATACATGTGATATTATTTCATGATTCCTTATACTCTTAGAAGTTAAGAGGTACGTATGTTGATTTACTCTATGAAAAAGGTAGGTTTAAGTTATCATAAGTGTTATACCCCGTATTTCCAGAGTATGTACGTGAGGGCGTACGTATAAGAATTTGAGCCTTAAGATTAGGCAAGGTTCGAAATTGGGCACAAGTGCCGAAAAGAGTCGTTTTCCGACGAAACGTTTCCACAGCTTACGTAGGGAAAATTCCGGCTATGTCATTAATAATTTTTGCGGATTTTTCCGAGAGACGAAACATTTTAACGGGAGGGTGACAAGTGTCACCCTCCCATTGGAAGCAAGTGGACGACAAAGCTAGACCATTGGCACGTTTTTTGTGTTGAAATTTTGGTCAAGGGTTAGGTAGGATATTTTGTGTAGATGGATAAGGTAGCACATGGCTAAATTTTGGCCTTACACTTGCTATGCACTTGTCTTCATCTTGGCCATTGGTTGGCCTTCACTTGACCTATAAATACCCCTCTAAGTTGAAGACTTTCTTCATCCTCACTTGAGCAATCTATCTAAGTCTCAAAATACTCCCTCCCTCTTGTTCTTTCGTCCACCACACCCCCCCTTTGAGAAGGCCCTTTGGCGAGCTTCCCCCTAAGCTTTGTAGTGGTTAGTGTAGGGTACCACTGCTAGTTGTTTCGTATAATACCCTTGTTGTGGTATAGAAATACTCTCTAGTATTGTTATTATGTCCAAATACCTTGGCCCAAATACCTTGTAGTTTTCCCGAGTTACAACATACAAAAGCCAGAAAATACTATTATACTTCCTTTAGCCACTAAACGAAACCTAAGGAAATCTTCATTGATAGTTGAAGAAATTGAGTAGAAGTTGGTTAGAACTTCTAAGGGTTGTTTGGAGGCGGAGTTGGAGCGCGGCACAGTAGGAGCTAAACCTTGCTCGGGATCGACATATAAACTCGGATAATTTTGGGCTTATCGAGGTAAACACTCTTGACCTTATTGTAATTGGAAATTACATGTTGTAGGAATATATAGTTGAAGTATACTATATATATGAACATTATAATTGTGTGGCAATGTCTTTTGACTTAAGCTGAATTTTAAAGAAGAAGCGAGCTGTAAATTACATAGATGTATTCAGATGAGCTTGTGTAGTATTCTTGTGAGTAGAATTGTACGTCAGGTTAGGCGTGCAAACCCCACACGGTTGGCTTGGTAGCGGCCTCGATAGAGGAGGAGATTTCTGTTTGTTGCGGGGAGAGTCTTTGCCAATTTTACGTAGAATATTCTACATTGAGATCTAAGATGTTAATAGGCGCCTTGTGGCCTCTATAGGTTGAAATCTGCGTGTGGCGTGGTACTTGGCTTAAGGTGTAGCCGACGGTTTGAGAGTACTTGGGCGTTTTGCTATTAGTCAATAATCGTCGCGAGGTATGTGAACCTCTTCCTATCTTTTCTAGCATGATATGTGTGTAACTATGTAATGCAGTAGGCGTCATGTGCTAAATGTATTTGATTGGTTTAAAACATAAAGTGTTATAACGACTTTATGGGAAGTTGGTTATAATGACTTTATGTAGGTAAGGAAATGCTTTGTGGTTTTAAAAGGTAATCGATTTGACTTATAAGCGACTTGTTGTGTAATAGTAAAGAATCTTGAAGTATTTCAAAGAATCTTTGAATCATCTTTATGAAGAGTAATACTTGGTTTGAAAACATAAGAGTTATACTAGCTTTATGGGAAGTTAGGTATAACGTCTTAAGAGAATGGTTTCTTGATTTTTAGAAGTTAAGAGACTTAATCTTAAAAGATAAGAGACTTGACTTAATATGGATGTTAGTGTGAAACCTCGTTCGTGAGTAATGAGTACACAGTTGTAAAAGGAATAATGTTTCTACCGATTGAAATCGAGAATAAGTATCGAACAAACCAACTGCAGCGCTAATAAAGGAAAATGTAATGACTAATGAAGTATTATTAAAACCGGTAGAAACCTCCATCTGCATAGAAGCTAAGATGAGACAAAATGAGATTACATTTTCTAGATCATGGTCGCTTAATAAGATTGATTATGAACAAGAATAACTACTACTTTAGGGCATATGTTACTCAATTGTTTTAAAAGAGATTAAGACATTGAACTATGAAACTTTTCTAAAAAGTAGCGTAATTGAAATTAGGCAAAGCTGGAACTTTAGGGTAAAGAAAGGCATTGTGTTGTCTTAAAATGGTTTAAAACATAAAGTGTTATAACGACCTTATGGGAAGTTGGTTATAACGACTTTATGAAAACAAAGAAGGGTTTTTATCACTGGTTTTAATGTGGTAACTTGACTTTAAAAGAGAAGTGTTTTGGTCTAAAAAGAAAGCATGGTATTGCCTTAATTTGGTTTTAAAAGGATAGTATGGAAGTTGTTTTGGTTTACTTAAAAGATATAAGTCACTCTATTTTATACTACGGGTATCGGGTGACTTTTATAAAGGAATGGATCTTTAAAAGGAACTTAACGTCGTAGTACTTTAGGATTAAAACGGACTTTGACATAAAATGAAAGTACCTTGAGTTGTGGATAACTTGCCTATGCTTGTTGTTGTGTAACTTGCCTATGATTGTTGTTGTGTAACTTGCCTATGCTTGTTGTGATAGCCTTTGTTATGCAAGAATTGTGTTCTATATTCTGGCGTCTCGATGGAGGGTTCGGTTGACTTATTGAGGACTTACTTGGGCGTCTGCGCGGTGTGGAAAATTTCAGGTATGCTCACGATGATAGTGTTATTCCATGGACTAGCTCTGTGAGGTTTCTTCTTGTTTGGCCTTGGTACACGGTGGTGGCTTCGTACTTGCCGTCTCGTGGCTGATTCGGCCTTAGTACAGTAGTTAGCCCTCGCGCTTGCCAGATTCAGTGTAGTGGCGAGAAGTCTCGTGATCTGACCTTGGTACACAGTGGTCGACCCTCGTACTTGCCGGTCGACTACGTGGCGGGCCTTGGTATCTGGTAGTCGGCTCTCGCACTTGCCGTGTCGGCCGTGGTTTGGTTGTATTGTATTGTTATTACGGCTTTGGCATCGGTAGGACTTGGTGTTGGTGTACTTCTTGATGTTATCATATCATAAATGGCGGTGAGGAAGGTATTCCACGGGCATGGCGATGTTGTGGCGTGAGACCCATAATTATATTTGAGTAAATGACCGGAGGCGTGAGACCACGACTTGATATAAGCATTATATGTGTATCTTGTAGTTTGGTTATCATACATGTCTCTGCTTTATATAGACTATTATGATTTCATTCTGATATTCTGATTTCACATACTTAGTACTGTTATCTTGACCTCGCCGGAGTGCGTTCATCCGCAGTAGAAGTACATCGTTTGTCGATCCATTTTAGGATCACCTTTGCGTATTGGGAAGCTCCGTTCCTTGGAGGCTTATCTTTGGTATGTTACCATGATGTGCATGGTTCTTGTACATTCGGGGTATGGCGGGGCCTGTCCGTCATAGTTGTTGTAAAAATCTTAAGTGCATGTATTGTGGCGGGGTTGTAGGATTGTAATTGTTCAAGCGTTAATATATATATGTTGAAAGGCAAGCTTTTTGGTTGCTTTGTTTATTTATAATATCTCTCATTTCATGATTATGTTTTATTTAGCTGATTTTCTCGATGTTGTATCACTAGGGTGCGAGGTAAGGCACGATCACGGGCAGGATTAGCGAGTCGTGACAAAGTGGTATCGAAGCGATTAGTCCTCGGAAAGTGTCTGGCCGTGTCTAGTAAGTCTTGATTATCGGTGTGTTGTGCACCACATCTATAATCGAGGCTGCGGGACATTTAGGTTGGTTTCCATTCTTCTCATTACGAGATCGTGCCTTAGAGGCACATGTAATAAGATTGGACCCTCCGGCGTACCGTTTTTACGATTATGCCTCGCGTAAAACGCAAGGCCCGAGAAGGGCAAAGCGGCGAGAGGCTGCGAGTAAGCGTGGCGAAGACCACAATACACGAGCCTCGATCCGCGATGCAGGCGAGAGGAGATGAGTTACAAAGTAGGCGATTAATGGCGGGGTTGTGGCAGAACTTGAGGATAAGTGGGCCAGCAGTTCGATGGCATGATGGTTCACCCTAGATCGAGATAGTTCGAGGCTACGGGATTTTACGAGTTGTAGGCCGCGAGTTTTATGGGTGAGGCTGAGGATGATCGCGAGGAGTTCATCAAGCGATTCTGACGGATCATGAGTGATCGAGGCATCGGAGGCGAGTCGGTGGTCTAGGTTCGCGTCGGCTGCGTGATACCGCGATCGTGGTTTGGTCGTGGGAGCGTCGGGAGAGCATGCAGCTTCCGCTTTATGGGGCGAGTTCTCGAGGCCTTTCTTGCACATTTCTTGCCTCCACGGATGAGAGGGCTCGGTAAACGATTTTTATGTTGCGGCGAAGCAGGCGTCTGATTCGGGAGTACAATGTGGAGTTCGACTCATTGGCGTGCGTCCGCGTTGGTAGCTAGTATGGAGGATCGAGTGCACCGATATGTTCTGAGCTCGATGATCACCTAGCGAGTTGTTGGTGTAGCTCTTGATCGGGCATGGACATTGCCGCGTGCGGCGTATGCACTTGGATGTGAGGCGGATAAATCGGCGGAATGACGAGGGTCAGCGAAGAGGCGAACAGCGAGGTCCTTTGGTGACTTTCGAGGCGGACCGCCTGTGTGAGCGATTATGCGCCTCCACGGTCTGAGTGGTCCTCGCGGCCGGGACCTTTGGGATATTGAGGCGGTCGGGGCTCCCGAGTTTGAGTTTCAGGGAGTAAGTGCTCGCGGATGAGGTTGCCCTTGTCTCGGTGTGGCGTTGTGGAAAACTTCATAAGGGAGAGTGTCGCCCGACTTGGGAGATTATTATTCTTGCGGCCATGAGACCATCGGCAGAAGCTGTCCGGAAACCGAGGATAGCTGGTAGGATAGCCTGACTACTTAGAAGCGATTGCGGGTTCTACACCTTCCATTGAGCGGGATGTTCGTGTGCCGGCGAGCCGGTAAGTCGCGGTGGGAGTTCGATTTTAGCGGTCCTTTGAACAGCCTATTTTCAGGTATATCCTTAACCCTCTAGAGTTTTGTATGTTTTGATGTTATGATGATGTGTTTAGTGTTATGTTCGGATAGCCTTGTGCTAAAATGTGATTTAGAAACACAGTTAGTAAAAGGGTAAGCACAGGGGTGAGAAAATGATGAACCTTAGAATATTACAATTGAGACCTTAGATGTAAGGCCAGCTTGAGTACAAGATTTTGCGGGGGATCTTTGTCAGAATGTGTAAGTATGCGTGGTGTAATTGTGGAAAAAAAAATTTCCTTGGGTGGTGTAAATGGAAGTGGTAGCTTTCATGACCTGTATAGGTAAGATTGTTCCGGATCGATAAACGAGAGAGTCGGCGTGTGAGGCTCGGGTTGAGGGCGTGTTGCGTGTCAACCGTGGCCGGAATGAGGTGGGGTCAGATCGAGGTGGTCCGCGGTGGTAGGGTCACGAGGTGCTAGGCCAGTTTAGATGGCCGTCGTATGAGTTCGTGGTTATGTTCGACGAGCGGATCGTGAAGGCGGGAATGGCCTTAGAAGTGAAGCTAGTAAGATGACCAAGTTTGGAGGTGGTGACTCCAAAGTTTTGGGAAGCTAGCGATGTTGAAGTGTGGTGCGTATACTAGAAGAGTTCGGTGTTCGAGAAGGCACGCGGCGAGTAAGGAAGGAAGAGAACATGTGTTATTTAGTGGCGGTGTGGCGTTGGCAACTTGTTAGAAGAACATCATCGTTATCCGTCTTGAGAAGGAACATTCGGGACGAATGTTTCTAAGGAGGGAAGAATGTTATACCCCGTATTTCCAGAGTATGTACGTGAGGGCGTACGTATAAGAATTTGAGCCTTAAGATTAGGCAAGGTTCGAAATTGGGCACAAGTGCGAAAAGAGTCGTTTTCCGAAAGCGTTTCCACGACTTACGTAGGGAAAATTCGGCTATGTCATTAATAATTTTGCGGATTTTTAGAGGCGAAACAATTTGGACCAACGGGAGGGTGACAAGTGTCACCTCGCATTAAACAAGTGGACGGCAAAGCTAGACCATTGGCACGTTTTTTGTGTTGAAATTTTGGTCAAGGGTTAGGTAGGATATTTTGTGTAGATGGATAAGGTAGCACATGGATAAATTTTGGCCTTACACTTGCTATGCACTTGTCTTCATCTTGGCCATTGGTTGGCCTTCACTTGACCTATAAATACCATACAAGTTGAAGACTTTCTTCGTCCTCACTTGAGCAATCTATCTAAGTCTCAAAATACTCCTCCTCTTGTTCTTTCGTCCACCCCTCCCCTTTGAGAAGGCCCTTTGGCGAGAGCTTCCCCCTCGCCTTTGTAGTGGTTAGTGGTAGGGTACCCACTAACCTAGTTGTTTTAGTATAATACCACTTGTTGTGGTATAGAAATACTCTCTAGTATTGTTATTATGTCCAATACCTTGGCCCAAATACCTTGTAGTTTTCCCAGGTTACAACATACAAAAGCCAGGAAAATACTATTATACTTCCTTTAGCCACTAAACGAAACCCTAAGGAAATCTTCATTGATAGTTGAAGAAATTGAGTAGAAGTTGGTTAGAACTTCTAAGGGTTGTTTGGAGGCGGGTTGGAGCGCGGAGTAGGAGCTAAACCTTGCTCGAGGATCGACATATAAACTCGGATAATTTTGGGCTTATCGAGGTAAACACTCTTGACCTTCTATTGTAATGGGAAATTACATGTTGTAGGAATATATAGTTGAAGTATACTATATATAGAACTGAACATTATAATTGTGTGGCAATGTTTTTTGACTTAAGCTGAATTTTAAAGAAGAAAGCTATCAAATTACATAGGTGTATTCTGATGACTTGTGTAGTATTCTTGTGAGTAGAATTGTACACGTCCGGTTAGGCGTGCAAACCCCACTGGTTGGCTTGGTAGCGGCCTCGATAGAGAGGAGATTTCTGCTGTTGCGGGAGAGTCTTCGAATTTTACGTAGAATATTCTACATTGAGATCTAAGATGTTAATAGGCGCCTTGTGGCCTCTATAGGTTGAAATCTGCGTGTGGCGTGGTCTACTTGGCTTAAGGTGTGGCCGAGCGGTTTGAGGTACTTGGAGCGTTTTGCTATTAGTCAATAATCGTCGCGAGGTATGTGAACCTCTTCCTATCTTTTCTAGCATGATATGTGTGTAAGTATGTATGCGGGTAGGCGTGCGTGTGCTAAATGTATTTGATTGGTTTAAAACATAAAGTGTTATATGACTTTATGGGAAGTTGTTATCACGACTTTATGTAGGTAAGGAAATGCTTTGTGGTTTTAAAAAGGCGATTTGACTTATAAGCGACTTGTTGTGTAATAGTAAGAATCTTGAAGTATTTCAAAAGATGACCAAGTTTGGAGTTGTGACTCCAAAGTATTGTGGCAAAGCAATGATCAAGTATGGTGCGTATACTAGAAGAGTTCAAATGTTAGAGCGGGGCACGAGTAAAGGGAAAGAGAAACGTGTGTTTGGTTAAGTGGCGGCGTGGCGTTGGCAGCTTGTTAGAAAGATCTTCTTCGTAATCACCTTGAGAAGGAACATTGGGGCGAATGTTTCTAAGGAGGAGAATGTTATACCGTATTTCGAGTATGCGTGAGGCGTGCGTATTAAATTTTGCCTTAAGAATTGACAAGTTTCGAAATTTGGGCACAAGTGCTTAGAAAGTCGTTTTTCGAAGCGTTTTACTAAACTTGCGAAGGAAAATTCCGGCTATGTCATTTCTAATTTTTGCGGATTTTTCGAGAGGCGAAACATGTTGGATCAGCGGGAGGTGACGTGTGTCACCTCGCATTGGATAGTGTGGCGGTAATGCTTGGCGAATAGGTGGCATGGTTAGGTAGGATATTTTGTGCAAGTTGTGTGGTAGATGGATAAGGTGCACATGGCTTAATCCTAGCCCTACACTTGCCTAACACTTGGAGTGATCTTGGCCGTTGGTTGGCCATGGCTTGACTATAAATGCCCTACAAGTTGATGAACTTCTTCCCTAAATTGTTCTAAGTGTTAAAATCCTCCCCATCTTAGTGTGAGCTTTCGTCCCTCTCCCCTAGTTGAGCTTGGCGAGCTTGGCCAGAGCCACACTTTGTGAAGCCTTGGCGAGGGTACCCCTAGCCTAGTTGTCTCGTATAAATACCCCCTTTATAATACCCCCTTTTGTGGTATAGAAATACTCTCCAAAGTATTGTTATAATGCCCAAATACCTTGTAGTATTCCCAAGGTTACACTACAATACAAAAGCAATACTATTATACTTCCTTTAGCCACTAAGCGAAACCCTAAGGAAAACCTTCATAGTCGGTTGAAGTGTTAAGTAGAAGTTAGTAAGAACAGGGTTGTTTGAGGCGGGTTGGAGCGCGGAGTAGGAGCTAAACCTTGCTCGGGATCGACTTATAACTTGGATAATTTTGGGCTTATCGAGGTAAACACTCTTAACATACATTTGTAATTGGAAATTACATGTTGTTGGAATATATAGTTAAGGTATACTATATATAGAATTGAACATAGTTGTGAGGCAATGTCTTGCGACTTAAGCCTGAACTGTAAGATGAGAACTGAACTGTAATTACTTAGGACTGTATTACAGTAGAATTGTATAGACTTACTGTGAAGTAGAATTGTACACGTCCGGTTAAGCGTGCCCCCGTTTGGCTTGGTAGCCGGCCTCGATAGAGGAGTATAATTACGCTGTTGCGGGGAGGAGGTCTTTGCGAATTTTACGTAGAATATTCTCGTCGGGATCTAAAGATATTAATAGGCGCCTTGTGGCCTCACATAGGTTGTAGTACTACGTGTGGAGTGATCGCTTGGCTTAGAGTGTAGCCAAGCGGTTTGAAATCTTGGGGCGTTTTCTATTAGTCGATGTCGTCGCGAGGTATGTGAACCTCTTCTTATCTGTTCTAGCATGATATGTGTATAACTATGTAATACGGTAGGCGTACGTGTGTTAAATGTATTTGATTGTTTTTAAACATAAAGTGTTATAACGGCTTTATTGGAAGTTAGTTATAACGACTCTATGTAAATGAGAAATGCTTTGTGGTTTTTAAAAGATAAGCGATTTGACTTATAACCGACTTGATGTGTGATAATAAAGAACCTTGAAGTATTCTAAAAGATTAAGAAACCTTTTTGAAAGAAGTGTATACTTGGCTTGAAAACATAAGAGTTATACGACTTTATGAGAAGTTAGGTGTAACGTCTTAAGAGATAAAAGAATGGTTTAATGGTTTAGAAGTTAAGAGACTTATTCTTAAAAGATAAGAGACTTGACTTAATATGGATGTTGTGCGAAACCTCATTCGTGAGTAATGAGTACTTGGTTTTGAAAGGAATAATGTTTCTTGATTTTGAAATCGGAATGTGTATCGACAAACCCTTTGCCGCGTTAATAAAGGAAAATGTATTGAATAATTAAGTATTATTAAAACCAGTAGAAACCTCCATCTGCATAGAAGCTAAGATGAGACAAAATGATATTACATTTTCTAGATCATGGCTGCTTAATAAGATTGATTATGTTATACCCCGTATTTCCAGAGTATGTACGTAAGGACGTACGTAGAAAATTTGAACTTGAGAATAAGGCTTGGCCGAATTGTTTTTGTGCACCTGACACGGTTAAGTCGTTTTTAAATGACGTTTCTGACTTTCGTAGGGAAAATTCCGGCTATGTCATTTTTAATTTTTGCGGATTTTTAGAGAGGCGAAACATTTGGACCAACAAGAGCGGCTGGCACCCTCTCGTTAGTGTGATAGAGTGGGCCAATTGCTTGCTTTTGTCAAGTAGTTGGTAGGATATTTTGTGGGTAGATGGATAAGGTGCACTTGGCATGATCTAGGCCTACACTTGCATAACTTGGCTAGATCTTGGCGTTGGTTGGCCTTGGCTTGTCTTATAAATACCCGCTGGAAGACTTCTTCATCCATTCCTAAAATTCCTTAAGTGTTAAAATCCTCCGCTTCCCTTTGTGTAGTTGTTTCGTCCCACCCTCCTTTGAGAAGGCCTTGTCGTAGAGTTCTTTCCCACATGGCGAGAATCCCCACACAGTGGGGTAATGAGGGTATCTCCACTCTTGGTAGAAATACTCTCAAAGTATTGTTATAATGCCCAAATTATCTTAGCCGTATACCTTGTAGTATTCTAAGGTTATACCAATACGAAAATCACCGTAATACAATTATACTTCACGTCAGTCACCAAACCGAAACCACAAGGAAAATCTCCGTGGTTAGTTGGAGTAGTATGTAGAAGTTGGTTAGAACTTCTAAGGGTGGTTTAAAGCGGGTTGGGCGCCGCGTAGTTGGAGCTAAGCGTTGCCCGGGATCGACTTTATACTTGGATAATTATGGTCTTTTCGATGTAAATATCTTGTCACTCTATTGTAATTTGAAATTACAGGATTGTTATACTATATAGTTGAAGTATACTATATATAGAACTGAACGTTGTTATCGGCAATGTCTTTTGACTTAAGCTTTGAATAATAAGAAACCTTTTGAAAGAAAAGTCTTGACGTAATTACATGGGATTATTACAGTAGACTTGTGTAGCTTTTACGTGAGGTAGAATTGTACGTCCGGATTAGGCGTATAACCCGGTTGGCTTGGTGGCGGCCGATAGAGGAGAGATTTACGGCTGTTGGGGGAGGTCTTTGCCAATTTTACGTAGAATGTTCTCTGAAGAGATCTAAATGTTAATAAGCGCCTTGTGGCCTTATAGGTTGAAGTACTACGTGTGGCGCGATCTACTTGGCAGGGTAGTAGACGGTTGGAAGTACTTGGGCGTTTTGCTATTAGTCGATACTAAATCGCGAGGTATGTGAACCTCTTCCTATCTCTTACAGCATGATATATGTGTAACTATGTAGTACGGTGAACATAGCGTGTTAAATGTATTTGATTGGTCTAAAACATAAAGTGTTATAACGGCTTTATGGGAAGTTGGTTATAACGACTTTATGTAGGTAAGAAAATACTTGTGGTTTTAAAAGGTAGCGATTTGAACTATAAGCTGGTTGGTTATGTGATAATAAAGAACTTGAAGTATTTCAAAAGATTTTTGAATCATTTTGAAAGAAGAAGTAATACTTGGTTTTGAAAACTTAAGAGTTATACTAGCTTTATGGGAAGTTAGGTATAACGGCGTAAGAATGTTTCTTGATTTGGAAATCGAATGTGTATCGACAAACCCGCTGCAGCGTTAATAAAGGAAATGTTTTGACAGATTAAGTATTATTAAAACATTAGAAACTTCCATCTGCATAGAAGCTAAGATGAGACAAAGGATATTTCTAGATCATGGCATTTGTAATAAGATTGTTATAAACAAGAATGTCCTACTCACACATAAGGTTTATGTTTCTCAGTTGTTAAAGAGAATTATATTCCTAAATAAATAAGACTATGAACTACGAAACCTTTCTAAAATAAGAAGCGTAAACATTGAAATTAGGCAAACTTGGGCGTTTGGAAAATAATGTTGTTACTTGATTTTACAAAGGTAAGTGTTTTGATTTACTTCAAAGATAATCACTCTATTTTCATATCTGCGGGTATTGTGTGGTTTTGTGAAAGTAGCGTATCTTTTAAGAGTTAATGTATGAAGTACTTTGGGGATAAAAACAGAACTATTGACATATAGTAGAAAGTACCCTGTGGGTATAACTTGATTTGTGTTGGTTTGTGATAGCCTTGTAATACTTTCTTGTTGATTGATAAGTAAACATGCTAGGATGCTACGTGTGTTAGTATCTTGTGATGTTTGTGTAAAGGGGTTTTTCCCTTGTTTTGCTTGTGTTGTTTAACGATAAGTTGTTATGTTAGTATTATTCATCACTCATCTCTTGAGATGATTCCGGAGGTTAAGCTGCCCTCCGATGCGGGGTAGACTCAGGCGGGTCTAGTGACCTATGATTCGAGAATACCTCATGCGGGTCCAGGTGATCTATGCGAACTCACGAGAGTTCGAGTTAGGGTGCGTCCTTTATGGGCATGCGGTCCATGTGGCCATGCGGTGCTGAAGTCGAGCGGATCTTGGGAGTTGCTACCCTCGATGCGGGGTTATACCTCATGCGGGCCGATGAGATTGGCCTATGCGGAGCTGCGGGAAGTTCCAGGGCTAGACGCGCATATTAGATACTGCGGGCGAGTGGCGGCTTTGATCATGTGACGGTGCAGACAGATCTCATGATCTGATTTATGACCTTGTTGATGCGTAGGTTTTAGTAGTCGGCTATGCCTTCGTACTTACCGTGCGGTTTATTATAACACAGTGGGACACGGTGTTCATGTGTGTTCCTTGGTACTTTCATATCATAGGAAATGGCGGTGAGAATGTGTTCCACGAGCACGATTGATGTTGTGGCGTGAGACCCATTGTTATGTAAGTGATGACTTGAGGCGTGAGTCACGACTTGACATGACTATTTATTTATTGTGAATTGTAGTTTGGTTATCATACATGTCTCACCTTTATATAGACTACTATGATTTCATTCTGATATTTATTTGATTTCACATACTCAATACTGTTATGCGACCTCTTGAAGTGCGTTCATCGCGAGTAAAGGTACACGATCGTTGATCCTCGCTCTTAGGGTCAGATTCAGCGTTTGGGAAAGCTCGTTTCTCGGAGGCTTATCTTGGTATAGTCCTGTTGTGGTAGGTGCTTACATTCGGGGGTATGGCGGGAGCCACATCCGTCGTTGTTATCATATTATTCGTAGAGTGCATGAAATCTTGTTGTGGGCAGAATTTGTAAGAGGGTTATGGCTATTCAAATTGCTATTTATATATATCTTGAAGGTAACCATTTTTAGTTGCTTTGTCTTCTTATTTCACTGTCATATTACATTGGTTTCATGTATTGTCTTTATGTTCGTGATTACTCGATGTTGTGTCACTAGGGTGCGGGTAAGGCACGCACGATGCGGGCCGGGCAGTCGTTACAAGTGGTATCAGGCGATTAATCCTCGGAAAGTGTCTGAGCCGTATCCGATGAAGTCTTGATTATCGGTGTGTTGTGCACGCGCGATAATCGAGGAGGCTATAGGATATTTAGGATTAGTTTCCATTCTTCTCACTCTGAGATCGTGCCTTAGAAGTGTGTTGTAAGTTGGACCCTAACGTATTTCTTTCCACTACCGTTATGCCTCGCGTGGCGACGGCCCGGGAGGCAAGGCGGCAGGAGGCTGCGAGTAAAGTCTGAGAGGTTCTGAGGCACGAGCCCAATCATCACGCGAGGTGGTGCTTGTTCGGGGAGTTTTGCGGCGTCGCTAGCCGAGAGATTAACGGCGGCGGCGATTCCTCTGCGGCCATGATGTTTGAACCTTGATTCCACGGCCAGGAGCAGAGAATATAGATTTCAAGGCGACCACATTACTAACTATGGATTTGACTACGGAGAGTATACCGATGTATCTGCGAGTCTTGATGAATATCAGCGAGAAGGTTGTGCAAGTAAGTTCTTGATTGAAGCTTGAGCATGGCACGTATGCGGGCTTATGCGCGGCCAGCGAAAGCGTAGAGATCGGCGGGTTAACGAAGGGCGCGAGAAGAGGCGAGCGGCAAGGTCCTTTGGTAACTTCGGCGAGTCGCCTCGCGTGAATAGATTATGCGCATCCGCGGTGCGAAGGTCCTCGCGAGGTTGGGGCGTTCGGGGTATGCGAGAGTTGGTGAGCTCGAGCTTCGGTTCCACGACTACTGCGTAAGTTCCGGCCAGCGGATTGATTTTCCCGGTGTTCGCGGTGTGTGAGCGTCGTCGAGGAATGTCCTCTTTTAGTTGGTACTTGTTTTACCTGCGGCCGTCAGGGCCATATGTCGAAAGGATGTCATAGTAGGAGGACTCAGCCTTCAGGATCGGTGGGTAGTTCGTCATCTCCCCTAGCTATGTGCTCTACGGGGTAGGTTTGACTAGAAACGACTAAGGGAGTGAGCGATGAATCTGAGATAGATCTTTAACCTACAGGGTTTAGTATGTGTGATAAGGTGAGTATACCTTAAGTGTTATATTAGGATAGCAGGGTGTAAATTGTAATTAGAAATCTTGGTTAGTTAACCAAGTAAGATTTGGGGGATAGAGAAGGTGTGAGCCTTAGAGTTTTATACGTGGAGACCTTAGAGGTAAGGCCATCTCGAGTAAAGGTGTAGTGTTCATGTTTGACCCTTATAGGAGTGCATAGTGCCGTGAGCTATGTCTTGGGATAAGTCCACGAGTAGTGTGGAATGAAAGAGGGTAGTTGAGCTAAGAAGACGCTAGGTTTTCGTGCGTGATTAGTGAGAGTTTTCCTTGGGAGCTAGCGTTTTGCGGCGTTCTTAGGGTCGGGTTGAGGCCACGTTGCGGGTCAACCAGCGGCATGTATGGTGGTGGGGTCGGTTTGTGGTGGTCACGCCTTGTGGTAAGTCACGAGGGTGTTAGGCCCAAGTTTAGTTAACGTCTGCGAACTCGTGGATCGTTCGACCGATGGTCGGGCGAGGAGTCGTAGTCTTGTCTTAGCAAAGACCGTTTACTCGGCGGTGTTGATTTTATCGAGAAGGTTGTAAGGCTGCGAGGTGCCTACCTTCACCTTATGTCGAACAGTGGAGCCAGTGCATTGTTTTGTTTGGAAGTTTTACCAGCGGGGTTAAGAACTCAGGTGAGTCTGAGAATCTCATTCGCACTCGGGCCAGTGTGTGGATTTGAGGGGTAGTTGTGGGGATTGTTATCTCATGTTGAGGGAGTGTTTAAGCTACCATTTCAGTGTTCGGATGTCGCCTTATGAAGCCTTGTAGGGCGGATGTGTAAGTCGCGGTCTATTGGTTCGATGTTGGCAAGATTCAGATAGTTGGTTGAGCTTGTTCCAGTATGTGGATAGAGTAAAGCTTGTCTAGAAGAGGTTACGGCGGCTCGGAGAAATCGTGCGGATAATCGGCGGCGCAGAGTTTAGGTTGTGGTCGGTCTTCTTGAAAGTACCACCGGGTTGGGTGTGAGTTTTGGAAAGCAGGAACTTAGCAGAGTTACTTTGGGCCCTTTTGAGTTCATGTGAAGAATAGGCGGGTTGCCTATATGTTAGCTTTTGCCGTCCGGCTTAGGAAGCGATACGTCGATCTTTTCGTATTGATATGTTGGGAAAGTATTGGAGATCCGTCAGTGTTCCCGATTAATGATGACCACGTTAGAGATAGTAACCGAGTTTTGGAAAGCGAGCGATATCGAAATATGGTAAGAGTTCGAGTGTCGACAACCTCGGGGATCGCATGCGATCGGTACCATTTGTTGGGTCGCGGAGTGACACTAGAACCTCGCGGCAAAGTGACAAAGGTGGTATCGGTGGTATCGCGAGCATAGATGTGATCATTTTCTTTTTTGTGTAAAGAAGGTCACGAAGGAAGTATATTTTAGACCGGTGAGAGGTGTTTTATGGTGATGTTAGAGGTGTTTCCTCGTGGACTTGGAGAGTAAGTATTTTGTGCAAGTTGGTTAAGTGGCCATGTAGCGAGTTGTTCTCGAAGTATAGCGGTGAAGACTATCTTGGCGCATGTTTGTTTGAGACTTAGAAGGAACATTCGGGGCGAATGTTTCTAAGGAGAGGAGAATGTTATACCGTATTTCAGTATATGCGTGGGGCGTGCGTAGAAAATTTGAACTTGAGAATAAGGCTTGGCGAATTGTTTTTGTGCCTGACACGGTTAGAGTCGTTTTTACAAAGCGTTTCCACGACTTTCGTAGGAAAATTCCGGCTATGTCATTTTAATTTTTGCGGATTTTTAGAGGCGAAACATTTTGGACCAACAAGAGGCGCCAGCACCTCTCGTTAGTGTGGTAAGTGGGCGAATTGCTTGGCTTTTGTCAAGTAGTTGGTAGGATATTTTGTGGGTAGATGGATAAGGTGCACTTGGCATGATCTAGGCCCTACACTTGCATAGCACTTGGCTAGATCTTGGCCATTGGTTGGCCTTGGCTTGTCTTATAAATACCCCCTTTGGAAGACTTCATCCATTCCTAAAATTCCTTAAGTGTTAAAATCCTCCACTTCCCTTTGTGTAGTTGTTTCGTCCCACCTCCCCTTTGAGAAGGCCTTGTCGTAGAGAGTTCTTTCCCCCCTTGGCGAGAATCCCCACAGTGGGGTAGGCGAGGGTATACACCACTCTTGGTAGAAATACTCTCAAAAGTATTGTTATAATGCCCAATTACCTTAGTAGTATACCTTGTAGTATTCTAAGGTTATACCTATACAAAGCCAGTTATACTATTATACTTCCGTCGGTCACAAACCAAAACCCTAAGGAAAATCTCCATGGTTAGTTGGAGTAGTATGTAGAAGTTGGTTAGAACTTCTAAGGGTGGTTTAAAGCGAGTTGGGCGCGGAGTTGGAGCTAAGCGTTGCGGGATCGACTTTATACTTGGATAATTATGGGCTTATCGAGGTAAATATCTTGTCCTCTATTGTAATTGGAAATTACATGATTGTTAGACTATATAGTTGAAGTATACTATATATAGAACTGAGCGTTGTTATCGGCAATGTCTTTTGACTTAAGCACGAATAATAAGAAACCTTTCGAAGAAAATCTTTGCTGTAATTACATGGGGTGTATTCTGATGACTTGTGTAACTTTTACGTGAGGTAGAATTGTGCGTCCGGATTAGGCGTATAACTTCCCGGTTGGCTTGGTAGCGGCCAGATAGAGGAGAGATTTCTGTTGTTGCGGGGAGAGTCTTTGAATTTTACGTAGAATGTTCTCAGAAGAGATCTAAATGTTAATAAAGCGCCTTGTGGCCTTATAGGTTGAAGTACTCGTGTGGCGCGATCTACTTGGCAGGAGTGGCAGGCGGTTGGAAGTACTTGGGCGTTTTGCTATTAGTCGATACTCGTCGCGAGGTATGTGAACCTCTTCCTATCTCTTACAGCATGATATATGTGTAACTATGTATGCAGTGACATCACGTGTTAAATGTATTTGATTGGTCTAAAACATAAAGTGTTATAACGGCTTTATGGGAAGTTGGTTATATGACTTTATGTAGGTAAGAAAATACTTGTGGTTTTAAAAGGTAAGCGATTTGAACTATAAGCGGTTGGTTATGTGATAATAAAGAACTTGAAGTATTTCAAAGATTTTTGAATCATTTTGAAAGAAGAAGTAATACTTGGTTTTGAAAACTTAAGAGTTATACTAGCTTTATGGGAAGTTAGGTATAACGGCTTAAGAATGTTTCTTGATTTGAAATCGAGAATGTGTATCGACAAACCAACTGCGGCGTTAATAAAGAAATGTTTGTGATTAAGTATTATTAAAACCGATGAAACTTAATCTGCATAGAAGCTAAGATGAGACAAAAGGATATTTCCTAGATCATGTTCTTTGTAATAAGATTGTTATAAACAAGAATGTCTACTACTTTATAAGGTTTATGTTTCTCAGTTGTTAAAAGAATTATATTCCTAAATAAATAAGACTATGAACTACGAAACCTTTCTAAAATAAGAAGCGTAAACATTGAAATTAGGCAAACTTGGGCGTTTGGAAAATAATGTTGTTACTTGATTTTACAAAGGTAAGTGTTTTGATTTACTTGAAAGATAATCACTCTATTTTCATATCTGCTTGGGTATTGTGTGGTTTTTGTGAAAGTGCGTATCTTTTAAAGAGTTAATGTATGAAGTACTTTGGGGATAAAAACCCGAATTTGCTGACATATAGTAGAAAGTACCCTGTGGGTATAACTTGATTTGTGTTGGTTTGTGATAGCCTTGTAATACTTTCTTGTTGATTGATAAGTAAACATGCTAGGATGCTACGTGTGTTAGTATCTTGTGATGTTTGTGTAAAGGGTTTTCACTTGTTTTCTTGTGTTGTTTAACGATAAGGTGTTATGTTAGTATTATTCATCACTCGTCTCTTGAGATGATTAGGAGGATTAAGCGCCCTCCGTGCGGGGTAGACTCGGCGGGTCTAGTGACCTATGATTGAGAATACCTCATGCGGGTCGGGTGATCTATGCGGGCTCGAGAGTTCGAGGTTAGGGTGCGTCCTTTATGGGCATGCGGTCCGTATGGCGTGCGGCTGCGAAGTCGAGGCGGATCGGGAGTAGCTACCCTCGATGCGGGGTTATACCTCATGCGGGCGATGAGATTGGCCTATGCGGGTGCGGGAAGTTCGAGGGCTAGGCAGCGCGCATTAGATCTGCAGGCGAGTGGCGGCTTTGATCATGTAATGATGCAGGCGGATCTCGTAATCTGATTTATGACCTTGTTAGTGCTGTGGGTTTTAGTAGTCGGCTATGCCTTCGTACTTACCGTGCGGTTTTATTATAACACGGTGGGACTGGTGTTCATGTGTGTTCCTTGGTACTTTCATATCATAGGCTGCGGTGAGGAATGTGTTCACGGACACGATTGATGTTGTGGGCGTGAGACCCGTTGTTATGTAAGTGATGACTTGAGGCGTGAGTCCACGACTTGACATATTGTTTATTTATTGTGAGTGTAGTTTGGTTATCATACATGTCTCTGCTTTATATAGACTACTATGATTTCATTTCTGATATTTATTTGATTTCACATACTAAATTTTTGTTATCTTGACCTCGCCCGAGGCTGCGTTCATCACCGCGGTAAAGGTACACGATCGTTGATCCTCGCTCTTGAGTCGATTCGGCATTTGGGAAAGCTCCGTTTCTCGGAGGCTTATCTTGGTATAGTCCTGTTGTGGTAGGTGCTTACATTCGGGGTATGGCGAGACCACTGTCGTCGTTGTTGTCATATTATTCGTAAGTGCATGAAATCTTGTTGAGGCGAGAATTTGTAAGAGGTTATGCTTATTTCAAATTGCTATTTATATATATCTTGAAGGTAACCGTTTTTGGTGCTTTGTCTTCTTATTTCTTGTCATATTACATTGGTTTCATGTATTGTCTTTATGTTCCAGATTACTCGATGTTGTGTCACTAGGGTGCGGGGTAAGGCACGATGCGGGCCGGGCAGATCGTTACAAGTGGTATCAAGCGATTAATCCTCGGAAAGTGTCTGAACCGTATCGATGAAGTCTTGATTATCGGTGTGTTGTGCACCACACCAATAATCAGGAGGCTATATGATATTTAGGATTGGTTTCCATTATTCTCACTCTGAGATCGTGCCTTAGAGTTGTGTTGTAAGTTGGACCCTCTAACGTTTTTCTTTCCCCTTACCGTTATGCCTCCGCGTGGCGGCCGGCCCGGGAGAGCAAAGCGGCCGAGGAGGCTGAGTAAATCTGAGAGGTTCACGAGGCACGAGCCCAATCATCGCTGAGGTGGTGCTTCGTTCGGGGAGTTTTTGCGGCGTCACTGGCCCAGGGAGATTAGCGGCGGCGATTCCTGCGGCCATGATGTTTGAACCTTTAGTTCCACGACCGGGAACAGAGACTATAGATTTCAAGGAGGCGACCCTGTTACTAACTATGGATTTGACTACGGAGAGTATACGATGTACGCGAGTCTTGATGAATATCAGCGAAGGTTGTGCGAAGTAAGTTCTTGATTGAGGCGAGCATGGCGTATGCGGGCTTATGCGCGGCCGAAAGCGTAGAGATCGGCGGGTTAACGAAGGGCGAGAAGAAGGGCGAGCGGCGAGGTCCTTTGGTAACTTTGGCGAGTCGCCTCGCGGAATAGATTATGCGCATCCACGGTGCGAAAGGTCCTCGCGAGGGTTCGGGGCGTTCGGGGTATCGAGAGTTGGTGAGCTCGAGCTTAGGTTCACGGCTTCTGCGTAGGTTCCGGCCCGGATTGATTTTCCCATGTTCCGCGGTGTGAGCGTCGTCGGGAATGTCCTCTTTTAGTTGGTACTTGTTTTACTGCGGCCGTCGAGCCGTATGTCGAAAGGATGTCCTAGTAGGAGGACTCGGCCTTGAGATCGGTGGGTAGTTCGTCATCTCACTAGCTATGTGCCTACGGGTAGGTTTGACTAAACGACTAAGGGAGTGAAGCGATGAATCTGAGATAGATCTTTAACCCTCAGGGTTTAGTATGTGTGATAAGGTGAGTATACCTTAAGTGTTATATTACGATAGCATGGTGTAAATTGTAATTAGAAATCTTGGTTAGTTAACCAAGTAAGATTTGGGGATAGAGAAGGTGTGAGCCTTAGAGTTTTATACGTGGAGACCTTAGAGGTAAGGCCGTCTCGAGTAAAGGTGTAGTGTTCATGTTTGACCCTTATAGGAGTGCATAGTGCACGTGATCTATGTCTTGGGATAAGTCACTGAGTAGTGTGGAATGAAAGGGTAGTTGAGCTAAGAAGACGGCTAGGTTTTAAATAGCGTGATTAGTGAGTTTTCCTTGAGCTGGCGTTTGCGCGTTGTCGGTCGGGTTGAGGCCACGTTGCGGGTCAACCGCGGCATGTATGGTGGTGGGGTCAGTTTGTGGTGGTCGCCTTGTGGTAGAATCACGAGGGTGTTAGGCCCAAGTTTAGTTAACAGTGTCTGAACTTCGTGGATCGTTCGACCCGATAGTCGGGCCGAGGAAGTCGGTCTTGTCTTAGCAAAGACCATTTACTCGGCGGTGTTGATTTTATCGAGAAAGGTTGTAAAGCTGCACGAGGTGCCTACCTTCGCCTTATGTCGAGCAGTGGAGCCAGTGCGGTGTTTTTGTTTGGAAGTTTTACAGCGGGGTTAAGAACTCGGTGAGTCTCGAGAATCACGTTCGCCTCGGGCGGTGTGTGGATTTGAGGGTAGTTGTAGGGATTGTTTGTCTCTGTGGAGAGTGTTTAAGCTACCATTTCGGTGTTCGGATGTCGCCTTATGAAGCCTTGTAGGGGCGGATGTGTAAATCGCAGTCTATTGGTTCGATGTTGGCAAGATTGAGATAGTTGGTTGAGCTTGTTCCGGTGGTGTGGATAGAGTAAAGCTTGTCTAGAAGAGGTTACGGCGGCTCGGAGAAATCGATGCGGATAATCGGCGGCAGCAGAGTTTAGGTTGTGGTCGGTCTTGAAAGTACCACCGGGTTGGGTGTGGCGAGTTTTGGAAAGCGAGAACTTAGCGAGTTACTTTGGGCCGCACGAGTTCGTGTGAAGAATAGGCGGGTTGCCTATATGTTAGCTTTGCCGTCCGACTTAGGAAGCGATCGTCCGATCTTTCGTATTGATATGTTCGGAAAGTATTGGAGATCCGTCAGTGTTCCGATTAATGATGACCACGTTAGAGATAGTAACCGAGTTTTGGAAGCGAAGCGATGCTCGAAATATGGTAGAGTTAGTGTCGACAACCTCGGGGATCGCATGCAGTCGGTACCATTTGTTGGAGTCGCGGAGTGACACTAGAACCTCGCGGCAAAGTGACAAAGGTGGTATCAGTGGTATCGCGAGCATAGATGTGATCATTTTCTTTTTGTGTAAAAGAAGGTGCGAAGGAAGTATATTTTAGACCCCGGTGAGAGGTGTTTTATGGTGATGTTAGAGGTGTTTCCTCGTGGACTTGGAGGTAAGTATTTTGCGCAAGTTGGTTAGTGGCCATGTGTAGCTTGATTGTTCTACATAAGTATAGCGGTGAAGACTATCTTGGCGCATGTTTGTTTTGAGACTTAGAAGGAACATTGGGACGAATGTTTCTAAGGAGGAGAATGTTATACCCGTATTTCGGTATATGCGTGGGGCGTGCGTAGAAAATTTGAACTTGAGAATAAGGCTTGGCGAATTGTTTTATTGCACAACACGGTTAGAGTCGTTTTTACGACAAAAGCGTTTCCACGACTTTCGTAGGAAAATTCGGCTATGTCATTTTTAATTTTGCGGATTTTTAGAGGCGAAACATTTTGGACCAACAAGAGGCGCCTTGGCACCTCTCATTAGTGTGGTAAGTGGGCCAATTGCTTGGCTTTTGTCAAGTAGTTGGTAGGATATTTTGTGGGTAGATGGATAAGGTGCACTTGGCATGATCTAGGCCCTACACTTGCATAGCACTTGGCTAGATCTTGGCCGTTGGTTGGCCTTGGCTTGTCTTATAAATACCCCCTTTGGAAGACTTCATCCATTCCTAAAATTCCTTAAGTGTTAAAATCCTCCCTTCCCTTTGTGTAGTTGTTCGTCCCACCTCATTTGAGAAGGCCTTGTCGTAGAGTTCTTTCCCTTGGCGAGAATCCCCACACAGTGGGGTAGGTAGAGGTATACACCACTCTTGGTAGAAATACTCTCAAAAGTATTGTTATAATGCCCAATTACCTTAGCGTATACCTTGTAGTATTCTAAGGTTATACCTATACAAAGCCAGTTATACTATTATACTTCCCGTCAGTCACCAAACCAAAACCACAAGGAAAATCTCCGTGGTTAGTTAGAGTAGTATGTAGAAGTTGGTTAGAACTTCTAAGGGTGGTTTAGAGCGAGTTGGGCGCCGGAGTTGGAGCTAAGCGTTGCGAGGATCGACTTTATACTTGGATAATTATGGGCTTATCGAGGTAAATATCTTGTCCTATTGTAATTGGAAATTACATGATTGTTAGACTATATAGTTGAAGTATACTATATATAGAAGCGAGCGTTGTTATCAGCAATGTCTTTTGACTTAAGCACGAATAATAAGAAACCTTTTGAAAGAAATCTTGAGCGTAATTACATGGGTGTATTCTGATGGACTTGTGTAGCTTTTACGTGAGGTAGAATTGTGCACGTCCGGATTAGGCGTATAACTTACCCGGTTGGCTTGGTAGCGGCCCAGATAGAGGAGAGATTTCTGTTGTTGCGGAAGTCTTTGAATTTTACGTAGAATGTTCTCTGAAGAGATCTAAATGTTAATAAGCGCCTTGTGGCCTTATAGGTTGAAGTACTACGTGTGGCGCGATCTACTTGGCTTAGGAGTAGCCGGCGGTTGGAAGTACTTGGGCGTTTTGCTATTAGTCGATACTCGTCGCGAGGTATGTGAACCTCTTCCTATCTCTTACAGCATGATATATGTGTAACTATGTAATACGGTGAGCGTCGTGTTAAATGTATTTGATTGGTCTAAAACATAAAGTGTTATAACGGCTTTATGGGAAGTTGGTTATAACGACTTTATGTAGGTAAGAAAATACTTGTGGTTTTAAAAGGTAGCGATTTGAACTATAAGCGGTTGGTTATGTGATAATAAAGAACTTGAAGTATTTCAAAAGATTTTGAATCATTTTGAAGAAGAAGTAATACTTGGTTTTGAAAACTTAAGAGTTATACTAGCTTTATGGGAAGTTAGGTATAACGGCTTAAGAATGTTTCTTGATTTGGAAATCAGAATGTGTATCGACAAACCAACTGGCGTTAATAAAAATGTTTTGTGATTAAGTATTATTAAAACCAGTAGAAACTTCCATCTGCATAGAAGCTAAGATGAGACAAAAGGATATTTCTAGATCATAGGCATTTGTAATAAGATTGTTATAAACAAGAATGTCTACTCACGCATAAGGTTTATGTTTCTCAGTTGTTAAAGAGAATTATATTCCTAAATAAATAAGACTATGAACTACGAAACCTTTCTAAAATAAGAACGTAAACATTTGAAATTAGGCAAACTTGGGCGTTTGGAAAATAATGTTGTTACTTGATTTTACAAAGGTAAGTGTTTTGATTTACTTGAAGATAATCACTCTATTTTCATATCTGCGGGTATTGTGTGGTTTTGTGAAAATGCGTATCTTTTAAAGAGTTAATGTATGAAGTACTTTGGGGATAAAAACCCGAACTTGCTGACATATAGTAGAAAGTACCCTGTGTGTATAACTTGATTTGTGTTGGTTTGTGATAGCCTTGTAATACTTTCTTGTTGATTGATAAGTAAACATGCTAGGATCTACGTGTGTTAGTATCTTGTGATGTTTGTGTAAAGGGGTTTTCCACTTGTTTTTCTTGTGTTGTTTAACGATAATTTGTTATGTTAGTATTATTCATCACTCGTCTCTTGAGATGATTAGGAGGATTGCGCCTCCGTCTGCGGGGTAGACTCAGGCGGGTCTAGTGACCTATGATTCGAGAATACCTCATGCGGGTCCAGGTGATCTATGCGGAGCTACGAGAGTTCCAGGTTAGGGTGCGTCCTTTATGGGCATGCGGTCCATGTGGCCATGCGGACTGCGAAGTCCAGGCGGATGCCGGGGAGTAGCTACCCTCGATGCGGGGTTATACCTCATGCGGGCCGATGAGATTGGCCTATGCGGAGCTGCGGGAAGTTCGAGGCTAGCGCGCATTAGATCTGCGAGCGAGTGGCGGCTTTGATCATGTAATGGTCTAGCAGATCTCATGTCTGATTTATGACCTTGTTGAGTGCTGTAGGTTTTAGTAGTCGGCTATGCCTGCGTACTTACCGTGCGGTTTTATTATAACACAGTGGGACACGGTGTTCATGTGTTCCTTGGTACTTTCATATCATAGGCTGGCGGTGAGAATGTGTTCCAGACACGATTGATGTTGTGGGCGTGAGACCCATTGTTATGTAAGTGATGACTTGAGGCGTGAGTCACGACTTGACATATTTGTTTATTTATTGTGAAGCTGTAGTTTGGTTATCATACATGTCTCACCTTTATATAGACTACTATGATTTCATTTCTGTATTTATTTGATTTCACATACTAAACTGTTGTCTTGACCTCCTTGAAGCTGCGTTCATGCGCGAGTAAAATACGCGATCGTTGATCCTCGCTCTTAGGGTCCTGATTCGGCGTTTGGGAAAGCTCCGTTTCTCGGAGCTTATCTTAGTATAGTCCTGTTGTGGTAGGTGCTTACATTCGGGGTATGGCGGAACCACTGTCCGTCGTTGTTGTCATATTATTCGTAAGTGCATGAAATCTTGTTGTGGCAGAATTTGTAAGAGGTTATGTATTCAAATTGCTATTTATATATATCTTTGAAGGTAACGTTTTTGGTTGCTTTGTCTTCTTATATCACTGTCATATTACATTGGTTTCATGTATTGTCTTTATGTTCCGCTGATTACTCTGATGTTGTGTCACTAGGGTGCCCGGGGTAAGGCACCAGTAACGGGCCCCGGAACGGGTCGTTACAGATTTTGAACAAGAATAACCTACTCGCATATGGCATATGTTACTCAATTGTTTTAAAAGAGATTAAGACATTGAACTATGAAACTTTTCAAAAAAGAGACTTGTGTAATTGAAATTAGGCACCAGTCACGGGCCCCGGAATGGGTCGTGACAAAAGTGGTATCAGAGCAGTTAATCCTCGGAAAGTGTCTACAGACCGTGTCTAGTAGAGTCTTGATTATCGGTGTGTTGTGCACCACATCTATGTCGAGGCTATAAGACATTTAGAATTAGTTTCCATTCTTCTCATTACGAGATCGTGCCTTAGACTGTGTTGTAAGTTGGACCCCTGCAGCGTATCGTTTTCTGATTATGCCTCGCGCAACGGCGGGGCGAAGGCAAGGCAGAGGAGAATCTGAGTAGAACGGCGCGATCTCTACAGAACCACGATACACGAGCCTCGATCCTACAGTAGAGGCGGAGAGATGGAGTTACAAGAGATAGCTTGATTAATGGCGAGGTTGTGGCGGACTTGAGATAAAGCTGGGCCAGTGATTCGATCCAGTAGCACCGTAGTTGAACCGGCGAGCGATTTGAGACTACGGGATTTTCTGAGTGTAACCGCGAGTTTTATGGGTGAGCGAGGATGATCGCGAGGAGTTCATCCGGCGATTCTGGATCATGAGTGATCGAGGCCTCGGAGACGAGTCGATGGTCTGAGTTACGCATCGGTGCGTGATACGCGATCGATTGGTTTGGTCGTGGGAGCTGTCGGGAGAGAATGCCTTAGGCTTTACGGGGCGAGTTCTCAGGCATTTCTTGCACTTCTTGCGCCCGCGGATGAGGAGGGCTCGGGCGACAAATTTTTGGTGTTGCGGCGAGCGAGCGTCTGATGCGGGAGTACAATGTGAGTTCGACTCATTGTCGATGCGTCCGCGTTAGTAGCTAGTATGGAGGATCGAGTCCACCGATATATTACGAGGCTCGATGATTACCTAGCGAGATTGTTAGTGTAGCTCTTGGCGGGCATGGACATTGCCAGCATGCGAGCTTATGCACTTGGAGGTGAGGCGGAGAAATCAGCGGAATGACGAAATCGTGAAGGGCGAGCTGCGAGGTCGCTTTGGTGATTTTGAGGCGAACCGCCTCGGGCGAACTAGTTATGCGCCTCGCCCGGTCTGAGTGGTCCTCACAATCTTGAGCGTCGAGTTTCGGGAAGCGGTCGAGGGCTCGAGGTTGATTTTAGGAGAAGCGGTGTTAACGGTGAAGCCACCTACCTCGTTGTGACCGCTGTGGTAGACTCCATAGTGGAGAGTGTCGTGCTAGTCAGGGAGTTTGTTTTACATGCGGCCAGCGAGGGCCATTTGGGAGAAATTGTCCGACGGGGTGTGGTAGGATAGCACGGACTGAGGATCGGTTGCGTTTTCACCTTCCATAGCTTGAGCGGGATGTTAAATACACGGCGGGCCCACGGTAGAAGGTCGCGGTGGAAGTTCCCGATTTAGCGGTCCTGAATCGCCTATTTTGGTATATCCTTAACCTACAGAGTTTTGTATGTATTGATATTTGTGATGATGTGTTTAGTGTTATGTTCGGATAGCTTTGTGCTAAAGCGTGATGTAGAACTGGTTAGTGAGAAGGGTAAGCTTGAGGGTGAGAAAATGATGAACCTTAGAATATTCTGATTGAGACCTTAGATGTAAGCCGTCTTGAGTACCAGTTTTGCAAGTGATCCTCGTCAGTGCATTTTTATGCCTAGAACGTTTTGTGTGATAAAGTCCACAGGTAGTGTCTGATGGAAGTGGTAGCTTTCATGACTGTATAAAGATTATTCGGATCGGGAGCAAGAGCGTGATGCGTTAAGTGGGTCGGGTTGGGGCCGTGTTGAGGGCCAACCGCGGCTGTTCGAGGTGGGGTCAGTTCTGGGTAGTCCCGCCAGGTGGTAGGGTCACGAGGGTGCTAGGCCCCAGTTTAGTTGACCATCGTATGAGTTTGTGGTTATGTTCGACCAGAAGCGGTTCGTGAAGGCCGGGAATGGCCTTGGCGGAACAGTGAAGCTAGTAAGAGGACCAAGTTTGGAGGTTGTGACTCCAAAGTATTGGAAAGCGAAGCAATAGGCCGAAGTATGGTGCGTATACTAGAAGAGTTCAAGTGTTCGAGGAGGGCACGGCGAGTAAGGAAAGAAGATAACGTGTGTTAGTTAGTGGCGAGCGTGGCGTTGGCAGCTTGTTAGAAGATCTTCTTAGTAATCCACCTTGAGAAGGAACATTCGGGACGAATGTTTCTAAGGAGGAGAATGTTATACCGTATTTCCGGTATATGCGTGAGGCGTGCGTATTAAATTTTGCCTTAAGAATTGACAAGTTTGAAATTTGGGCACAGTGCGAAAGGAGTCGTTTTCGCGAAATGTTTTACTAAACTTGCGAAGGGAAAATTCGGCTATGTCATTTCTAATTTTTGCGGATTTTTAGAGAGGCGAAACATGTTGGACCAGCGGGAGGGTGACATGTCACCTCGCATTGGATGAGTGTGGTGATAATCTTGGCGAATAGGTGGCATGGTTAGGTAGGATATTTTGTGCAAGTTGTGTGGTAGATGGATAAGGTGCACGTGGCTTAATCCTAGCCCTACGCCTAACACTTGGAGTGATCTTGGCCATTGGTTGGCCATGGCTTGACTATAAATACCATACAAGTTGATGAACTTCTGCATCTAAATTGTTCTAAGTGTTAAAATCCTCCACTCTTGAGTGTGAGCTTTTAGTCCCTCTCCCCCACCAGTTGAGCTTGGCAGAGCCACACCCTCCCTTGTGAAGCCTTGGCGAGGGTACCCCTAGCTGGTTGTCTCGTATAAATACCCCCTTTTGTGGTATAGAAATACTCTCAAGTATTGTTATAATGCCCAATACCTTACCTTGTAGTATTCCCGAGTTACACTTATACAAAGCCCAAATACTATTATGCTTCCTTTTAGCCACTAAGAAACCCTAAGGAAAACCTTCATAGTCGGTTGAAGTGTTAAGTAGAAGTTAGTAAGAACTTAGGGTTGTTTGGAGGCGGGTTGGAGGCGCGCGGAGTAGGAGCTAAACCTTGCTCGGGATCATTATAACTTGGATAATTTTGGGCTTATCGAGGTAAACACTCTTAACATACATTTGTAATTGGAAATTACATGTTGTTGGAATATATAGTTAAGGTATACTATATAGAATTGAACATAGTTGTGCGGCAATGTCTTGCGACTTAGCTGAACTTTAAGATGAAGCTGATTGTAATTACTTAGGGTGTATTCTGATGGGCTTGTATAGCATTCTTGTGAAATAGAATTTTACGTCCAGGTTAAGCGTGTAAAACCACCCTGGTTGGCTTAGTGGCCGGCCTCGATAGAGGTGGAGAATTAAGCTGTTGCGGGAGGTCTTTGCCGAATTTTACGTAGAATATTCTCGTCGGGATCTAAAGATATTAATAGGCGTCTTGTGGCCTCTATAGGTTGTAGTACTACGTGTGGGTGATCTGCTTGGCTTAGAGTGTGGCCAAGCGGTTTGAAGTCTTGGGGCGTTTGCTATTAGTGATGTCGTCGCGAGGTATGTGAACCTCTTCTTATCTGTTCTAGCATGATATGTGTATAACTATGTAATGCGGTGAGCGTCGTGTGTTAAATGTATTTTATTGTTTTGAATAATAAATTTTTATAACGGATTTATTGGAAGTTGGTTATAGCACTCTATGTAAATGAGAAATGCTTTGTGGTTTTTAAAAGATAAGCGGTTTGACTTATACTTGAGCTTGATGTGTGATAATAAGAACCTTGAAGTATTCTAAAGATTAAGAAACCTTTTTGAAAGAAGTGTATACTTGGCTTGAAAACATAAAGTTATACGACTTTATGAGAAGTTAGGTGTAACGTCTTAAGAGAGATAAAAGAATGGTTTAATGGTTTTAGAAGTTAAGAGACTTATTCTTAAAAGATAAGAGACTTATTTGTTATACCTGTATTTCAGTATATGCGTAAGGGAATACGTGCAAAATCTAGCCTTAAGATTAGGCCAAGTTGAAATTGTTATACGTATTTTTCGGTAATATGCGTGAGAATACGTACAAAAGTCTAGCACTTAAAGTTTGGGCAAAACGTTTTTTGAGCACAACTCGCAAGAATAGTTTCAGCGAAGCGTTTCCACGGCTTTCGTAGGGAAAATTCTGGCTATGCCATTACTATTTTGCGGATTTTTAGAGAGGCAAACATTTTGGACCAGCGGGAGGCGACATGGCACCTCCGTTGATGGACTTGAAATCGTCCATTGGACGAAAATGGAGAGGTTAACACGTTTTTGTGCCTTGCACAAAATCAAGGAGTTGGTAGGATATTTGTGTTTAGTTAATCCTCACTTACACTTGCCTTGCCTTGTCTTCATCTTGGCCATTGGTTGGCCAAGGCTTGGCTATAAATACCCCTTTAGATGAAGAATTCTTCGTCCACAAAGTTAATCTTCCAGTCTAAAAATCCTCTCCTCTCCATTAGCCTTTCGTCGACACCTCCCCCGGTGAGGTTGGCGGGGCCTACCCCCCTAGCCTGGCGAAATCTACCCCCTCCTTGGTAGAAAAGTTGTCTTCTAGTATCGTTATAATGCCCAAATACCTAGCCCAAATCCTTAGTACTTTGTAGGAGTTGTAAAGAACTTCTAAGGTTTCTTGGAGCTCTGGGATGTACAACTTAGGAGCTAAACCTTGCTCAGTGTGACTTTATCTAGGATATTATTGGGCTTACAGGGTAACTAATCCTAACCCTCTTTTGAATTAGAGAATACTTGTAGTAGTATTAGAATAAGTATTAAATACTTAGAAGAATATCACGAGAATAGAATTGAGCTGTTACCACAGTAGAAGGGTTTAAAGAAGAATAATCAAAGCGTACTTACATGGAATTTGTTTTCCTGATGAACTTATATAGCTCAGGGTAGGGAAGTCTGCCCGACTTTAAGTAAATTGTGAACCCTACTGTTTAGAATGACCTTGAGTAGTCTTTGATAGATATACGTGACTATTATGGTGACTCTGCGCGACATATTGACTTGGCGGTGGTTTTATTTGAGAAGGTATGTGATTCTTCTAAAGCATGATATTTTACAATATATAGTGCGGTGGCGTACATATGTTAACTGAATAATAACTACGGCAATGTCTTTGACTTAAGCTTTGAATAATACTTATGGCAATGCCTCACGGCAAGCTGAATAATACTTCACTGCGATGCCTGGCTTAAGCACAGTGAATAATAATCTGAAAACATTTCAAAGAATCTTGAATCATTTTTAAGAAGATAAATATTTGGTTTTAAAACAAAAGCTTAAGAGTTATACTAGCTTTATGGGAAGTTAGGTATAACAACTTAAGAAGATAAAAAGGCATTTACTTATTTGTTTATAAAAGCCTTGTATTGATTTACATTAAGTGTAATAAGATTTGTGTGATAAGTAGACATATTATGATGCTACAGGTTAGTGTCTTGAAATCTTTGTGTAAAAGGTCATTCTTGCGTGCTTACGTTGCTTAAAGGTAAGTCCGTTGTCTTTGTTATTGTATCACCTACCATCTTGAGATTATCTGAGGGCTTGCCCCGTCTTGCAGTCTATCACGGCTATGATCTGTGAGACTATGCGGAGGCGGCGGTATGCTCGGGATTGATCATTCGGGTGTTTAGCGATGCGGGGATTCCACATGCGATCTGTTGAGACTATCGGTCTTTTGAGGCTATGCGAGCTGCGGGAGCCTAGGCGGATCTGGGGTTAGCTGCCCCGATGCGAGATACCTCATGCGGGCGTGTGTGACCTATGCGGCTGCGAAAGTCGAGACTAGGCCGCATGGAATGATACTATGGGCGATTGGCCTTGCCGATCATTCGCGGCCTAGAATAGACACATTCTGATTTTCCTATTCTTGTTGTTGTTTGTGATGTGGCACTATGTGCAATTGAGTGATTGTATTTGTGAAAAGGTTTTAAATACTTTGATTTCATTTGATTCTTTATAGTTTCACATACTTAGTACTGTTATGCGACCTCCTTGAGGCTGCGTTCATCTGCGCGGTAAAGGCAGCAGTGCTAGATCCGCGTCCTTAGGATCTTTTGCGTTGGTGTCGAGCTCCATCTTATAGGAGCTCTACTTTTAGGTATGATCTCCTGTATTGTAGATAGTTTTATCTGATCGAGTATGGCGGGCACTGTCCGCCATAGTTATCTACTTCCTTAAGTGCAGTACTTATTATGCGATTGGGATGTAGCGCAAAACTTGATTATTTATATATGCTTAGAAAGCGCGTTTTCTTACATAAAGCGTGTCTTATTTTATAAAGCTGTTTCTGTCTTGGTTTATATTTCAGTGGTTACTACGATGTATGGCTACTTAGGTGCCGGTAAGGCACGATCCACGGGCCGGGCAGTCGTGACAAAAGTAGTATCGAAGCGATTAATCCTCGGAAAGTGTCTGACCGTATCTAGTAGAGTCTTGATTATCGGTGTGTTGTGCACCACGATGTCGAGGAGGCTATAGGATATTTAGGATTAGTTTCCATTCTTCTCATTACGAGATCGTGCTTTAGAAGGCTGTGTTATAGGTTGGACCCCAACGTATTCCTTTCTATGCTGATTATGCCTCCGTAAGGCAGCCGGGCGAGAAGGGCAAAGCGGCGAGGAGGCGCTAGCGAGACACCGAGTCACGAGGCTCAGGCCCGATCTATACGAGGCGGCGAGTTCTATGGCGCCGCCCGGCCCGAGACCGAGTACCCGCCTCGCATCCCGCGGCTGGGGCGGAGAGTTAGAAATCTGAGAGATAGCCCGACTATTGGCTAAAGTTGTGGCCCGTACGAGGAGAAATTTGGATCGGCAGTTCCAGCTCGGCTCGATCGCGCCCGTAGTACGAGGCGAGATAGTTTGAGGCTACGAGATTTCTTGAGTTGTAGCCGCGAGTTTCTGGTCGGCGGAGGATGATCGCGGGAGTTCATCCGTCGATTCTGAAGGATTATCGCGGGTGATCGGGGCTTGAGGCGAGGCTGTGACATTCAGTTCGCATCGCTGCGTGATACGCGATCGATTAGTTTGATTCATGGGAGCTTTCACGGGAGAGCATGCACCTCAGCCCGGTATGGGATGAGTTTTGAGGCTTTCTCGCACACTTCTTGCCTCATGAGATGAGGAGGCACGGTGATAGATTCTTGTTCTTTGAGGCGGGAGGGCGCGGTGAGAGTCTGATGTCGAGTTTGATTCTTTGGCTCGATATGTCCACTGGTAGCGAGATGGAGGGCGGTGCGTCGCTATGTCAGGCTAGATGATTACATGGCGAGTCTTGTGCGGGTGTGTCCACCCGGCGGTATGGACATGCCGTATGCGAGCTCATCTGCTGGGATGTGAGGCGTAGAGACGGCGGGTAGAAGCGATATCAGCGGCGAGAAGAAGGCGAGGCGGCGGTTCTTTTAGTGGTTCGGGGTGGCGGCATCGCGAAGTCGGTGCACCACGGCGGTAGCGAGCGCTCACCTCATTCGTCTGGCCCGGAAGCGATCGAAGGCGGTCGGGGCGGGACTTGTTTCGAGTAGCGAGTGCTAACCGTTGAACCTGCTCGGTGTGCCCGTTGGCGAATACCGTGCAGGAGGCGTACTCAGGGAGCTGCTATACTTGTGGCGGCGGTCATTTCGCGAAGTTTGTCAGGCCGGGGCGGCGGTAGTAGGGCCCGATGCGAGTTTGTTGCGACTCTTCATCCCGGCGATTTACTCGCCGGAGAAAAGGTACTCGTGGACCGGGTCGTGGCGAGGTCGTGGCGCGGGTCGATTCTAGCGGTCCTCGAACGCATTTATGCTTTGTCGGTAAGCGAGATCGGGAGGCCTCGCTGATGTCGTCCACGGTACCTTATCGATTTGGGTTTGATGTGTATGCTTTGATAGATCGGGTTCTACTCTGTCCTATATATCTCCTTGTTGCTAGTAGGATAGGGATAGAGCACGAGTCCATAGACACTTTCGAGGTAGCTACGCCGATGGGTGATTCGGTGGTAGCTCGGCGGGTATATAGAGCTTGTCTGTGACCATTCTGATCGTCGGACCCTGGCGACTTGATAGAGTTGGAGATGATTGACCGGCGTGATTATGGGGATGGATTGGCTAGCTTCTTGCTCGCCAATGTAGGCTGAGAGAGAAAGTATGCAGTTCAGTTTCTGAGGCGGTTGTTGAGTGGGAGGAGCACGGTATCGTAGAGGTAGGTTTATTTCCTACCTCAGGCTAGGAAGATGGTGCGAGAAGGGTATATCTACCATCTCGTTCGGGTGTTTGATCTTTGAAGGCTGCGGTACAGATTTTGATCGATTCCGATGGTCGTGAGTTCCCGGGCGTGTTTCGGATGACCTCCGGGTATCCCTCACGAGAGGAGATTGAGTTTGTATTGACATATTGCGGACACTCGGCCTATTTCCATTCGCCATCTGAGAATGGCACTGCCGAGTTGAGAGAGTTGAAGGATCGGCTTGGAGATTTCTTTGGAGAAGGGCCATCGGGCCTAGTGTTTCTCCACAGGGCGCGGTATTGTTCGTGAAGAAGAAGGGCGGGGCCTTTGCGCATGTGTGTTGATCTGAGCGGTGAACAAGGTGACCATTAAACAGATACCCCCTTCCCGGGATTGATGATTTGTTCGACCCGATTGCGAGTGCGAGATGTTTCTCAAGATTGATCTGCGATCGGGCTATCATCAGTGCGAGTCGAGAGGTGGATGTCTAGAATTTGCATTCGGACGATGCGGGCATTATGAGTTAGGTCATGTCTTTTGGGTTGACCAATGCTCGGCGGTATTCATGGATTTGATGAGCGAGTGTTCAAACCATTTTGAACCGCGTTTGTGATAGTGTTCATTGATGATATCTTGGTTTATTCTCGCTCAGGCGAGGAGCATGCGGAGCGTTTGAAATTTGTCTTGTGATTCTCGGGACCAGCGATTATGCGCCAAGTTTTCCAAATGTGAGTTTTGGTTGACTTGATGGCGTTTCTTGGGCATATTAGCCGGGTGATGGCATTCAGTGAATCTGGCCAATCGAAGCGATCGAGGACTTGGCCTGAACCTCTTACTCAAATGAGGTTCGCGATTTTACGGGCCTTGCGAGGATATTATCGGTTCGTAGAAGTTTGCTTCTATCTACGCACCGTTGACTAGGTGACTCGAAGGCAGCCAAGTTTGATGGTGATGCTTGTGGCGGGGTTTCGATTCTTTGAAAAGAGGCAGCGGCCGCCCGTTCTTACTCTTCGGAGGGTCGGATGGTTATATCGTGTATTGTGATCGTCGGGCATCGGGTTGGGATGTGTGTTGATGCGGCATGGCGGGGTTATAGCATATGCATCGGCAATGAAGAAACACGAGAACTACCCGCGTGATTTGGAGTTAGCGGCCGTGATTCACGCTTTGAAGATCTGGAGCACTATTTGTATGGGGTTCGCGTGGATATTTATCTGAGACCACAGAGCCTCGGTATATCTTGACGAGAGGAGTGAACTTACAGCAGAGGCGGTGGTTAGAGTTGCTTAAGGATTACGATGTTGATATCTGTACCAGGAAGGCCAATGTTGTGGCGGATGCTCTTAGTCGTAGGTCGATGGGAGCCTATCGGATGTGCGGCTAGAGAGGAGGACATGGTTGCGTGATTTGCATCGATTAGCGAGCCTTGGTGTCCGTTTGATTGATTACGATAGCGGTGGGGTTAGAGTTCGTGAGGTTGCGAGTCTTCCGTCGTCGAGGTGAAGAAGCAGATTCGAATCGGCTTTGATTCGATATCGTGATCTGACTCTTACGTGAGGCAAGGGTCCTTTTGAGTAGCACGATGGGGTGCTAAGGTTTGAAGCGGTGTGTTCCGGATGTTTGAGGACTTGGCGGCGAGTTCTTGAGGAAGCACCTGCGGTAGCGTTACTCTATCCATCAAAGTCGACCAAGATGTACCCGACCTTAGATCGTGTATTGGTGGGATGGCTTGAAGAGGGCGTTGCGAGTTAGTAGCTCGGTGCGTGTTGTCGGGTGAAGGTAGAGCACGAGGCACGGTGGTTTATTCTGACGATTGAGATCCCGACACGGAAGTGGGAGGTAATCAACATGGACCATCCGAGTTACCTACTTTCGGAGGAGACGTGATTCTATATGGGTTATAAATCGGCGGTGGCGAAATCAGCCACTTTCTTCCGTCGGGGCGACTTTTGGTGAGGATTATGCGGACTTTACATCAGAAGATCGTCGGTGCGTGATCCCTACGATCATATCGACAGAGCGATTTACGGCTAGCACGGAGTCCTTCGAGGGTTTAAGGGGCGAGTGAGCACAAATCTGCATTTCATCCTGAGCAGAGCGACGGCGAGCGCACTTATCCGGACTCTTGAGGATATCTTTGCGAGCTTTGTGTTATTGACTTGATGGTAGTTGGGAGGATCATTTGCCTCTGGTTGAGTTCGCGTATAATAATAGCTACCACTCGGTATTGGATGGCGCCTTATGAGGCCTTGTAGGAGGAAGTGCGGATCGCCTATAGGTTGGTTCGATGTGGGCGAGTGCGGCTAGTGGGACGATTTGGTACGAGCGATGGATAAGGTGAAGCTTATCAGGCGGCTATTAATGACTCGAGTCGGCGAATCGTATGCGAGATCATCGTCGTCGGCATCTTGAGTTCGAGGTTCATGATTGGGTTTTCCTAAAGGTGTCACCCATGAAGGTGTGATGAGATTCGGGAAGAAGAAACTCGGCCCAGGTACATTGGGCGTTTGATTGTCGCGAGGTAGGCAAGGTTGCCTATGAGTTGAATCTGCCGTCCGTCTGGAAGCGGTGCATCGGTGTTTCATGTTTCTATCTTTGAGAGATGTATCGGGGATCCATCTAGGGTACACCGATTGGCGATGTCGGTGTGAGGGTTATCGTATGAGAGATTCCATAGCGATAGTCGATCGTCGAGTTAGCGTCTGCGGACGAAGGGCGTGGCTTCCGTCAAAGTCTTGTGGCGGAGCAGGCTCGAGGAGGAGATGGCGTGGGAAGCCGAGGAGGACATGAGGCGAAGTATCCTCACCTATTCCCACACCTCGGGTAATTCACTTTCCCTACTTGTAAAATTTTCATTATCATTTATGCCTAAGTGTTGTTACGTGGCGTGTGTGGCTTTGCAGCTGTTTAAGTTGAAGAATCTTATCGTTAAGCTGTCTTGGGAAGGAACATTCGGGACGAATGTTTCTAAGTGAGGAGAATGTTATACCCGTATTTCAGTATGCGTAAGGAATACGTACAAAAATCTAGCCTTAAAGATTAGGCCAAGTTCGAAATTGTGCACGACTTCGGCAAAGAATCGTTTCAGGCGAAGCGTTTCCACGACTTTCGTAGGAAAATTCGGCTATGCCATTACTATTTTTGCGGATTTTTAGAGGCGAAACATTTTGGACCAGCGGGAGGCGACAGCACCCTCCATTGATGAACAGATAAATCCATTGGGCGAAAATGGAAGGTTAGGCACGTTTTTGTGCCTTGCACAAGTCGAGGAGTTGGTAGGATATTTGTGTTTAGTTAATCCTCACCTACACTTGCCTTGCACTTGTCTTCATCTTGGCCATTGGTTGGCCAAGGCTTGACTATAAATACCCCCTTTAGATGAAGAATTCTTACGTCCACAAAGTTATCTTCAAGTCTAAAATCCTCTCCTCTCCCTTAGCCTTTAGTCCAGCCTCCCATGAGTGAGTTGGCGAGGCCTACCTAGCCTGGCAAATCTACCCACTCCCTTGGTAGAAAAGTTGTCTTCTAGTATTGTTATAATGCCCAAAATACCTAGCCCAAATCCCTTAGTCCTTTGTAGAAGTTGTGAAGAACTTCTAAGGTTTCTTGGAGCTCTGGGCTTGACAGGAGCTAAACCTTGCTCGGTGCGACTTTATCTAGGATACTATTGGGCTTACAGGAGTAACTAATCCTAACCCTCTTTTGAATTAGAGAATACTTCTGTAGTAGTATTAGAATAAGTATTAAATACTTAGAAGAATATCACGAATAAATTGAGCTTACCACAGTAGAAGGGTTTAAAGAAGAATAATCAAAGCTGTACTCACATGGAATTTGTTTTCACGATGAACTTATATAGCTCATGGGTGAGGAAGTGCTTGACTTTCAGTAGAATTATGAACCCTCTGTTTAGAATGACCTTGAGTAGTCTTTGATAGATATCTGTGACTATTATAGGTGACTCTCTGCTTGCGACATATTCAACTTGGCGGTGGTTTATTTGAGAAGGTATGTGATTCTTCTAAAGCATGATATTTTACAATATATAATGCGGTAAGCGTACGTATGTTAGCGAATAATAACTACGGCAATGTCTTTGACTTAAGCTGAATAATACTTATGGCAATGCCACGGCTTAAGCTGAATAATACCTACGGCAATGCCTCGGCAACACTGAATAACAAGAACTGAAAACATTTCAAAGAATCTTGAATCATTTTTAACGAAGATAAATATTTGGTTTTAAAACAAAGCTTAAGAGTTATACTAGCTTTATGGGAAGTTAGGTATAACAACTTAAGAAGATAAAAAGGCTATTTACTTATTTGTTTATAAAGCCTTGTATTGATTCTGTTAAGTGTAGTAAGATTTGTGTGATAAGTAGACATATTATGATGCTACAGGTTAGTGTCTTGAAATCTTTGTGTAAAGGGTCATTCTTCTTGTGCTTCGTTGCTAACCCGGTAAGTCAGTTATCTTGTTATTGTATCACTACCCCCTTTTGAGATTATCTGAGGCTTGCCCCCTTGATGCGAGTCTATCGGCTGTCACGATCTGTGAGACTATGCGGGAAGCGACGGTATGCTCGAGATTGATCATTCGGGTGTTGCTTTGATGCGAGATTCCTATGCGGTCTGTTGAGACTATGCGGTCTTTTGAGGCTATGCGAGTGCGGGAGCCTAGGCGGATCTGGGGTTAGCTGCCCGATCACGAGGATACCTCATGCGGGTGCATGTATGACCTATGCGAGTGCGAAAGTCGAGGACTAGGCACTTGAGAATGATACTATGGGCGATTAGCGCCCTTGATCATTCGCGGCCTAGAATAGACACATTACTGATTTTCTATTCTGTTGTTGTTTGTGATGTGGCACTATGTGCAATTAGCCCGATTGTATTTGTGAAAAGGTTTTAAATACTTTGATTTCATTTGATTCTTTATAGTTTCACATACTTGGTACTGTTATGCGACCTCCTTGAAGTGCGTTCATGCTGCGGTAAAGGCAGCGGTGCTAGATCCGCGTCCTTAGGATCTTTGCGTTGGTGTCGGGAGCTCCGTCTTCTCGGAGCTCTGCTTTTAGGTATGATCTCCTGTATTGTAGATAGTTTTATCTGATCGAGGGTATGGCGGGCCTGTCCGCCATAGTTATCTACTTCCTTAAGTGCAGTAATCTTATTATGCAGTTGGGATGTAGCTGCAAACTTGATTATTTATATATCGAAAGCGGCGTTTTCTTACATAAAGTATGTCTTATTTTATAAAGCTATTTCTGTCTTGGTTTTATATTTCGTAGTTACTCTGATGTATGGCTACTTAGGTGCCCGGTGAGCACCGATCCGCAGGCCGGAATAGTCGTGGTATCACGCCAGCTCCGAGCTGGCGGCCTGGTACCTTACCCGAACTTTTACAGTGATGCTGACGAGTAATGCTCGAAGGCTTAATGGAACACCTCACGCTACTAACATGAGACATAACGTGAGCAGTATAAAACAATAATACAGCTTGCGCTTGCCTTACGGCATATATAAACAATCTTTTAAAGAAGAACGATTTAATCCTTTTTCAAACCTGCCCTTGCGCGGTACTACAGACCTGCAAGATTTTAGCAACTATGGCGGGGCTGAGGGCCATGGCCACTTGCACACGAATGTAAAGCCTACCTCTGGCCAGCGAGACTATCTGCAAACAACTCCAGGGCAGGCTTTCCCAAATCTTTGAGCTGTGACCACTAAGAGCGAGGATCATCAGGCTAAATTGTACCTTTTCTGCGGCAAACGCGGCCCGAAGGAAGTCGATGCTGACATGCTTACAGTATGTGAAGCCCCATAAAAATATCATTATGGCTTGAAATCATAGTGAGTAATGCTATGCTCATGAGCGGCGGGAGAGCATGTAATGATAACCAAACTCTGATTCACAACAACTAGCGGTCGTGTCAAGTCGAGGACTCGCGCCCTCAAGTCATCACAATAAGGCCAAATGCGGGAGTAAGAAATGTCACGAAGAGCATAGCCGACCTAAGACCCCGAGTACCACGCAAATACCCTGGCCCCTTTATCCGCGAGGTCTCCTCTGGAAGCGCACCGGGATCGAAGTGCGACGTGCAGCGGCCCGCGGTGTCATAATGCTTGGCGTCTATTCACTGGAACTCTACGCCAGCTCGCGCTAGGTCGCGCGCTGAGACCCGCGTAAGGTATTCCTCGAATCACGGTCCCTAGACCACTTTGAGGTATACCCGGCGTGGCGACCACAACCACCGGTATCCGTCACGGACTTAGTGACGCGTAGCCCACCTGAGACCGCGTAGTCTCGAGAGGCCGCGCTGGGAAGTCCCACGCGTCGGAAATAAACACGGAATGATCGATCGATCACGGAGCACTCTGCGCTGACTCGCCGTAGTCTCAAGGACCCGCGTAGTGAAGTATAGACCCACGGCGTCAAGGGTGGCAAGCCTGCGGTATAACTTTACGATCGGTGGGTAGGTGATCTGATGTGATCTGATGGACTTGTACGCTTTTAACAATGTAAGCCTGTGAAGAATGACCCGCTTCATATAATACGCGAGGAATGCCACTAACCTGAGTAAGCGATCCTAACATGTTTACTTATCAAATCAACAGAAAGTATTACAAGGCTATCACGAGCGAATACAATCAAGTTGTTCCACACGAGAGTACTTTCTCTTTATGAAGTTAAATTATCTAACTTGACGTGCTTCACGTCATTAAATCTTTAAAGAATCCCGATCACACTGCTCAGCATAAGTCACCTGATACAGTAGTATAAAATGAGTGGTTATCTTTTTAAAGTAAACCAAAACACTTACCTTTGTAAAATCAAGTAACAACATTATTTTCCAAGCGTTGAGTTTGCCTAATTTCAAATGTTTCCAGTTTCTTATTTTAAAAAAGGTTTACGTGAGTTCATAGTCTTATTAGTTTCCAGAATAAATCCTTTTTATTAACCAATTGAAAGAATATCAGCGCTTCATGTATAAGTAGGTTATTCTTATTGGCCTATAACAATCTTATTACAGCGGCCATGACTAGCGTCTAAATATCATTTTGTCTTATCTTAGGCTTCTGTACGGATGGGGAAGTTTCTGCTTAAGTTTTTAATACGTACTTAATTATTCAAAACATTTTCCTTTTATTACTTATTTACTTGGTGGTTTGTGCGATACCACGTCACGATTTCCAAAATCGATACAAAACATTCTTAAGTGGGTATACTAACTTTACATAAAAGCTAGTATAACTCTTGCAGTTTTCAAAAAATACATTACTACACATATTGCTTTTTCAAAAATGATTTTATAAACCTTTTTGAAATCTTGAGTTATTCGTTACATGCATATGTAACAAATCGATTTATAAATCAAAATCGATTGCACCTTTCGAAAACCGCGCCCATTTTCTTACCTCACGTAAAGTACATTTATTTATAACCAAACATTAAAAAGCTAGTTATATACGCTTTTATGTTTACCTAACAATCGAACACGTTAATGAAGTCTCATTGCAATGCTACCATAGATTCATACGTATCATGCCCCAGGAGGAGATAGGAAGAGGTTACCATACCTCGCGGCCAGGGATATCGACTAATGGCAAGCGCTCAAGCGATCGACTTCTCCCACTTAAGCCAGAGTGGATGCGTTCCACGCGTGGCACTTGACTATAAGACGCGGCGAGTGACGTTATTAGCATGCGTAGAACATTACCACGAGAAATTCGGCGGCACCTCCGCCGCATGCAGCGTAAATCTCCTCCTCTGTCGTGCAGGCTGCAAGCCGAACTTGACCGAGAGGGAGTTATCACGTCCCAACCGAGCAGAGTCTGATTCTGCTATCACGTATCTTTACCAAGTAATCTAGCACATGTCTGAGTCCTATGTAATTCTGATTCGATTCGATTCCTTGATTCTTGCAGGCTTAAGTCAAAGGAGCATTGCCAACATTCTACGTTCGATTCATATATGAAGTATACTTCAACTATATATTCCTAACGTAATGTAATATCAATTCTATTAGGGGACGAAGATAATTACCTCGATAAGCCCATAATTGCTCCGAGTTTAAGAAAGTCGATCGTAGCAATGTTTATCTTACTGCATAGGGTGCTCCGTCCGCTCGAACAACCGCCAGGTTCTAGCAGCACAAAGCCTCGACTAACCATGGGATTTTCCATGAGGTTGGTTTGGTAGCGGGAAGTATGATAATGTTTGCAGGCTTGCCCATTATGATCATAGCCTTGAGATACTACGGAGTATTGGAGCGACAAGGTATTTGGGCATTATATGATACTTTTGAGTATTTCTCGATACGAGAGAGGTGCCGGAGACACCAGTGAGGGTGCTCGGCGAAGGGCTGGAGGGGAGAGGTATCTGGCCTGAAACCACATGAAAGGGAGAGGCTCTTGGGCCCGGGTCGACAAGAGGAGAGGGGTTCGAGGCAGAGATTTGAGGGATGAAGGGAGTCTTCAAAGGAGGTATTTATAGAGGTATGAGCCAGCGGGCGAGATGTAGTGCTATGCAAAATTAGCAGGGCGAGATGTGCCCCGAGTGCCTAGTCTACTCGCGATCCGCATAAAATCTAGCGACTTGACCGCTTGGAAATGTCGGTGGCGTCAGCTCCATGACTTGAGGTGACAGAGTGTAAGCCCTCGTTGGTCCCAAAACATTTCCTCTCGGAAGAATCCATAAAATGAAGAACGCCAGCGGGTGCCCTGCATAGAGATTATGTAAAGCGTTTGTCAACTGACTGCAATGGCAACGTACTGAATGCTCGTTCGGCGACTTCAGGGGGTGACGTGTCACCCTCCTAATAGCCCCAAAATAAAACATCTTCCAAATCTCCTGATAGCGCCAAAATCCCCAAAGAAACAAAGTACGTTTGCTTACATGCGTAAATTTCACGTGTTGTGACCATTTAGAAAATAAAGTTATAATTCTCTATTATTTAAGTCGAATGCAAATGCAGGAATCAATTTCGATATGAACATTTTCCTTTACAAAAGCGAAACTTTTATTGGAAAAATCCTCTCTCGCTCCGATCTTTACGCCGTATTCTAAATAAATCGTCGTCGTACCCTGGAACTACGAGGTATAACATTCTCTCCTTAGAAACATTTAAATGAATGTTCCTTCCTGAAGTCTCAGAAACAACCGTCATGATGTAGTCTTCACTCTTTTATGCCCAAGGCGATCTGCCGTACAGCCCCGAAACAAGCTAGCAAAAATGCTTACCTCGATCCCACGAGGAAACACCTCTAACGTCACAAAATGATACCAACACTGTCGCACACTGAGGCATTAACATGTTGACAAATGATAGTTTGCGTCAGTCAAAAAACATGCGCAACAGAACTCTTTACCACGTTTAAATCTGCTTGATGTCAAAACTCGAGAGTTACTATCTACCGCGTGAAGTGCGTTATTCACGGAACCTCTGGATGGATCTTGTCCTTCCGAACATAACAATCTGAAGGGCCGGACGTCTTGCCTCACAAGTCGGACGGCAAATGC
>CM056720.1:105869268-106103861 GCA_029844215.1 Przewalskia tangutica | reverse complement strand
CTGCATCGAAAAAAAGAACTTATACCAAAAAGATAAACTCCCAATGTAAGGAGCTATCTGAAAACTCGAGCAGGTCCTACACTGCCGATCACCACACAGCACCTAAACTCGCAGATGAACGCAACCTCGGCGAGGTCAAGATTTAAGAACGTACAAGTATGGGGTTTAAAATATCAGAATGAAATCATTCAATACTTTAAATAAAACAGAGATACGATGAGAAGCTAACCTACAAGACACAAACACATAAGCAATATAATAAGTCGTGGACGATGCCTTCAAGTTATTTCTTTAAATATAACTACGGGTCTTACGCCCATAATATCAATCATGCCTGTGAATCCTTCCTCACCACGGTAAGATCCATGATATAATATAACACCAATAGGCATACATGAACACCAAGTCCCACTCGTGTCCTTAAAATCAGCACGCCAAGTAGGAACGAGCGTGCAGTATAATCGCCTCGGTTTACCCTCATTTATACTCTACCCTCGAGTAAGTGGTAAAGCGTGGTATAACGCCTGGTTTACCCTCATTTATACTCTTACCGAGAAGGTGGTAAGTGGTATAACGCCTCGGGTTTACCTCATTTATACTCTACCTCGAGTATGCGGTATAACGCCTGGGGTTTACCTCACTTATACTCTTACCCTATCTCAACCACACAAACAAAACATAAGCACTACCATGTCTTTTATAACGATCCGAATTTAACCCAAGTACTACAAATAACTAAGATACCCGTGGAATCCCACATCACCGCTTATAAGGCCCAAGTAACTTACAACAAGACAAATTCACCCTCCAACCGAGAGTCGCAAGAACGTAATAAAACATAATACTTGCACTCAAAGCGCTATCACCAAAGACACATAGGAAATTCTCAATTAATCAAGCCAAAGTACTTATCAAGGCACACATAGAATAATTCTCACCAACCAAGCCAAAGTACTTATCAAGGCACACATAGTGTTATACCGTATTTCCAAGCAGATGACGTAGGACGACGTAGAAAGTCTGGGGCTTTGGTGCTGGCTTCGCCGATTTTACTTTGTGCACAACACCCTAGAGTCGTTTCGACTAAACGCTTTACATAATCTTCATAAGGAAAATTCCGGCCATGTCATTTTTAATTTCATGATTTTTCCAGAGACGAACATTTTGGACCAACAAGAGGGCGATACTTGGCACCTCTCATCAGCGGCTTGAAGCGCAACATCGACGCATTTCTGACATTTTTGTCAAGTAGTAGTAGGATATTTTGTGGTAGATGGATAAGGTGCACATGGACGAATCTTGGCCCTACACTTGCCTTGCACTGCATGATTCGCCATCGTCGCCTATAAATACCCCTTTTCAAGACTTCTTCATCCATTCCTAAACTTTCCTAAGTCTTGAGAGCTTCCCCTCATGTGGTGTTCTCGCCCCTCCCCTTGTGAGGCCCCCTGGCCGAGCCCTCCCTCGTCGAGTAGTACCCCTGGGGCTGGGTTGGCCGGCGGGTATACACCCCCTTTACGTGGTGTTGTCTCGTATAAATACCCCTCTTGGTAGAAATACTCTCCAGCATCACATTATACCCAAATTTCCTTAGCCAGATACCTTGTAGTATTCCAAGATTACACTTATACGAAAGCCCGTAAATACTTCATTATACTTCCTTCAAATACAAAAACGAAACCCTAAGGAAAATCTCCATAGTTGGTCGAGTATTAAGAAGTTGAGAACTTCTAAGGGTTATTTGGAGCGGGTTCGAGCACCGAGTAGAGCTAAACGCTGCTCAGATCGACTTTATACTTGGATAATTTTGGGCTTATCGAGGTAAACACTCTGACTTCTATTGTAATTGGAAATTACATGTCAGAGGAATATATAGTTGTAGATACTATATATAGAACTGAACATAGTTGTGCAAGTAAATGTCTTTTGACTTAAGCCCAATTTAAAGAAGAGAATTGAACTGATTTACAAAGGATCAGACATGAGACTTGTGAAGTTTGACGTAGGGAAGTGGTCGCCAAAATTTCCGTAGAATCTGTATTCAGATTTATTCTACCGAGTAGTCTAGACTTCTTGATAGACTTGTATAACCTTATAGGTCAATGTTCTCAGTAGCACGTACTACTTGAAAGGTGGACAAGGCTAGCCGTTATAGCCAGGAGCGCTTTAATAATAGTCATAATCGTCGCGAGGTACGTGATTCTTCCTATCCTCTCGAGCATGATATTTTAAAGAATATATATATAGTACGCAGACGATTTATTTGTTAATCGAATAATAATTACGCAATGTCTCCTGACTTAAGCCCAATAATATTGAAGTTTTTCAGTTAATATCAATCATTTTAATTAAAGAGTAATACTTGGTTTTAAAGCTTAAGAGTTATACTAGCTTTATGGAAAGTTAGGTATAACGGCCAAGAGGGATAAAAGAATGATTTATTGATTTAAGAAGTTAAGAGACTCGATCTAAAAGATAAGAGACTTGACTTAATTGAATTTTGTTAAAAGTGTGAAACCTCATTCGTGAGTAAATGCAGTACTTGGTTTTCAAAAGGAATTATGTTTTACCGATTTCTAAATCGTATCAAGTATTTAACAAAACCACAAGAACGCTTAATAAAGTGGAAATGTTTTGACTAATAAAGTATTATTAAAACCAAGAGAAACTACCATCTTCATAGAAGCCAGATGACAAAAATGATATTACATTTCCAGATCATGGTCAAGTATCAAGATTTTTATGAACAAGAATAACCTACTCACACATAAGGTATATATTTCTCAAATTGTTTTAAAGGATTAAAACTACGAACTACAAACCTTCAAAATGAGAAACTTGAGTAATTGAAATTAGGCAAACTTGGAACGCTTTGGAAAAGAATGTTGTTACTTGATTTTACAAAGAGAAGTGTTTGATTTACTTCAAAAGATAATCACTTCATTTTCATATACTACGGTATCAGTGACTTTTGCGAAAGTAACGATCTTTAAAGAGTTAATGTATTAAGTACTTGGGGATAAAACCCGATCTTGTTAATCATATAGTAGAAAGTACCGCGTGTGTATAACTTGATTGTGTTGGTTTGTGATAGCCTTGTAATACTTTTTGTTAACTTGATAAGAAACACGTTGTGATGCTACGAAAGTTAGATTCTCGCGACGTTTGTGTAAAGCGGTTTTCCTTGTCAGGCTTAGGTTGTTTAACGATACGTCGTTATGTTAGTATTATATCACCCATGATTCCGGTTAAGCCGCCTCCGACGCAGGTAGACTCAAAGTGTCTCAGGTGACCTATGATTCGAGAATACCTTATGCTGGTCTGTGGCCTCATGCGAATCAAGGAGTTCCAGTGTCACGACCGATCCTGGCCCGATCGTGCCTTACCCTGCACCCTAGTTGATACAACATCGAGAAAACCAATGGAATATAAAACTTAAACAAGAAACAAGATATACGATCATAAACAAAGCAACCAAACGGTTATCCTTCCAATAAAATATATATAAACAACTCTTTCAAAACGAATGCTTTAATCCTTTTACAAGCCCCGCCACAACAAGATTTCATGCACTTAAGAGTTTTTATACAACATGACGGACAGTGGCCTCGCCATACCCTCAATGTACAAGAACCTACAACTCGTGGTAATATACTAAAAGATAAGCTTCCTGAGAACTGAGCTTCCCAATACGCGAATCGTGATCCAATGAAGCGAGGATCCACTACCGATGTATTTACTCGCAGATGAACGCAGCCTCGGCGAGGTCAAGACAACAGTACTGCATGTGAAATCAAAAATATCAGAATGAAATCATACAATTTTATATAAAAACAGAGACACGTGATGATAACAAAACTACGCTCACAACATAAAAGCCATGTCAAGTCGTGACTCACGCCTCAAGTCATCACTCAAATATAACTACGGGTCTCACGCCCACAACATCAATCATGTTCGTGATTACGGCCGCATGCCCTGACGTGACGGCAGAGACATGTCCATGATGCAACACTAATAACTATGCCCCATGGCCACATGCCTAATTTCGTGACGGCGTAGACACGCCCATGTGACATTAACAACACACAATAATGCCCCATGGCCACATGCCCCGACTCAGACGGTAGACACGCCCATGTGATATTAACGATACACATCGGGTGATCAACCCCGCCGCACGCCACACGCCCGACTTCAGATCGGTAGAGCATGTCCATGTGACATTAACGGCAATAATATCGTGATCAACCGCCGCACGCCACACGCCCTGCATTCAGATCGGTAGACATGTCCACGTGACATCAACAATAATATACCGCACAACCAAAGTATCACAAACAAGCTCAAGCAAATTACCATACTTCTAGACTTTTATAAAAAGATCCACTCCTTCCTGCAAGTCACCGACATCAACACTCTGCACAACAAAGGCTATCACAACAAGCATAGGCGTAGTTACACAACAACAAGCATAGGAAAGTTACACAACAACAAGCATAGTGTTACACACAACTCAAGGTACTTCCATTTCAGACAAAGTCCGGGTTTTAACCCTAAAGTACTACGACGTTAAATTCCTTTAAGAGATCCATTCCTTTCATAAAGGTCACCCGATACCGTGAGTATAAAAATAGAGTTGACTCACATTTTTAGGTAAACCAAAATACTTCCATTTTGTAAAATCAAGTAACAACATTATTTCCCAAACGCTCAAGTTTGCCTAATTTCAAATGCTCAAGTTTTCTCATTTGTGGTTTCATAACTCATAGTCTTAATCTCTTTTAAAACAATCGAGTAATATATGTCTCAGACGTGAGCCGCTTATTCTTGTTTACAACAATCTTGTTACAAAGCCATGATCTAGGAAATGTAATACAATTTTGTCTTATCTTAGCTTCTATGCAGATGGAAGTTTCTAACGTTTTAATAACAATTAGTTATTTGTCAATACACTTTCCTTTATTAGCGCTCGTGGTTTGTTCGACACTTATTCTCATTTCCAAGTCAATAAAACATTATTCTTTTAAAACCAAGTACTCATTATCGCGAACGAGGTTTCACAACACATTTAACTAAATGTTAATAACCAAGTAAAACAAGTTAAGCCCTCTATCTTTCAAGATCAAGTCTCTTAACTTCTACAATCAATAAACCCATCTTTACCTACATGTAGTCGTTATAACTAACTTCCCATAAAGCTATTATAACACCCTATGTTTTAAACCAACCAACTCATTTAGCACATGTACGCTCATCGCATTACATAGTTTACAAAGCATCATGCTGTAGGATAGGAAGAGGTTCACATACCTCGCGACGACATCGATAATAAGCAAAACGCCCATCAGATCAGAATCTGGCTTAGCCGCTTTCCACTCTTCAAGTAGAATACGCTACTCATAGTACTCCCACCTATAAGGCCACAAACGCCTATTAACTTCTAACCGCACGGCCCATATTCTACGTAATTGCAAGACTTCCCCGCAATAACAGAATCTCCTCCTCTATCGAGGCCGCTACCAAGCCAACTGCGTGGGGGTTTATACGCCTAACCTGACGATACAACCCTACTATACAAGAATATCAAGCCCACCAGAATACACCCTATGTAATTACGTCAGCTTCTCTTTATTATATTCAGCTTAAGTCAAAAGACATCCGCAAAGCTACGTTTCGCCTATATATAGTATACTTCAACTATATAATCTTACAAATACGTAATTTCCAATTACAATATGGGACAAGATTATTTACCTCGATAAGCCCAAAATTATCCGAGATAAAAGTCGATCCCGAGCAAGGTTTAGCTCCAACTCCGCGCCTAATCCGCTCCAAACAACCCTTAAGTTCTAACCAACTTCTACTTAAATACTTCAACCAATCCGCGAAGATTTCCTGTGGTTTCTGGTTTGAGATTAAAAGACAAAAGGTAGTATTTCCCACTTCACGATAGAGGTAACTTTGGGAATACTACAAGGTAAAGGTTAAGGTATTTTGGGCATTATAACAATACTGGAGTGAGATTTCAATACCACAAAAGAGGGTATATTTCTAACAACTAGGCTACAGTGTGGTGAAATTTCTACCAAAGGCCACTAGGAGTGGAAGTGGAGGCTCTCGCCACAAGGCCTCACAAGTGGTGAGGAGAGGCTAGGACGAACTACACTCAGCTGAGTGGGAGAGGACTCAAGACTTGAAGATTTTGACGGGAAGTCTCAAGCTTGAGTGGTATTTATGAAACCCAAAGGCCACCAACGCCAAGATCAAGCCACGTGCAAGGCAAGAGGCCAAGATCGCCCATGCACCCTAACCCTACTCCACAAAACACTCCACAAAACAAGGCACAAAACAAGCTCCCAAATCATGCCATCTGTCCAAGGCCAAACCGCCCACTTTAGGCTGCTCACTGAGGTGACAAGTCACCCTCTCGTTGGTCAAAACATTTCGCCTCTCTAAAAATCCGCAAAAATACAAAACGACATAGCCGAATTTTCCCTACGCTAGCTCAGAAACGTCATTTAAAAACGACTATAACCGGTGTCGCATAAAATTTCGAACCTGCCAAACTTAGTCTCAACTTTCAGACGCACGCCTCCACGCATATACCAGAATACGGGTATAACATTCTCTCCTTAGAAACATTCGGCCCCGAATGTCTTCTCAAGACTGGACATCGATGAAATTCCTCTAACAAGTTGCCAACGCCACGCCTTGGCCACGTAAATAACACACGCTCTTCTTCCTTCCTTACTCGTGGCGATACCACTTTGTCACTTCTGCACAGGTTCTAGTGTCACTCCTACGACCCAACAAATGGTACCGAACTGCACGCGTCCCCGAGGTTCTAGTGTCACCAGACGCCCATACTTCGGCCATCGCCCGGGCTTCAAAACGCGAGTCACTACCTCCAAACTTGGTCATCTTACTAACTCAATCTTCTTTAAGGCCATTCTACCTTCACGAACCGCTTCGTCGAACATATCCACGAACTCATACGATAGTCACCTAAACCGCCTAGCACTCGTGATCTTACCACCAAGTGACCACCTGAATCGACTCCCACCCAAAACCGCTACTGTTGACCCGCAAAACGCCTCAACCCGACTCTCCTCCGTCACGCCAATCCCCGCTTCCTCGATAAAGAACAATCTTACCTAATCAAGTCACGAAGCTACCACTTCCATCTCACACTACCCACGGACTTATCACACAAATAATTCCCACGCACTACTTACTCGATAAGGGTCAAACATGAAATAAATCTTACTCAAGACGACTTTACCTCTAAGGTCTCAATCGTGAAATAGTCTAAGTTTCACACTTACCATGCCCCCGTGCTTACTCCTTCTACACTAACCGCTTTCTAAATCACATTTTAGCACAAAGCTATCCGAACATAACACTAAACACATCAAAGCATACAAAACTCTAGAGGGTTAAGGATATACCTGCCTCTACCGCTTAATCACAAATTCCCACTGCAGGCTTATAGCTAGTGAAGCGTGATTTAACCAAACCACCGATCCTCGGCGTCGAGTCGTGAACATCCGTATACCCTTGGCCGGATACCTCGCAAAATGGCCCCGCTGGTCGCAAAAATAACAAGCCCTTGGCACCACGACATCTTCGAACGCGGTCTACTACATCGACCACACCGAGGTGGGTGACGATCCGCCAACACCCTTACTTCCCGAAACTCAACCTCGAGCCCCGACCGCCCCCGAATACTCGACGCTCAAGGTCGCGGAGGACCACTCGTGACCGGGCGGAGGTACAAAACTAGTATGCCGAGGCGTCCGCCTCGAAGTCACCAGCGACCTCGTGCTCCGCCTCTTCGCCGATTCGTCATTCCGCCGACCTCTCCGCGCTCTCACATCCCAGCCAGATGAGCCCGCATGCGCAACGCCCATGCCCTCAAGAGCTACACTAACAAGCCTCCGCTGGCAATCATCTAGCCCTGACGAAGCATGCACTCTATCCTCATTGGTTGTCACTAAAGCGGGACATACCGAGCCAACGAGTCAAACTCCACGCCAGACTTCGAATCGCACGCCCACTGCCTCAAAGATCATAAATCTGTTTTACCGCGTCTCCCTCATCCGCGGAGGCAAGAAGTGAGTGAGGAATGCCTCGAGAACTCGGGCCCCATACCGGAAGCCGCATGCTCTCCCGACAACCCCACGATCAAACCACCGATCGCAGATCACGCACTGATGCGAACCTAAGACCACCGACTCGGTCTCCGCTCGATCACTTTACGACTAATAGAATCGTTTGATGAACTCCTCGCGATCATCCTCGTGCCTCACCCATAAAACTCGCGTACTAACTCGTAAAGTCCCGTAGCCTCAAACTATTCGCCGCGTACTCACTAGTGCTACCGAACTGAATCGCCGTGATCCAAATTTATCTCATATTCGCCACGCACTTCGCCAAAGAATCGCCATCTCCTTGTACCTTATCTCATACGCTCCAAAGCCGCGGATCGAGGCTCAGTACGGTGGTCTCAGCAGCCCATCGCTGCGCTCTAAACTCGTTGAGTTGGCGACGCCGCAAAACCCGCCGCTCAAGCATAATTCAGTGCATCGATCGCTCGCGCTCGCATTCTCTCAGATTCACTAGCAACTCCTCGCTGCCTTGCCCTTCTCGCTCGTTGTTTTCGGCGCGAGGCATAATCGTAAAAACGAGATACGCAGGGTCCAACTTACAACACAACTCTAAGGCACGATCTCGTAACGAGAAGAATGGAAACTAATCCTAAATGCTCAGCCTCCTCGACATAGACGGGTGCACAACACATCGATAATCAAGACTCTACTAGACACGGTTCAGACACTTTCCGAGGATTAATCGCCGATACCACTTTTGTCACGCACTCCGATCCTGCCGCGGATCGTGCCTTACCCGCACCCTAGTGATACAACATCGTAGAAAACCAGGAATATAAAACTTAAACAAAAACAAGATATACGATCATAAAACAAAGCAACCAAACGGTTACCTTCCAATAAAATATATATAAACAACTCTTTCAAAACGAATAGCTTAATCCTTTTTACAAGCTCCCGCCACAACAAGATTACAGCACTTCTAAGAGTTTTTATATAATACGACGACAGGTCTCGCCATACCCTCGAATGTACATGAACCTACAACTCGTGGTAACATACCAAAAGATAAGCTCTCCGAGAACTGAGCTTCCTAATACGCTCGAATCAGGATCCATGAGCGAGGATCCACACCGATGTATTCCTACCGCGCAGATGAACGCAGCCTCCGCGAGGTCAAGACAACAGTACCAAGTATGTGAAATCAAAATATCAGAAATGAAATTATAATATTTATATAAAAACAGAGACATGTATGATAACAAAACTACGCTTCACAATATAAAAGCAAATATGCTAAGTCGTGACTCACGCCTCAAGTCATCACTCAAATATAACTACGGGTCTCACGCCACAACATCAATCATGTCCGCATTACGGCCGCATGCCCTGACTCGTGACGGCAGACATGTCCATGATGCAACACTAATAACTATGCCCCATGGCCACATGCCCCTGACTCGTGACGGTAGACACGCCCATGTGACATTAACAACAATAATAATAATGCCCACGGCCACATGCCCCTACTTCAGACGGCAGACACGCCCATGTGACATTAACGATAATAATATCGTGATCAACCCCGCACGCCACACGCCCGACCAGACGGTAGACATGTCCATGTGACATTAACGACAATAATACTGGGTAATCAACCCCACCGCATGGCCACACGCCCCCGGAATTCTGCATCGGTGTAGACATGTCCATGTGACATCAACAATAATATACCGCACAACCAGGCTATCACAAACAAGCTCAAGCAAATTACCATACTTCTAGACTTTTATAAAAAGACTCACTTCACTCCTTCCCAAGAAGTCACCTGATATCAACACTTGCACAACAAAGGCTATCACAACAAGCATAGGTGAGTTACACAACAACAAGCATAGGCAAGTTACACACAACTCAAGGTACTTTCATTTCAGATCAAATTGGTTTTAACTCTAAAGTACTACGACGTTAAATTCCTTTTAAGAGATACATTCCTTTCATAAAGGTCACCCGACAATTCGTGAGTATAAAAACAGAGCGACTCACATTTTTAGGTAAACCAAAATACTTACCTTTTGTAAAATCAAGTAACAACATTATTTCCCAAACGCTCAAGTTTGCCTAATTTCAAATGCTCAAGTTTCATTTTATGGTTTCATAACTCATAGTCTTAATCTCTTTTAAAACACCGAGTAATATATGTCTCAGACGCGAGCCGCTTATTCTGTTTACAACAATCTTGTTACAAAGAAACTATGATCTAGGAAATGTAATACAATTTTGTCTTATCTTAGCTTCTATGCAGATGGAGGTTTCTATCGTTTTAATAACAATTAGTTATTTGTCAATAAACTTTCCTTTATTAGCGATGGTGGTTTGTTCGACACTTATTCTCATTTCCAAGTCAATAAAACATTATTCTTTTTAAAACCAAGTACTCATTACTCGCGAATGAGGTTTCACAACACATTTAACGAAATGTTAATAACTAAGTAAAACAAGTTAAGTCTCTATCTTTCAAGATCAAGTCTCTTAACTTCTACAATCAATAAACCTATCTTACCTACATGTAGTCGTTATAACTAACTTTCCATAAAGCTATTATAACACCCTATGTTTTAAACCAACCAACTCATTTAGCACATGTACGCTCACCGCATTACATAGTTTACAAAGCATCATGCTAGAAGGATAGAAGAGGTTCACATACCTCGCGACGATTATCGACAATAAGCAAACGCCCACAAGATCAGAATCTTGGCCAGCCGCTTCCACTCTTAAAGTAGAATACGCTACTCGTGAGTACTCCCACCTATAAGGCCACAAACGCTCATTAACTTCTAACCGCACTGCCCATATTCTACGTAAAATTCGCAAAGACTCCCCGCAAACAGAAATCTCCTCCTCTCTATCGAGGCCGCCAAGCCAACCAGTGGGGTTTATACGCCTAACCTGACGATACAATTCTACTATACAAGAATACTGACAAGCTCATCAGAATACGCCCCATGTAATTACGTCAGCTTCTTTTATTATATTCAGCTTAAGTCAAAAGACATTGCCGCAAAGCTACGCTCAGCTCTATATATAGTATACTTCAACTATATAATCCTACAACATGTAATTTCCAATTACAATAAGGACAAGATTATTTACCTCGATAAGCCCAAAATTATCCGAGATAAAAGTCGATCCCGAGCAAGGTTTGGCTCCAACTCCGTGCGCTCCAATCCGCCTCCAAACAACCCTTAAGTTCTAACCAACTTCTACTTAAATACTTCAACCAACTATGAAGATTTCCTTAGGGTTTCGCTGAGATTAAAAGGACAAAAGGTAGTATTTCTGACTCTACGATAGAGGTAACTTTGGAATACTACAAGGTAAAGGCTAAGGTATTTTGGGATTATAACAATACTTAGAGTGAGTATTTCAATACCACAAAAGAGTGGTATATTTCTAACAACTAGGCTAGTGGGTAATTTCGCCAAAGGCCACTAGGAGGGGGAAGGGAGGCTCTCGCCACAAGGCCTCACAAGTGGGGAGGAGAGGCTAGGACGAACTACACTCAAAGGGAGGGAGAGGACTCAAGACTGAAGATTTGACGTAAGTCTTCAAGCTTAGGGGTATTTATAGAAACCCAAAGGCCAACCAATGGCCAAGATCAAGCCATGTGCAAGGCAAGTGTAAGGCCAAGATCAAGCCAAGTGCACCCTAACCCTACTCCACAAAACACTCCACAAAACAAGGCACAAAACAAGCTCCCAAATCAAGTGCCATTCGCCCAAGGCCAAACCGCCCACTTTAGGCGCCCACTGAGGTGACAAGTGTCACCTCTCGCTGGTCAAAACATTTCGCCTCTAAAAATCCGCGAAAATACAAAACGACATAGCCGAATTTTCCTCACGCAAGCTCAGAAAACGCTTCATTTAAAAACGACTCTAACCTAAGCGTTGTGTACAAATTTCGAACCTAAGCCAAACTTTTGTTCAACTTTCAGACGTACGCCTCCACGCACATACTGAAATACGGTATAACACTGTTAGCGCGCCTTTGTGGTCATGCGGTCTACGTGGCTACGCGGGCGAGTCTGTGGACGTCGTTGGGAGTAGCTACCGACGCGGGAATACCTCACGCGGCCATCTGAGTGGCTTGGCGCGAGCTACGGAAGTTCCGTGGCTAGACGCGCATTAGATATCATGGCGAAATGCCACTTTGATCATGCGACGCCAGACAGATCATGATACAATTTATGACCTTGTCGCATGTGGGTTTTAGTAGTCGCCTATGCCTTCAGATTTCTACCCTCGCGCTTTATGATGACACAGTGGACTCGTGTTCATGTGTATTCTCGTGCTTTTATATCATAGATCACGATGGGCGGCGTATTCCACGCATGATTGATGTTGGGCGTGAGACCCATTGTTATATTTTAGTGATGACTTTGAGGGCGCCAGTCCTCGACTTGACATGACTCGCTATTTATCAGGAATCAGAGTTTGCTATCATACATGTCTCCTACTTTATATAGACTACTATGATTTCATTTACATTATTTTCGCCACATACTTGGTACTGTCAGATCGACTCTTCGGGCCGCGCTCATGCCGCAGTAAAGGTACGCCGCTGATCCTCGCCTAGGGTCACAGCGCTTGGGAAGTCCGTTTCTCCGAGGCTTATTCGTATAGTCCTCGTTGTTGTAAAGCTACATTCGTGGTACGACGGCCCCGCCCCGTTGTTGTCATATCATTCGTAGAGGTCCTGTAGTAATCGCTGCAAGTGTGGTTGTCCGGGATATAAATCGCTCAATTTAAGTTTTCATATATACATGCCGAAGGCAATTTTTCTCGATTATTATTTCATACTTCATGTTGTTTCATGTTATTGTTTTATATTCCACTGATTTCTGATGTCAGATCACCAGGTGCCCGGTAGGCACTAACCACGCCCGGTTCGGTCGTGACAAAAGTGGTCTCAGAGCAGTTAATCCAAGTAAAGTGTCTACATACCGAATCCAGCAGTTCGATTATCTGCATGTGTGCACCACACCAATAATCGTGAGGCTATAGGATATTTAGGATTGGTTTCTATTCTTCTCATTCTCGAGATCGTGCCTTAGAGCCGTGATAAGTCGACCTCTAACGATTTCTTTCCTCACCGCTATGCTCCGCAGGGCAAACCCGAGCCCAGTGAGGGCAAGGCACCAGCGGAGCCGCGAGGTAGCACAGAGGGTTATGCGGGCACAGCCCAATCATCACCGACATGGTGCTTCATTCGGGAGTTCTCGCGACATCACCACCCAAGAGAGTTTAGCACGCGCAAAGCCTTACTACGGCCATGATAAGCTGAACCTTCGCCCACGCATCGGAACAGAATAGAGATTGCAAAGAGGCGACATCAAGCATTAGCTATGGATTTGGCTACCAGAGAGTATACCGATATACCGCGAGTCTTGATGAATATCTAAGAGAGGGTCGCGGCAGAGAAATTCTCCGCTTAGGTTTAGCATGGCTCCTGGTACAGCTTACGCAAGAATGTGCCAAGAAACGAGAGATTGACGCGTTAACTAAGGACAACAGAAGAGGCCGTAAAGAAGGTCCTTTGGTAACTTTCGAGGCGAATCACCTCAAAGAAGAGATTAGATTATGCACATCCACCAAGATGCAGAGGTCCTCCACGGTTCAGACGCTCGGGTATGCAGAGCTGGTCGAGCTCCAGAGCTTCCGCTCACACTACACGAGGTTCCAACACCGGATTCGCTTTTCCTCAAGATTCACAGGACGGACGCCATCCTGCGAATGTCGCTTTTTGTCGGGTACTCATGTTACCGACCGCCGCCATGTGTCAAAAGGATGTCCTAGTAGGAGGACTCAACCTTCGTGATCGTGGTAGTTCGCCATCTTCCCTAGCTACGCACTACGGGTAGGTTTGATTAGAACGCCTAAGGAGTGAAGCAAGAGATGTATATCCTTAAACCTCTGAGATTAGCACGTATGATGAGACGAGTATATCTTAAGTGTTTTGTTCAGATAACATAAGATATTGTGATTAGAAATCATGGTTAGTTAACCAGAAAGAGTCGGATAAGGGAAGCGTGCGAGCCTTAGAATGTTATACGCGAGACCTTAGAGGTAAAGCCATCTCGAGTAAAGAGGTATTTATGTTTGACTTTCATCTGAGTGCATAGTGCACGTGAGATACGTTTGTGTGATAAGTCCCGAGTAGTAGGAGGGTAGTTGAGCTAAAGACCGCCAGTTTTCGTAACGCGGATTAGTAAGATTGTTTCGGATCGGGAGCTAGTGTTTTCGTTGGCCGCCGGGTTGAGGCCATGTTACGGTCAACCCGCCCAGATGGTGGTGGTCATTGTGGTCCCGCCAGTGTTAGTGGTCGGTCACGGTGTTAGGCCCAAGTTTAGTTAACCATCGCACGAGTTCGTGGATGCATTCAACCGCAGGTCGGGCCAACGCAGGTCACCCGCATTGCCTTTAGTCGAGATCATTTACTCGGCAAAGGGTTACGAGATGTTATATCGTGAAGGTTGTATGGTCGCACGAGGTTCCCGCCACCTTATGTCGTGCAGGATTCGTGTTACAATTATTTTCTTCGGAAGTTTTACCAGCAGTGCTTGAGGAACTCAGCGAAGTCTCAAGATCGCATTCGCCTCGCCAATGTGTGGATTTTCGTGGTAGTAGGATTGTTGTCTCCGCTGGGGAGTGTTTTTTTATAACCACCATTTCAGTATTCAAATGTCGCTTATGACGCCTTGAAGGGGGCGGAAATGTGTTGCCGCTCGATTGGTTCGATGTCAAAGTTCAGATAGTTGGTTCATACTTATTCATTAGGACGCGATAGGGTAAGCTATCCGTAAGAGGTTATCGATACCAATCAGAAGTCGTATGGATGATCGGGCGACGACGCTTGAGTTCAGTTGACTGGTCTTCGATGTACCAATTCCTGGAGTGTAGCGAAGTTTTGGAAAATCGAGGAAACTTAGCCCGAAAGTTACCTGGGCCTTTCAGATCATGTGAGGAAATAGGCCAGTTGCCTATATGTTAGCTTTTGCCGCCCAACTGTGAGAGTAAGATGTCCGGTCTTTTCAGACATATTCAAGAAAGTATCTGAGATCCATCCAGAGTGTTCCCGCTAACGATGACCAAGTCGAGATAGTAACCTGCAGATTTGGAACCGAATCAAGAATACGTATATGGTAAGAAAGAGAGTTCGAGAAGCGGTACGACGCGAAGAGAAGCCGTGCATGCATTAAGTAGCATAGATGTGATCATTTCTTTGTAAAGCTGGCGTGCGAAGAAGTATATTTTAGACCTCGCATGGTTTTGGCGATGTATGCTTCCTCGTGACTTGACGTAAGTATTTTGCGCAGTGATTCTGCGGGCTGTATGGCAGTGTTTGTTCGTAAGTATAGTAGTGAAGACTATACCAAGACGATGTTTTGAGATTCTGTATGAAACATTCGACAAATGTTTCTACGCGAGGAGAATGTTATACCGATTTCCGTGATTTAGACGTAAGGACGTAGAAAGCTTGGGCTTAGTGGCTGGCCGATTTTACTTTGTGCACAACACCCGCTAGAGTCGTTTGACTAAACGCTTTTACATAACTTCAAGGGAAAATTCCTGCTATGTCATTTTTAATTTTTGTGATTTTTCTCGAGAGACGAACATTTTGGACCAACAAGAGGGCTTACACTTGGCACCCTCTCATTGGTGGGCTTTGGCGGCAACATGGACGATTTCCTTGACATTTTGTCAAGCAGTAGGTAGGATATTTTGTGGTAGACGGATAAGTGCACAATGGATGAATCTGGCCCTACACTTGCCTTGCACTGCATGATCTTCGCCATTGGTTGGCCTATAAATACCCCCTTGAAGACTTCTTCATCCATTCCTAAACTTTCCTAAGTCTTGAGAGCTTCCCTTTGTGTGGTGTTCTCGCCCTCCCTTGTGAGGCCCTGGCCGAGCCCCTCCCCTCGCTAAGAGTACCCCCAATGGGGGGCGGCGGCATACACTCCCGTGGTGTGTCATGTCTCGTATAAATATCCCCTCTCGTAGAAATACTCTCCAAAGTATTGTTATTATACCCAAATTTCCTTAGTCAGATACCTTGTAGTATTCCAAGATTACACTTATACGTAAAAGCCTGTAAATACTATTATACTTCCTTCACTACAAAAACGAAACCCTAAGGAAAATTTCCATAGTTGGTCGAGTATTAAGAAGAAGTTGCGAGAACTTCTAAGGGTTATTTGGGCGGGTCTGAGCAATCTTAGTATGAGCCAACGCTCGTGATCGACTTTATACTTGGATAATTTTGGGCTTATCGAGGTAAACACTTCGACCTTCTATCAGAATTGGAAATTACATGTTGTAGGAATATATAGTTGTAGTATACTATATATGTAATCGAACATAGCGGCAATGTCTTTTGACTTAAGCTCAATTTAAAGAATAGAATTGAATCAGATTTACATAGGATCAGACATAGACTTGTGAAGTTTGTGGTAGGAAGTCGCCCAAATTTCCATAGAATCAGTATCTAGATTTATTCTACCGAGGTAGTCTAGACTTTGATAGACTTGTAACCTTTATAGGTTGAATGCTCAGAGTAGATGTGCTACTTGAAAGGTGGACAAGTGCTAGTCGTTATACCGAGCGCTTGCTGCTAATAGTCGTATAATCACATGAGGTACGTGATTCTTCCTATCCTCTCGAGCATGATATTTTAAAGAATATATATATAGTACTGCAGACGCATTAACCGAATAATAATTAGGCAATGTCTCCTGACTTAAGCCCGACACCTCTTGAAGCATTTCAAAGAATACCGAATCATTTTAATAAAAGAGTAATACTTGGTTTTAAAAGCTAAGAGTTATACTAGCTTTACGGGAAGTTAGGTATAACGCTTAAGAGGGATAAAAGAATGATTTATTGATTTAAGAAGTTAAGAGACTTGATCTAAAAAGATAAGAGACTTGACTTAATTGAATTTTGTTAAAAGTGTGAAACCTCATTCGCGTAGTAACGAGTACTGGTTTTCAAAAGGAATTATGTTTTACCGATTTCTAAATCGTAATAAGTATTGAACAAACCACATCAAATAAAGGGAAATGTTTTGACTAATAAAGTATTATTAAAACCAAGAGAAACTACCATCCGTGAGATGCTAAGACGAGACAAAATGATATTACATTTCCTAGATCATGGTCGCCAGATTCAGATTTTTATGAACAAGAATAACCTACTCACACATAAGGTATATATTTCAAATTATTTTAAAGGATTAAAACTATGAACTACAAACCTTTCAAAATGAGAAACTCGAGTAATCAAATTAGGCAAACTTGGAACGCTTGGAAAAGAACGTTGTTACTTGATTTTACAAAGAGAAGTGTTTGATTTACTTCAAAAGATAATCACTCTATTTTCATATACTACGTATCAGGTGACTTTTTATAAAGTAACGATCTTTTAAAGAGTTAATGTATAAGTACTTTGGGATAAAAACCCGATCTTGTTAATCATATAGTAGAAAGTACCTCGTGTGTATAACTTGATTGTTGGTTTGTTATAGCCTGTAATACTTTCTTGTTAACTTGATAAGTAAACATGTGTGATGCTACGAGTTAGCATCTTGTGATGTTTGTAGCGGGTTTTCCTTGTCAGGTTGTGTTGTTTAACGATAAGTCATATGTTAGTATTATATCACTCATGATTCCGGTTAAGTCGCCTCCACGCGGGTAGACTCAGCGGTCCAGGTGACCTATGATTCGAGAATACCTTACGCTGTCATGGCTCATGCAATCAGCGGAGTTCTGCAGTTAGCCAGGCGCATTTGTGGTCATGCGCGTCTACGCGCTACGGACGGCGAGTCCGACGCCGCCGGGAGTAGCTACCGACGCGGGAATACCTCACGCGCCATCGGAGTGGCTTTACGCGGAGCTACGGAAGCTTCCGTGTGACGCGCATTAGATACCGGGCGAGTGGCCGCTTTGATCACGTGACGGTCAGACAGATCATGATACAATTTATGACCTTGTCGCATCGGCGGTTTTAGTAGCGCTATGCCTTCGCATTTCCTCGCACGTTTTATGACGCATACACGTGTGTTCGTGCATTCCTGGTGCTTTTATATCATGATCGCCGGCAGTTATGAGCAGAGTTCTGGTATTCGACTCCAACTCTCGCCCGCGATCGGTGCCTTACCCTCGCACCTAGTAGACATACATCGAGTAATTAGCTGAACATAAAACAAGACATGAAATAATACGAAGTGAAAACATTATTCGAGAGTTGCCTTTCTGCATATATATATAAAACTTGACCTAACAGCTATATCCCTTTTACAAACTCGCCACAACAAGCATTACACTCTAAGAATGATATTGACAATAACGGCGGTGGCTCGCCATACCGAATGTAAGTACCAACGGCTGTGGGACTATACCACCGATAAGCCTCTCGAGAAACGGAGCTTCCTAAACGAATCGTGACTTACGAGCAGGATCAACAATCGCGTACCCTACCGCAGATGTAACGCAGCTTCCGCGAGGTCAAGACAACAGTACCGGCATGCGAAATCAAAAATATCAGAAATGAAATCATAGTAGTCTATATAAATCAGAGACATGTATGATAACCAAACTAAGGCTTCACCATAATAATAGCCATGTTGCAAGTCGTGACTCACGCCAAAGTCATCACCTAAATATAACTATGGTCTCACGCCCACAACATCACTCACGCCCGTGGAATACCTTCCTCACCGCCAGCCTGATGATATAAAAGCACAAGGAATACACATGAACACGTGTCCCACCTGTGTCATAATAAAAACCGTGACGGTAAGTACGAAGGCATAGCCGACTACTAAAACCTACTGCAGTCAGGTCATAAATCAGATCACGAGATCTCGTTTGTACCGCACATGATCGGGCCGCCACCGCTTCGCAGATCAAATGCCGCCTAATCTCGAACTTCCGCACCCGCATAGGCCACTCATAAAGTCGCATGAGGTGTTCGCATCGGTAGCTACTCCCGCAAGATCGCCCCCGACTCGCACCGCATGGCCACATGCACAGCATGACACAAAGGCCGTGACACTAACCTCGAACTCTCGTAGTTCGCATAGTCCCCTTCCCCGACCCGCATGGTGTTATACCCGTATTTTGAGTATGTACGCGGGACGACGAAAATTTGAGCCTTAAGTTAGTGTTTCAAATTTGTACACAACACCCGACAGTCGTTTTCGACAAACGCTTTCACGCTTTTGTTGGGAAAATTCCTATGTCATTTATAATTTTTATGGATTTTTCCGAGAGACGTAACATTTCAGATCAACGGAGGCGTGTCACCCTCACATTGACGCATGTAAGCGAAAGGCTACGAATGGGTTCTGTAGTAGGTAGGATATTTTGAAAGTGGCGTGGTAGATGGATAAGTGTACACACGGTGGAATCCTAGCCTACACTTGCCTTACACTTGGAGTGATCTTCGCCATTGGTTGGCCATGTCTTGACCTATAAATACCCTCTACGAAGCGCTTTCTTCATCCACAAATTGTTCTAAGTGATAAATCCTTCCTCCTCAGACTCGCCCAAGAGCTCCTCTCCCCTCTGCGAGCCTAGAGCCTCCCCTCCTTAGCCAGAGTACACCCCTCTGCTGGTGTTCACCCTAGCCTAGTTGTTTCGTGATAATACCCCTTGTCAGGTATTAAATACTCTCTAGTGTTGTTAGTAATGTCTAAATACTCGCCCAAATACCTAGAGTATTCCAAGGTTACACTTATACAAAAGCCCAAAATACGATTATACTTCCTTTAGCCACAAAACTAAACCCTAAGGAAATCTTCACGTTGTTGAAGTTGTAAGTAGTTGGTTAGAACTTCTAATGGTTGTTCGAGCGCTGAGTAGAGCTAAGCGCTGCTCAGATCGACTTTATACTTGGATAATTTTGGGCTTATCGAGGTAAACACTCATCGCCCTTCTATCAGAATTGGAAATTACATATGTTGAATATATAGTTGTTGTATACTATATATGAATCAACTTAGTATTGTGGCAATGTCTTTGACTTAAGCCTCAAGAATAAAGAATCAAATAAGAATCACATGTATGATAATAAAGAGAAGAATCGAATGTAATTACTTGGTACAGACAGAGACATGTAACATTACTGTGTGTAGAATTGCAGCGTCCGTTAGACGTGTTAACCCCACTGGTTGGCTTGTAGTCGATAGAGGAGGAGATTTACGCTGCTAAGAGTATGCGCGAATTTTCAGTAATATGGAGCATGTTAATGTCACTGCGGGCCTTATAGGTCAAAGTACTATGTGTGGTGCGATCAACGCGGCTTAAGCCGACGGTTTGAAGTACTTGAGCGCTTTGCTATTAGTTTCAACTCGCGAGGTATGTGAATCTTCCTATCTCTTCTAGCATGATATGGAATCCATGTAGTACCGCAGACGATACGTGTTAATCGTGTTCGATTGTTTAAAACATAAAGTGTTATAACATTATGGAAGTTGGTTATAATTTTATGAGGTAAGAAAATACTTTGTAGTTTTAAAAGGTAATCGATGTGAATTATAAGCTAGTTATAACAAAGAACTTGATGTATTTCAAAAAGATTTATAAATCGTTTTGGAAGAGTAACACTTGGTTTTAAAAGGTTTTAAAAAGAGTTATACTAGCTTTTATGGAGTTAGGTATAATGTCTTAAGAGGGGTAAAGAAAATGGTTTATTGATGTTAGAAGTTAAGAGACTTGATCTTATAAGATAAGAGACTTAACTTATTTGTTTTAATGTGAATGTTTGTAGTGAAACCTCATTCGTGAGTAATGAGTACTTGGTTTTATTTAAAGGGATAATGTTTTACCGATTTCGAAATCGCATCGTATCGACGCACCACAGCATGCTAATAAAGGAAAATGTATCAATAATGATGAATTGTATTAAAACCAGTAGAACCTCCATCCAGATAAACTAAGATTAGACAAAATGATATACATTTTCTAGATCATGTCATTGCATTAAGAATGTTGTAAACAAGAATAACCTACTTCACGTGAGACATATATTACTCAATTGTTCTAAAAGGAATCATGATTAAGTTTGGAAACTATGAAACCATTTGAAAATGAGAAGCTCGGTAATCAAACCAGTAAACCGAACTTAGGAAGAATGTTGTTACTTGATTTTGAAAAGGAATGGGTTGGTCATTCTAATACTACGTATCGTGACTTTTATAAAAGTAATGGATCTCTTTTAAAAGAACTTGACGATGTAGTACTTTGGGGTTAAAACCCGGACTTTGGCATAAAATGAAAGTACTTTGAGTTGTTATTGTGAAACTTGCCTTTGCTTGTTATTGTGAAACTTTTCTTTGCTTGTTGTTGTGAAACTTGCCTATGCTTGTTGTTGTGAAACTTGCCATGCGTCTTTATGATAGCCTTTGTGCAAGTGCTGGTATTTCTGCGGTTACCGCGTCTCGATAGAGGTGACTTGTCGAGAACTTACTGGACGGCCGCCGGCTGACGGAGAATTCCACTGCATGTTTCCATTTTGACATCGCCTTGTTGTTGATGTCACATGGACATGTCTACACCGACGCAGATTCGCACGCCACGCGTCTGCGTTGATTACCCGATATGTGGTTATGCAACATGGACGCGCCTACACCGATGCAAGATTCGGGTACGGCTACGCGCGCAGGTTGACCACCCAAGATATCTATTGAGGTTATACGGGCATGCCCACACCGGCGCAGATTCCGGTATGCGGCTACGCGGCCTGTTATTATTGTTGCATCATGGATATGTTCACACCGGCGCAGATTCCGGGGTACGCGCGCGATGCGAACATGATGGATGCCAGCGGCGCGAACGAAGATATTTGAGTGGCGGCGCGAGTCCCCGACTTGACCGCTTATGTCATGCATCAGATTTTTGGTTATCATACATGTCTCCCGCTTTTTAAGCTATTATGATTTCATTTACGATTTGGACAAGCCACATACTGCACCACAGATCGAATTCTCCTCGGCCAAGCTCATGCCGCAGTAGAGGTACATCGGTCGTGGATCCCGCCTTAGGATCTCATTTCAGTGTTGGAAAGCTCCGCCTTGAGGCTTATCTTTGGTATGTTTTCCGAGTTGTAGGTTCTGTACATTCAGGGTAATGGCGGGGCCTCCCCGCCATAGTTGTTTTAAATCTTAGAGGTCATCTTTGTGCGTGGTTTGTAAAAAGGATAACTGCTCGGGTTTTATGTATATACCGGCAATCGTTTTGGTTGCTGCTTATTTATTATATCTCTTGTTTCATGACTCGTGTTTTATTTTCCGCTGGTTTTTCTCGATGTTGTATCACTAGGTGCCCGGTAAGGCACCAACCACGCGCCCGACCGGCGTGATACGAGGTATCCTCAATCATAGTCACACGATCGCTCGAGTATTACCCCGCACGGAGGCGCTTAACCCCGGTATCATGTCAAGAGGTGAGTGATGTAATACTAACATAACGGCCACTTTAAAACAACATAAGCACAACAAGTGGAAACCCCTTTACACAACCATCACAAGACACTAACACACGTGAAGCATCCTAACATGTTTACTTATCAAATCAACAAGAAAGTATTACAAGATTATCACAAACCAACATAGCCAAGTTATTCACACAAGGTACTTTCTACTTTATGTTAACAAGTTCGGTTTTTATCCCCAAAGTACTTCATACATTAACTCTTAAAAGATTCGCTTTCTTTCACAAAAGTCACACAATACCCGTAGTATAAAAATAGAGTGACTATCTTTTAAGTAAACTAAAACACTTCCCTTTGTAAAATCAAGTAATCAACATTATTTTCCAAACGCTCAAGTTTGCCTAATTTCAAATGCTCAAGTTTCTCATTTTCAAAGGTTTGAGTTCATAGTCTTATTCACTTAATTGTATAATTCCTTTAAAATAATTCGAAACATATGCCTTATGTGTGAGTAGGTTATTCTTGTTCATAAAACATCTTTATTAAAGCACATGATCTAGGAAATGTAATATCATTTTGTCTCATCTTAGCTTCTATGCATGGAGGTTTCTGGTTTTAATAATACTTAATTAGTCAATACATTTCCTTTATTAACGCTCGCAAGGGTTCGCTCGACTTATTCTCATTTTCAAATCAAGAAACATTATTCATTAAAATCAAGTACTCATTACTCACGAATGAGGTTTTACAACTCTTTAACCAAATTCATATCAAGTCAATTAAGTCAAGTCTCTTATCTTTCAAGATCAAGTCTCTTAACTTCTAAAATCAATAAACCATCTATTTAGCATACGACGCCTACCGATTTACATAGTTTACAAAACATCATGCTAGAAAGGATAGGAAGAGGTTCACATACCTCGCGACGCTTATCGACAATTAGCAAAACGCCCGGCATCGAACCCCGCTTAGCCTTTTCCACTCTTCAAGTAGAATACGCCACTGTAGTACTTCAACCTCGATAATAACTTAACCAGTTCTTTCACCAAAAGTTCCCGATCTCACTTGGTATGGAAGTAAGACCTTTAGCTTGCTTTGCCAAATTTTGAAGAAATTTTCAGAACATGAAATCTTCAAATAAAGATTTAGCAAATGTTTCTTAAAAGAAGGACAAAGAATGTAACTCTAATTTGCTTAAAGAATTGCTTGCTAACTCTTTCACCGCTAACTATTTTCTTTGATTCTAATAAGCAATATTCTTTGATATGACTAGAGGAAATACTTAATATTTGTGAATGTCATGTTGATGTCCTAACAGAAATAACTATTCTTCTCAAAGTTATACAAAGCTAAATGGGAAATATGAGGAATCATTGATATTTCATGGATTTATCATAAATGTAGGAAACTTAAAAGGAGAAGATGTGTCTATAGTTGAGGAAATGATGTTTACAATGACTTGCTCTGAACATTTCTTCATTCTATTCAAAATTGAGTAAAATGAAAAAGCTATGTATTGTCCAAATACGCTGTAGCTAAAATAGATCATTATAGCTAACACACACACATGACACCTAGATAAAGTAGATGCCGTCTTATTCAATTCTTTAACCTTAGTCATTAGGTTGTTATTTACAAGGTTACACGTAATATATTTTGTCCTCCACGCAATTAATCAATTGCCCTACAATTAATTATAGATCCCACTTCATTTAAATCTCAATAACTCATATGACTTCAGACACTAATGTCATAATTATTGTAATATGCCATTAATCTATAACTTTTTATGCATATTCCAAATTTATTCTCGATCCTCGTCACACTTGTGTCCAAAATTATTTCATCTCTCGAAAAATCCGCAAAAATTATAAATGTCGCGAACCGTAATTTTCCTTCGCAAGGTTCTAAAACTTTTCGCTGAAACAATTCTTTTCGCGTTGTGCACAAATTTCTGTCCCTTGCCTACTTAGGGCTTAAACTTTGTACGCACGCCCTCACGCATACCTGAAATACGGTATAACATTCTCCTCCTTAGAAACATTCGTCCCATGTTCCTTCTCAAGACAGTATAACTAATAAGTTCCTCTAACTTAAACAATGCCAATGCCACACACGGCCACCAAATAACATACGCCAAATACTAAATTCAAGTCCACTTATAATCACCTCTAGCATTACAAAAGCTCCCACCGAGGTCTAAAATATACTCCCTTCGCCTTCACTTTACAAAAGAAAGGATCACATCTATGTTCTTAACACTGCCGCTTTTTCCTTACTGCCGTACTCTCCTCGCACACTCAACTCTTTCTCATAACTTACCACATTTCATATCGCTTTCCAAATCTGGTTACTACCTCCAACTTGGTCATCATTAATCGAACACTCATGGATCTCCGATACTTTTCCGAACATAGCAACATGGAATACCGACGTATCGCTTCCTACGCTTGACGGAAATGCTAACTTATAGGTGCTCGCACTACAAGTGTCGACGATATTATCCGCACGACTTCGTTAACTCGAGCCGCTAAAACCTCTTCCGATAAGCTTCACCTTACCCACATCCCGCTGAATGAAGTAGGACCAACTATCTCAACCTTGCCAACATCGAACCACTGACCAAGAACCTACACTTCCGCCATACAAGGCTTCATAAGGCACCATCCGAATACTAAAATGGTAGCTATAATATACTCACTCAACAAGAGGCAAATAATCCTCACAACTACCCCTGAAATCAAAACACCGGCCCGTAACCTATCCTCCAACTCCTTCAAGGCCATTCCCGCCACGATCTGATTCTAGTCGAACACATCCGTGAACTCGCACGATGGCTACCTAAACTGGCCTTGCACCTCGTGATCCTACCACCGCGGACCACCTCGAATCGACCCCACTCATTCCGGCCGCGTTGACCCGCTGAACGGTCCTCAACCCACCCATAAAACTCGCAAGCTACAACTCGTAAAGTCCCGTAGCCTTCAAACTATCCGATCTCGTGAACCATGGGTACCATCGAATCGAATCACGTGATCCAAATTTATCTCATGTTCGCCACGATCCCGCCAAGAATCGCCATCTCTTTGTACTTAACCTCTCGCTTCCGTGATGTGGGACCTGAGGCTTAGGTATCGTGGTCTCACAGCCATCGCCGCGCTCTAAACTCGCTGGCCGGGCGGCGCCGCAAACTCGCCTCAAGCACTATCTCGTAATGACCGCTCGCGCTCGCATTCTCTCAGATCTCATTAGCAGCCTCACGCTTCGCCTCATCCGCCCGTGCTTTGCGCGAGGCATAATCGTAAAAACGAAATACGCTGTATGGTCCAACTTATAACACAACTTCTAAGGCACGATCTCGTAACGAGAAGAATGGAAACTAATCCTAAATGTCTCAGCACTCCTGACATAGATGAGCATAACACATCGATAATCAAGACTTACTAGACACGCCAGTAGACACTTTCCGAGGATTAATCGCCTGATACTACTTTTGTCACGACCAACACGCTTCAGGATCGTGCCTTACCCCGCACCCTGGCAGATATACATCGAGTAATTACGGAACATAAAACAAGACATGAAATAATATGAAGTGAAAAACGCTTTATCTCGAGAGAAGCCTTTTCGCATATATATATAAAACTTGAATCTAATACATCCCTTTACAAACTCGCCCACAACAAGATTACATGCACTTAAGAATGATATGACAACAACGGCGATACAGGCTCGCCATACTTCGAATGTAAGTACTTACAACGATTAGGTGACTATACCACCGATAAGCCTCCGAGAAACGGAGCTTTCCCAAACGCTGAATCGTGACTCCATGAGCGAGGATCAACAATCGTGTACTTACCATGCAGATTAACGCATTTCGGGGAGGTCAAGACAACAGTACCAAGTATGTGAAATCTAAAATATCTGTAAATGAAATCATAGTAGTCTATATAAATCGTGAGACATGTATGATAACCAAACTACAAACACCATAATAATAGCAACATGTCAAGTCGTGACTCACGCCTCAAAGTCATCACCTAAATATAACTACGGGTCTCACGCCCACAACATCACTCCGGCCCGTGGAGTACCTTCCTCACTGCCGGCAGCCTATGATATAAAGCACCAAGGAATACACATGAACACTGTGTCCCACCTGTGTCATAATAAAACCGCACGGGTGGGCACAAGGCATAGCCGACTACTAAAACCTACTGCACCAACAGTGGTCATAAATCAGACACGAGATCTCTGTATCCGCCACATGATCGGCCGCCACTCGCTCGCAGATCAAATGTGCGCTTAACTCGAACTTCCCGCACCCGCGATAGGCCACTCACATAGGCCCGCATGAGGTGTTCCCCGCATCGAGGGTAGCTACTCCCCGGCATCGTCCTGGACTCGCAGTCCGCATGGCCACATACACCGCATGACCACAAAGGCCGCACACTAACCTGGAACTCGAGCTCCGCATAGGTCCTCGACCCGCATGAGGTATCCTCGAATCATAGTCACACATCGCCTCGAGTATTACCTTCGCATCGGAGGGCAAATTTTAACCCCTGTGATCATGTCAAGAGGTGAGTGATGTAATACTAACATAACGGCCACTGCTAAACAACATAAGCACAACAAGTGGAAACCCCTTTACACAACCATCACAAGACACTAACACACGTAGATCCTAACATGCTTACTTATCAAATCAACAAGAAAGTATTACAAGATTATCACAAACCAACATAGTCAAGTTATTCACACAAGGTACTTTCTACTTTATGTTAACAAGTTCGGTTTTTATCCCCAAAGTACTTCATACATTAACTCTTTAAAAGATTCGCTTCTTTCACAAAAGTCACACAATACGTGAGTATAAAAATAGAGTGACTATCTTTTTAAGTAAACTAAAACACTTCCCTTTGTAAAATCAAGTAATCAACATTATTTTCCAAACGCTCAAGTTTGCCTAATTTCAAATGCTCAAGTTTCTCATTTTCGAAGGTTTCGTAGTTCATAGTCTTATTCACTTAATTGTATAATTTCTTTAAAATAATTCGAGAAACATATGCCTTAAGTAGTAAAGGTTATTCTTGTTCATAAAACATCTTTATTAAAGCAAACATGATCTAGGAAATGTAATATCATTTTGTCTCATCTTAGCTTCTATGCAGATGGAGGTTTCACCGGTTTTAATAATACTTAATTAGTCAATACATTTCCCTTTATTAACGCCGCAAAGGGTTCGCTCGAATTCTTATTCTCATTTTCAAATCAAGAAACATTATTCATTAAAATCAAGTACTCATTACTCACGAATGAGGTTTTACAACTCTTTAACCAAATTCATATCAAGTCAATTAAGTCAAGTCTCTTATCTTTCAAGATCAAGTCTCTTAACTTCTAAAATCAATAAACCATTCATTTAGCACACGACGCTCACCGCATTTACATAGTTTACAAAACATCATGCTAGAAAGGATAGGAAGAGGTTCACATACCTCGCGACGCTTATCGACAATTAGCAAAACGCCCGGCATCGCAACCTCGCTTAGCCTTTTCCACTCTTCAAGTAGAATACGCCACTGTAGTACTTCAACCTCGATAATAATCTTAACTAGTCTTTCACCAAAAGTTCCCGATCCTCACTGTAATGAAGAAGACCTTTAGCTTGCTTTGCCAAATTTTGAAGAAATTTTCGTGAACATGAAATCTTCAAATAAAGATTTAGCAAATGTTTCTTAAAAGAATGACAAAGAACATAACTCTTAATTTCAAAGAATTGCTTGCTAACTCTTTCATCGCTAACTATTCTCTTTCGATTCTAATAAGCAATATTCTTTGATATGACTAGAGGAAATACTTAATATTTGTGAATGTCACAAATGATGTCCTAACAGAAATAACTATTCTTCTCAAAGTTATACAAAGCTAAATGGGAAATACGAGGAATCATTGATATTTCATGGATTTATCATGGAATGAGGGAAACTTAAAAGGAGAAGATGTGTCTATAGTTGAGGAAATGATGTTTACAATGACTTGCTCTTGAACATTTCTTCATTTCTATTCAAAATTGAGTAAATGAAAAAGCTATGTATTGTGTCAAATACAGTAGCTAAAATAGATCATTATAGCTAACACACACACATGACACCTAGATAAAGTAGATGTCGCCTTATTCAATTCTTTAACCTTAGTCATTAGGTTGTTATTTACAAGGTTACACGTAATATATTTTGTCCCCCTCCACCCAATTAATCAATTGCCCTACAATTAATTATAGATCCCACTTCATTTAAATCTCAATAACTCATATGACTTCGTGACACTCAATGTCATAATTATTGTAATATGCCATTAATCTATAACTTTTTACGATATTCCAAATTTATTCTCGATCCTCGTCCACACTTGTGTCCAAAATTATTTCATCTCTAAAAATCCGCAAAAATTATAAATGTCGCGAACCGTAATTTTCCCTTCGCAAGGTTCGAAAACTTTTCGCTTGAAACAATTCTTTTCGGTCAGGCACAAATTTCGGCCCCTTGCCTACTTAGGGCTTAAACTTTTCAGACGCACGCCCTCACGCATACTCCGAAATACGGTATAACATCCACGCATGATTGATGTTGCGCGCGAGACCCATTGTTATATTTGAGTGATGACTTTGGTCAGCGAGTCCCCGACTTGATATGATCGCTATTTATCAGGAATCGTAGTTTGGTTATCATACATGTCTCCCGCTTTATATAGACTACTATGATTTCATTTACGATTTTCGGGCCACATACTGGGTACCGCCAGATCGACCTCGGGGCCGCTCATGCCGCAGTAAAGGTACGCCGCCGATCTCGCCTAGTGGTCACGCCAGCTCGAAGCTCCGTTTCTCCGAGGCTTATCTTCGTATAGTCCCCTCGTTGTAGGTGCTACATTCGTGGTATGACAGGCCCCGTCCCGCCGTTGCATCATATCATTCGTAGAGGTCCGTAGTACCGCTGCAAGTGTGGTTGCCGCTGACGAATCGTCAATTTAAGTTTTCATATATACATGCCGAAAGGCAATTTTTCTCGCATTATTATTTCATACTTCATGTTGTTTCATGTAATTGTTTTATATTCCACGATTTCGATGTTGTATCACTAGGTGCCCTGGTAGCACTACCACGCCCGGTTCGGTCGCGACACATAGAATAATTCTCAATTAACTAAGCCAAAGTACTACGTACGTACATTCTTTTCAAAAGACTCCTTTTTATGTAAAACGCCAAGATACTAACACCCATAGTATCAAGGTGTGTCTATTTTTAAAGTACAATTAGTGCGGTTTTACACTTGTGAGATTCAACAATAGGAGTTAGAGAGAAGTTTCTCTCACTAAGGAAAACGCTCTCAACGTTTTGCCTTAGTTGCTCCTTTCCGTTGTTCTTCCTTCTCTATGTTTAACGATTGTACCTCATGGTTTCAAGTTTTCCGCTCTTAATATTAAGAAATCTAAACGCTACACACGCTCCAACAATGATTCAGAGGTTCAAGAAGTTCGACGGGCCAGAACAAGGAAAAGAAAAAGAATAGAGGCACCCTATAATTGCCGAAGAAAATCTCATTCCGCGACTTCTGCACCATTCTGCTGGTCCATGTCAAGCCGCACTCACGATCCCTCTAGACAATGTAATAGATGACGCTACTCTTCAAAAGATTCATGAACGGGCAAAAGCATCGATACCGCAGAACTGGATATTAGGTATTCAAGCGCGGAAAACTACTACACTATAGTGGTTGATCCTATCACGGTCAATCGTGGATTCCGGACTACCACTAAGAACTAGGCCATGGCAACTTTAGTACCCCAACACTACCCGACAATTTGCTCGTATGCCGGAATATGGATAATTTCGCTGCATAACGTGATTGATGCACAAAGGAGTGATAGTCTACTCGGCCGAACCGTATGGGCGCGGTCAAGTTCAAGACGGCCGAGGATGTCAACGGTCTGAGGCTATTCACGCTTTGCATGATTCCAAGTCGCTGGATAGCATTGATGATACTCTCATTCCCAAAGAATCAACACGGAGTCAAGGCTTCCTACATTATCGCCTCGATAACAACGCGACTTCTCCCATTCCGGCCTGGGCGTGGGTCATAATGCTAAGCGGTATGACGCAGTAGTCCATACATCTGAGTTTACTCCTGCATGTTAAGATCGAGGTCCGATGCTAGGCTCAAGTTCCATCCCCAAGAGTCAAGCACACTTCGCGGTGCCGAGGCGCCTCATTTAACGGCCGCGGTACCAACAAGCCTCTTTCAATTACGGATCTTTATGATAATCGACACTAGGCGGTCGTGAGGGCACCCAGTGGTACATTGATTACCCCCGTTATTCAAGGAAAGAAGTCACCGGGAAAGCGAGCCTTGCATTAATATTGTGGAGCCGAGGCGCCAAACTATAAGCGTCGCGGTACCGGGCGGTCTCTCCAAGACGGGTCTTAATGACGCACCAGATTGCCAAGGCGGGTCGCGGGTGCCCATGGGTCATTTACTTTTCCGTTATACATGGATCAAAGTCAGTTGAGGGAAACAAATCGAATTCTATTTCCAAGAAGCCTAGGAACTACAAGTCCATTAATATCGCGGAAGCCAAGGGGTCTGAATTTAATGTCACGGGATCCAACTTGCCCTCTCGTGTAGTTAGACACCAACCCCGGAACTCTCTAAGTGTAACTAATGATGCCTTTCCCTCTTTAAGAAATGTGCTTGAAGGAGCAATTATCAAGAACATAAATAAACCGCTCGCCTTTAACTCGTCCTCGAGCACGAACATAGACTTAAACAAACACCCTATCTCAAACAATACCCCCTCACTACTCCCTGATTTACACAACACCTCACCTCTTCTTTCTTCCCTTCCTTCTTTACCTACCAAAACCCAAGACACATTCCCTACCCTACCAAATGGCACGCGAATTCTTTCTCCTATCATGCCCAAGTACAAATCCTTCTACCCACCCTCCGCCTATATCTCCAAATGCCTCCCAATGATTTACACACAAATGCTCATTCAAAGCAATATCAAATCCCACCCACGGATACTACTCCTAAGAACCACCCCGAATCATGGCAAAGGTCCCACCTCCAAAAAGACTTATGCATGAGTCTCATGTACTAGATTGAAGCAAAGGAACGGTTGCAAATTATTGAACAAAGTGACTAAGTAGACATCAAGTGAGGATGAATACTCATTCATGTAAACTGGGTTATTGCTTAATTGGTTGCTTCAAGGTCCCTTCCTGAAGAGAGGCATTAAATACCATCGTGAAGGGACGGGAGTGAAATGTCGATCATACCATACGGCAAAGGTCGATGCTGTTCAAATTCACGACCGAGGAAGAACGCACTAATGTACTTCACGCGCCCTTATATGGTCTACGGAAGACTATGATGCTCAAAGCTATCAATAAAGGAGTTCTTATAACGGATGAGTTATTTATGGACATTCCTATTCGGGTCACTTTTCCTAAATTCCCTTTCCATCCGAGTGTAATGTGCCTTAGTAAGATTGCTTCCCGTAGGAATACCTCTTTACACGACCAATTTACTAAGGAACGATCTAAAATGAACTATGCTAGAGTTCTCGTGGAAGTGAATGTCAGCGAGCCTATGTCGAGTTTATCATCAATCTTCCCGATGGCGTATGTACACTCAAAGGGTTAACTATGAAAATTATCCTGACTTTTGCTTTCATCATGCGCTTTGGACACAACCACATGAAGTGTAAGATTCGGGATATGATGCCAACATGGAAGCCGCCCTAAAAAGCGCAATTTAGTGGTTCCTCCTCACAATAACGAGGATTCTACTTGTGCTAACGCCACGAGGTACGGATGGTTCCATACCCCACCTTATCCACCAACCTCTCAACATCCCGCATGTCGACAACTTGACGGACATTGAAGTTAATAAGAAAACAACACCTCCCGGTCCCGGCCAGGCACGTAAAGCCTCGTGATTCCCGGCTCTTCGCTTTGGGTAATCCCGCCCAACATCTTGCGGAAATCTCAAGTCGCCCTCTAGGCCCAATTCACGGATGGCAGGCACAACCCGATAAGACGCGTTATGAGTCTACGCATTCTCGATCCCGGTTCCTATGAACCCGCAACCTTCTTTGGATAAAGGTGCTAACACGTGTAACTAAGTGTCGCTGGCCGGGCGCCTGCGAGTGTTACCTTTGAACGCGGAGCATAGCATTGGAAACACACGCTATGGCTTCCGCAGAATGATGATGGCCGGAAGGAAGTTATGCCAAAGGTTCATATCAAAAGCGCGGAAGACTAAGGCAGAAAGCGCGGAGTGCTAATAAACCTCCTTTGTTTCACGATGAAAATACTTTGTTGGAACGCACGCGCTTGCGGACTAAGGGACGTACAGCCACGCAAGCTCTAGTGTAGTCTCACTAAAAGCACGATGTAGCATTGATTTGTCTTTTGGAAACAAAACTCTCTAAGGAAAGGATCGAGTCTTTCTCTACCAAAAGATTCAAAGCTTGAATTTTGCTCAAATCTAGAATTCATCGACGCGGAAGAACGCTACTCTTCGGATCCTCAAGCGGTCTCATTGTGAAATACTTGAAATGGATTCTCAACATATCCATGTTCAGCAAGTTGTAAGATTACTCAAGTGTCATTTCTTGCCACATTTCAGGTATCCGCTTATAGCATCACTGACAGGAGGATGCTTTGACATCACCTTACTCACTGGGCATCGCATCACTAGGCCTTGACGACATGGAGATTTCAACACTTATCGCTACCCTCAAGATAAGGCGGGGCCCTCCACTTACGCCTTATACACTTAAGGACCCTTGAGATTTCAGAATGCTCATGGACTAGAAGACACTCCTTCTTCCTGTTTCTTTCTACACTGACAAATGGTTCGATTTGGTCCAAGATCGACAGAGTAATTGTCACGACCAACCTCGCCCGTGGATCGTGTCTTACCCCTGCACCCTAGTGATACAACATCGTGAGAAAATCACGGAAATAAAAACATGAACATGAATTAAGAGACAAGATAAATAAACAAAGCAACCAAAACAGCTTGCCTTCATCATATATATACATAAATACCAATGCTTGTCCTTTTACAAACCCCGCCACAACTTCTATGCACTTAAGATTTACGATAACTATGACGGATGTGGCCCCGCCATACCCCGAATGTACAAGAACCTACAACTCAGGAACACATACCAAAAGTTAAGCCTCCGAGAAACGGAGCTTCCTAACACGCCGAACGTGATCCTATAAGTCGGATCGACAATGATGACTTTACTCGCAGATGAACGCAGCTTCGGGCGAGGTCGCATAACAGTACCAAGTATGTGAAATCAGAAATATCAGAATCAAATCATAATAATCTATATAAAGCAGAGACATGTATGATAACCAAACTACGCTCACAACATAAAAGCGCCATGCCAAGTCGAGTGGAATACATTCCTGAATAACCGTAGTCAAGTGAAATACATTCCTGATGAACGCCGCGTCAAGTGAAATACATTCCTGACGAACCGGTCGTCAGTGAAATACATTCCCGTGAACCGTAATCAAGTGAAATACATTCCGTGAACCGTAATCAAGTGAGATACATTCCTGATGAACCTGCCGCTGTGAACACAAGATTTGCACAACAAGGCTATCACACGTAACATGGTCAAGTTTCACAACAACAAGCATAGGCAAGTTTCACAACAACAAGCATAGGCAAGTTTCACAACAACAAGCATAGGCAAGTTTCACACAACTCAAAGTACTTTCATTTTATACAAAGTCCGGTTTTTAACCCCAAAGTACTACATACTGGTAAATCCTTTTAAAAGAGATACATTCATTTTATAAATGTCACCCGATACCGTAGTATAAAACTAGAGTGATTCACATTATTAAGTAAACTAACACTTTCTTTTAAACTCAAGTACCAACATTCTTTCCTAAAGTTCCGGTTTGCCTAATTACAAATGCTCAAGTTTCTCATTTTAGAAAAGGTTTCGTAGTTCATAGTTTTAACTTTAAAACATAATTCTCCTTAAACGCTTGAGAAACATATGTCTTATATGTGAGTAGGTTATTCTTGTTTATAATCAATCTTATTAAGCAAATGATCTAGGAAATGTAATATCATTTTGTCTCATCTTAGTTTCTATGCAGATGGAGGTTTCTACCGGTTTTAATACGATACATCATTATTCAATACATTTTCCTTTATTAACGCCGCAGTTGGTCCTGTCGATACACATTCGATTTCAATCAAGAAAACATTATCCCCTTAAATAAAACCAAGTACTCATTACTCACGAACGAGGTTTCACACAAACATCCACATTAAAACAAATAAGTTAAGTCTCTTATCTTATAAGATCAAGTCTCTTAACTTCTAACATCTAGAAACATTCTTAAGCCGTTATACCTAACTTCCCAAAAAGCTAGTATAACTCTTAAGCTTTCAAAACCCAAGTAATACTCATTCTTTCAAAACGATTCATAAATCTTTTGAAATACTTCAAGTTCTCTATTAACACATATCAAGTCGCTTATTATTCAAATCGCTACCTTTTAAAACCACAAGGTATTTGCTTATCCACATAAAGCTATTATGACCGACTTCCCATAAAGCCGTTATAACACTTTATGTTTTAAACCAATCAAAACAATTAGCACATGACGCTCACCGCATTTACATAGTTCACACATATCATGCTAGAAGAGATAGGAAGAGGTTCACATACCTCGCGACGATTATCGACAAAAAGCAAAACGCCCAAGTACCTCAAACCGCTCGGCCACTCTCACCAAGCATCACTCCACACGTAGTACTACAACCTATGTGAGGCCACAAAGCGCTATTAATATCTTAGACACAAGTTCCATATTTCTACGTAAAATTTGGCAAGATTCTCCCGCAATAAATAAGCTAATCTCCTCCTCTATCGAGGCCGGCTATCAAGCCAACCGTGGTTATACATCTAACCCTAACGGGTACAATTCTACTCCACTGCACTACTACACAAGTCATCAGTAATACGCTCGCTTCTCTTATTTAAATTCAGCTTAAGTCGCAAGACATTGCCGTAAGTATTATTCAGCTTAAGTCAAAAGACATTGCCGACTACTACGCTCGCTTCTTTATATAGTATACTTCAACTATATATTCAACAATATGTAATTTCCAATTACAATAGAGGACAAGATATTTACCTCGATAAGCCCAAAATTATCCTTCTTTAAAGTCGCCCCGAGCAAGGTTTAGCTCCAACTCCGCGCTCCAACCCGCTCCAACTACCCTTAGAAGTTCTAACTAACTTCTACTTACAACTTCAACAACGGGTGAAGATTTCCTTAGGTTTCGCTTTAGTGATCGAGGGAAAGTATAACGGTATTTTCTGGCTTGTATACGTGTAACCTTGGGAATACTACAAGGTATTTGGGCTAAGGTATTTGGACATTATAACAATACTAGAGAGTATTTCTACACCACAAAGTGGGTATTATACGAAAGCAACTAGGCAGTGGGTACCTCACAGAAACACCACAAAGGGGAGTGGGTGGCTCTCGCCAAGGGCTCTCAAAGAGGAGTGTGGTGGACTAACTACACAAGGGAGGGAGGAAGAGAACTTCAAGACTTAGGAAGATTTTTGGATGAAGAAGTCTTCCAAAGGCTGGGTATTTATAGTCAAGCAAAGGCCAACCAACGGCCAAGACGATCCAAGTGTATAGCAAGTGTAGGGCTAGATTTCCACCATGTGTACCTTATCCATCTACCACACAACTTGCACAAAATATCCTACCAACTAAAGCTCTCTTTTCGCCCACCATTACCGCCCACTCATGTCAATGCGAGGTGACATGCCACCCTCCCGCTGGTCCAAAATGTTTCGCCTCTCGAAAATTCCGCAAAAATTATAAATGACATAGCCGAAATTCCCTACGAAAGTCGTGAAAACGCTTCGCCAAAAACGACTCTAACCGTGTTGTGAACAAATAAATTTCGCCAAGCCTAATCCTCAAATTCGAATTTTCTACGCACGCCCCACGCATACTGGAAATACGGTATAACATTCTCCCCTCCTTAGAAACATTCGTCCCGAATGTTCCTTCTCAAGGCGGAAAAAGATGAAGTTCTTCTAACAAGTTTCCACTGCCACACATGGCCACAAACATAACACACGCACTCTTCCTTAAGGCCATTCCCGGCCTTCACGACCGCTCGGTCGAACATATCCACGAACTCATACGATGGTTACCAAAACTGGGCCTAGCACCCTCGTGACTCCTACCACCGGCGACCACCCAGCTGACCCCACCTCGAACAGTCGCGGTTGGCCCGCACATGGCCCCAACCCGCCCCATCGCCGCTACCAACTCTTGCTCCTCGACACGGAACAATCTTGCTAAATCACATCGCGAAGATACCACTTTCATTTATCCAACCTGTGACTTATCACACAATACTTTCTAGGCATAAAATGCACTCGACAAGGATCACTCGCAAAATCTTGTACCCAAGACGGCTTTACATCTAAGGTCTCAATCAGAATATTCTAAGGTTCATCATTCCTCACCCTGTGCTTACCCTTTTTTTTTTTTTTTATTTTCCAACCAGGTTCATAAATCACAATTTAGCACAAAGCTATCCGAACATAACACCTAACACATTAACATAACATCAAAACAAACAAGCCTCTGAGGTTAAGGATATACCGGTTACCGCTCCACTCTAATCGTAAGTCCACCGCAGGCGCATAATCGTAGGCGCGGCAACTCGCCATCGATCCGTAGTCGCGCTGCCGCCGCATTTCTCCTATAAGCACGCTTCTTGTCACATGGCTCGACGCCGCAGTGAAGCAAGCACCAAGAAAGACGACATTCCCGATGATGTTTGCCACATCGTGCACACCGGCGGGACGTGAATCTCGCTGGCTAGAACCTATGTATATCTCGCAACTAAGCCCGAGCTCACCAGCTCCGAATACTCAACGCCCCGACGATCGCGGGGACCACTGCATCGCGAGGTACATAACTAGCTCACGCCAGGCGGTCCGCCTTGAAAGTTACCAGCGCCCCGCCCCGCCTTCTTCTCGACTCGGCCATTCCGCCGATCTCTCCGCGCCTCACATCCTAGCGCATGAGCTCGCACGCGGCAATGTCCATGCCCGCAGCGGCTACACCAACAAGCCTCTCGCTAAGTACTCATCCACCCGGCGACGTAGCTGTACTCGCCCTCCATATCGCCCATTACAAGGGACATACCGAGCTAATGAGTCGAACTCACATTGTACTTCTAACCGCCCGCCCGCCCCGCCTCAACGCTAAAAATTGCTACCCGAGCCTCCTCATCCGCGGGCAAGAAATGTGCAAGAAAAGCCCTTGAGAACTCGCCCCATACGGCCGAGGTGCATGCTCTTCCCGACAACTCCACGAATCAAACTACCAATCGCAGATCACGCAAATGACGCGAACCTAATACCACCGACTGCCGAGGCTCGATCACTTACGATCCAGAGTCGCTTGATAAACTCCCGAGGGTCGCCTCGCCTCGATCCATAGAACATCGGGGCTACAACTCGTAAAGTCACGTAGCCTCAAACCGCTCGCCGGGGCGAACTACGGTGCACGGCCGGAATCACGTGATCCACCGATCTCATATCTGCCACGACCGCCGTGAATCGCCATCTCTTGTACTTATCTCATCTCGCTTCCAGCCGGGACCGAGGCTCGTGTATCAGAGTCTCGCAGCCATCGCCGCGCTTAAACTCGCTGTGGCGGGCGCTACGAAACCCGCCGCCGGAAGCACTGCTCAGTATCGACGCTCGCGCTCGCATTCTCTCAGATCTCTAGCAGCCTCCTCGCCGCTTGCCTGCCTGGTTCAAGGTTTTACGCGAGGCATAATCGTAAAAATGAAATACATCGTAGGGTCCAACTTATCACACGTTTCTAAGGCACGATCTCGTAACGAGAAGAATGGAAACCAATCCTAAATGTCCTATAGCCTCGATTATAGATGTGGTGCACAACACACCGATAATCAAGACTTACTAGACACGGTTCAGACACTTTCCGAGGACTAATCGCTCGATACCACTTTTGTCACGACTAACTCCGGCCCGTGATCGTGCCTTACCCCGCACCCTAGTGATACAACATCGAGAAAATCAATGAAATAAAAACATGAACATGAATTAAGAGACAAGATAAATAAACAAAGCCAACCAAAACAATTGCTTCATCATATATATACATAAATACCCAATAGCTTGTCCTTTTACAAACCCCGCCACAATGCTTCTACAGCACTTAAGATTTACGACAACTATGACGGACAGGCCCCGCCATACCCTCGAATGTACAAGAACCTACAACTCGTGGAACACATACCAAAAGTTAAGCCTCCGAGAAACGGAGCTTCCCAACACGCCGAATGTGATCCTATAAGCGGATCGATAAGCCGATGACCTTTACTCATGCAGATGAACGCACTTCGGGCGAGGTCAAGATAACAGTACTAAGTATGTGAAATCAGAAATATCAGAATCAAATCATAATAATCTATATAAAGCAGAGACATGTATGATAACCAAACTACGCTCACAACATAAAAGCAACATGCCAAGTCGAGTGGAATACATTCCTAATGAACCAGAGTCAAGTGAAATACATTCCGGATGAACCGGCCGTCAAGTGAAATACATTCCCTGATGAACCTGGCCGTGAAATACATTCCCGTGAACCGTAATCAAGTGAAATACATTCCCGTGAACCTAATCAAGTGAGATACATTCCTGATGAACCGGCCGTCAGTGAACACAAGATTTGCACAACAAGGCTATCACACGTAACATGGTCAAGTTTCACAACAACAAGCATAGGCAAGTTTCACAACAACAAGATAGGCAAGTTTCACAACAACAAGCATAGGCAAGTTTCACACAACTCAAAGTACTTTCATTTTATGCCAAAGTCCGGTTTTTAACCCCAAAGTACTACATACTAGAAATCCTTTTTAAAAGAGATACATTCATTTTATAAATGTCACCCGATACCCGTAGTATAAAACTAGAGTGATTCACATTATTAAGTAAACTAACACTTTCTTTTAAACTCAAGTACCAACATTCTTTTCCTAAAGTTCCGGTTTGCCTAATTACAAATGCTCAAGTTTCTCATTTTAGAAAAGGTTTCGTAGTTCATAGTTTTAATCCTTTAAAACATAATTCTCCTTTAAACGCTTGAGAAACATATGTCTTATATGTGAGTAGGTTATTCTTGTTTATAATCAATCTTATTAAGCAGCCATGATCTAGGAAATGTAATATCATTTTGTCTCATCTTAGTTTCTATTCAGATGGATGTTTCTACTTTTTTTAATACGATACATCATTATTAAATACATTTTCCTTTATTAACGCTGCAGTTGGTCCTGTCGATACACATTCGATTTCCAATCAAGAAACATTATCCCCTTAAATAAAACCAAGTACTCTTTTCTAACGAATGAGGTTTCACACAAACATCCACTTTAAAACAAATAAGTTAAGTCTCTTATCTTATAAGATCAAGTCTCTTAACTTCTAACATCTGTAAAACATTCTTAAGCCGTTATACCTAACTTCCCAAAAAGCTAGTATAACTCTTAAGCTTTCAAAACCCAAGTAATACTCATTCTTTCAAAACGATTCATAAATCTTTGAAATACTTCAAGTTCTTTATTAACACATATCAAGTCAGTTATTATTCAAATCAGTTACCTTTTAAAAACCACAAGGTATTTGCTTATCCACATAAAGCTATTATGACCGACTTCCCATAAAGCCGTTATAACACTTTATGTTTTAAACCAATCAAAACAATTAGCACACGACGCTCACCGTACTACATAGTTCACACATATCATGCTAGAAGAGATAGGAAGAGGTTCACATACCGCGACGATTATCGACAAAAAGCAAAACGCCCAAGTACCTCAAACCGCGGCTACACTCTACCAAGCGTATCACTCCACACGTAGTACTACAACCTATGAGGCCACAAAGCGCTATTAATATCTTAGACACAAGTTCCATATTTCTACGTAAAATTTGGCAAAGACTCTCCCCGCAATAAGTAATCTCCTCTCTATCGAGGCCGGCCATCAAGCCAACCAGTGGGGTTATACATCTAACCCTAACTGTACAATTCTACTCCACTGTACTACTACACAAGTCTATCAGAATACGCTCATTCTCTTATTTAAATTCAGCTTAAGTCGCAAGACATCGCTGTAAGTATTATTCAGCTTAAGTCAAAAGACATTGCCGACTACTACGCTCGCTTCTTATATAGTATACTTCAACTATATATTCAACAATATGTAATTTCCAATTACAATAGAGGACAAGATATTTACCTCGATAAGCCCAAAATTATCCTAGTTTAAAGTCGCTCCCGAGCAAGGTTTAGCTCCAACTCCGCGCTCCAACCCGCTCCAACTACCCTTAGAAGTTCTAACTAACTTCTACTTACAACTTCAACAACGGTGAAGATTTCCTTAGGGTTTCGCTTTAGTGACCGAGGGAAAGTATAACGGTATTTTCTGGCTTAGATACGTGTAACCTCGGGAATACTACAAGGTATTTGGGGCCAAGGTATTTGGACATTATAACAATACTAGAGAGTATTTCTACACCACAAAGGGGTATTATACGAAAGCAACTAGGCAGTGTGGGTACTCACTACAAAACACCACAAAGTGGGGGTGGTTTCGCCAAGGGCTCTCAAAGAGGAGGGGGTGGTGGATTTAACTACACAAGGGAGGGAGGAAGAGAACTTCAAGACTTAGGAAGATTTTGATGAAGAAGTCTTCCAAAGCGGGTATTTATAGTCAAGCAAAGGCCAACCAACGCCAAGATGCATCCAAGTGTATAGCAAGTGTAGGGCTAGATTTCCACCACGTGTACCTTATCCATCTACCACACAACTTGCACAAAATATCCTACCAACTAAAGCTCTCTTTCGCCCACCATTACCGCTTCACTCAAGGTTAATGCAGGGTGACACATGTCACCCTCCCGTTGGTCCAAAATGTTTCGCCTCTCGGAAAATTCCGCAAAATTATAAATGACATAGCCGGAAATTCCCTACGAAAGTCGTGGAAAACGCTTCATTTAAAAAACGACTCTAACCGTGTCAGAACAAATAAATTTCGCCAAGCCTAATCCTCAAATTGAATTTTCTACGCACGCCCCACGCATATACTCGGAAATACGGTATAATAAAGAATGATGAATCAAAATTGGAGTGATTTGACCTTAGAATGCACGCCAATTTCTTGCCTATGGAACCGCCTATGACCACCGCCCCGTGATGGCTACCAAGTATCGTGATCCTATAACGCTGGGAAGCCGCCGCTCAAGTTCATGAATACGTATATCTCACCCCGCATTCGACAACATTATGACTTCATGCCGAGACAAGACATTTTGGGAATCGCCAATTGCTCTAGCATCGAACCGAAGCCTCAAACAACCCCGAGGCATTGAATATTAGTGAGTTCGCAAAGATTGATCAAAGAGCGGCGAGGCTAACATGGAGTTTAAGGAGGCTATCACGCATACATGGAAGACCCTTTGATGAGGAGCTTAAATCCAAGGTTAAGTCCTCAAGAGTTAAAGCTAACACCTTAACGGAAGCCGAGAGACATTTCATAAGGCAAAAGTCAAGACAGAAACACTTGATCGGGAAGTGATAAATGCTCCAAATACTTCCATAGCTTGATCAAGAGAAGTAATGTTAAGAACTCCATCAACTTTCTTGTCAAATCTAATGGTGTTATCACTACATCACCAGGAGGTAAGAAAGCTTCTTGAGGAATTCTACAAGGATCTTCTAGGCACATCCCGATTCACATCAAACTTTGATCCAAGTGTGCAACTTTGGCCCGGCTAAGCCAAGAGGATACTACAACTTTTGCACTTCATATCCCCAAAGGAGATTTGGGAAGCTCTTTTCGATATTGGAAATGATAAGGCTCTCGGACCTGACGGGTATTCGCACTTTCTTCAAGAATAGATGGAGAGACGTAGGACATGATGTAGTAAGAAGCGCTCAAGAGTTCTTTTCTCACAGGGTTCTTTTGAAACAATCAATCATACCATCATTGCCTTACTACCCAAGACCGACGGATCCTAAGGTAACTGATTTTAGGCCTATTGGATTGACTAATGTGGTCTATAAGATCATTACAAAGATTCTAGCTACCGAATGGCAGCGTTCTTCCTTCTCTTGTTGACAAATCACAAGGGGCTTTTGTGAAAGCGGAGAAGTATGATGGACAATATCTATGTAGCACAAGAGCTTGTGAGAGGATTTAATAGAGCGTAGTCTCACCAAGGTGTATGCTCATGGTGGATCTTAGGAAAGCTTTTGACACGGTCTCGAGTTTCCTTGATTCGATATTAAGAGGCCTCAACTTTCCGCATAGATTTGTTAGATGGATCATGGAGTGTGTTTGCTCAACCTCCTTCTCTCTTCTATCAATGGTGAATTACATGGTTACTTCAAGGGTAAGCGAGGCCTTAGACAAGGTGATCCTATGTCCCCTTCGCTTTATCTTGTGTATGGATTACCTTTCGAGGATGCTGAAATCAAGACCGAGGCTAGAGCTTTCTCTTATTATCCGTGTAAAAGGTTGGGTATTACTCATCTAGCTTTTATGACGACCTTCATGCTCTTTGCCAAAGGTGATATGTCTTCGGTGGGATTCTTATGAATTGTCCGAGGAATCGAGGTCGCCTGGTTAACTCTTAACCCATCCAAATCCTCCGCCTACTTAGCTGAGTACATGATGAGGTACGTGACTTGATCTCGCCGAGTTGGATTCGCATCGTAGCTTTCCCAGACGGTACTTGGGGATTCCTTTGTCCCCAATTTCGCCTGGAACCAATTTGTTCTTTCACTAGTGCTATTTCAATTACATTCAAACGGGACACCACACGCTTTCTTACGCGCAAACTAGAGCTTATCGTGCCTGCTATCCAAGGTGTTGAGAGCTTTTGGTTCCGGCCCTTCCTATTCCGCCACAAGACTCAACAAGGTAAGGTCCGCTCAGATCCAGCTTCTTATGGGAGGGAAACCACCTGTAGTCGCCGGGAGGCCATTTGCTTACCTCAACTGGGCGAGGCTTGGGCCTTATGAATATCAAGGAATGGAACCGCGCCGCTATCCCGCATAATTTGGCAAACCCACACAGAGGTAAACTCTCTTTGGGTACAATGGATCAACAGCTTTTATTTGAGAGGCTTCTTTTTGGGACTACGAGGTACGCCCTGTAGACTCTTTCGTAAAGATTTGGAATACGCAACAAACTTGTTTCCATCTTTCGTAGCCAGGAGTTGCAATTGCCGGATTAGCAAAGTGTTGTACTAACCAGAAATTTGATTCAAGCCTCAGATATGAGATCTTGCGCACTAAGCAAGATAAAAGCCTCGATGTCACAACCGGGAAAGTGGTTCATTCCCCTAAGTTCTCGCTCACCATGTGGCTAAATTGTAGAAAGCGTTAGCTACAAAGGACACTCTTTCCTATCTTAACTCGAGGATAAGTCTTGTGGTTCTGCAAGCAAGCAAATGAAACAAGGGAGCACCTCTTCTTCACATGCCCCTACACCCGCTTGATTTGGAAGAGCATAAGAGATTGGTCGGGAATTAGGAGAGAAATGACCACCGCTGGAAAGCTTCTCTCAAATGGATTAAAAAGATCACCATGACAGCATCCGAGCAAAAGCAACCTTAATTGCCTTCGCATTATGGTCTATGAGATTTGGAGGACAAGGAACACAATGCTCTTTCAAGGCACAAGCTTACCTACGTAAGAGGTTATTACTAAGATTAAAACAACATCTTATGAGTACTCTATGATTTTATCCTTCTTGTAATGGCACCTTCGAGTGACAACTCCTTACTCCCCGCTTCTTCTTTGCATTACGCTGAGGATCGAGAACCTCAATGATTGATCAGAGCCACTTTTCTTTCTGCTTCTAGTAATAAAATTTGCATTTACCTAAAAAAAAAAAAAAGGTGTGTCTATTTTTCAAAGTAAGTTACTACACTTTTAGAAAACTCATTTCAAAGCTTGGAATCAAGTAACTTCAAATTTTCACAATCTAGGCAACTTATGCCTAATAATCAAAATAGACAACTTTCTAAACCTTCCATAAAGCCGTTATAACCAACTTCCCATAAAGCCGTTATAACCCTTTATGGTTTTTAGACAATTTCATTCTTTTTATAACCAAGAGACTTATACTTAAAACCAAGTATCACAAACTTTCAAATCAAGTTTCTTAACTTTCAAAATCCTTCAAGTCTCTAAATCTTAAGAAAACAAGTAGCTTATACTTATAAATCCCAAGTAACTCACACATTTAAAACAAGTTACATCTCTTAAATCATGTCGTTTCTCCTCTTTTAAAACAATTAAGTAAATCACTCCTTTGACTCCCCCAAAGTCATTAAAACGACCATTAGGTTTTGGAACTAAGGCACTAGCCAAAAGGTTTGGAAACCACTTCCTTTTCAAGGCTCCATGTACTTTAAGCAAAATACTTTCACTCTTAAGAATCCAAACTCCACTAAGGCAATGGATTATACAACTTACAATTTAAACATCAAAGTACAATCAAGGAATGGATCATTTAAGGAGTAGAACTTACTTTCTTTATCTTAAGGAATCATGCTAGAAGAGGAGATAGTTCACATACCTTTTCGGCTAAATCCACAAGCTAAGCCGAATACGCCGCACGTAGAAGTGTCAACCTATAATGGTCACAACAAGACTATCAACTTCTAGTCTCTAACGAGAATAATACTAAGTATACGCCTCTAATTCTACGGAAAATAGGCAAAGACCTCCTTTGTTTCTACTCCTTTGCCACCTTTTCAAGGCAGAATACAATAACCAACACTCCACATTTAAGGCTCAAAACAACAACCAAACAAAGGGATTACACGCCTACAATACGTAAAATTCCGCCCCACAATTAATACGTAAGAGTTCCATATTCAAGCCATTCTCGCCAACAACATAACCAACAATTCAAAGTTTTTTCCAATCCTTTTCCAATTCCAAGTTCTAAGGTCTAACATGTTATATAGTCATAAACAACTTCAACAACTATAATTTCCATCTTTCTACAACATGCGATTTACTTTAACTAATAATCGACTTGAATTGTAATCTTAAGGCTAACATGCTAGTTTTCGGATTAGGGTTCCAATATCCAATATACTTATCAAACTTCATACTATATAACTCATGCTTGCTAATATACATAGCTACAACAATAAGTAAGTCTTAACTACTAAAACGACAAAATTTATACCATTACAAGCCCTTAAAATTTCCAAGATTCAAAGTCGCCCTTAGAAAATTCTTAGCTCATTTCCTTAGGTTCCAATCCGCCCAAGCACTCCTTGGAAGCCTATGAAGAACCCATCTTCAAGTTCCAACTTCAAAGTCAAGAACTCTTAAGTTTCCGCCATGACTAATACGAAACGCCGTTGCTTCCAAATCTTTCTATTGAGATATCCTTACAATACCCTTAGGGACATTGGGTTTAAGTCTTGTGAACAATGGAACAAAATTACAAAATTTTCCAGCCATGATACGGGTGAACCCGAGCTCATCAGGTGAAGAACAAGGTGTGTGATTTTTTCTAAGTGTTAGAAGAGCTTGTCTTGCACTAGCTTAGTATATAAAACATATCGAGGGCTTAGATTAACACACTTGTGGGCTAGATGAAGAACAATTAATGTAAAGCCAAGTGGACAAGTTGACTTGGTCAACAATCTCACGCTTTGAAGACTTATCTTCCAAGATGGTCAATGACCATATTACCCTATTATTTTCGTCCAAGAACACATGTGGGGCGCCACGTGTCGCCTCTCATTCGCCCATAAAAATCAGAACCTCGTGGCCCCGCAAATGTAAAATTTCTGTGGCCCCACGTGACCAAATCCGTAAATATAAATTTTCATAAGGTTAAGAGTTCCACACTCTTCAAATAATGCACTTTGAGAATCCAATTCTCAACAACGAACATTTTTCCTTTCCGACGTTTCGAAGATTTTTCCACGAAAAACAATTCTTCCTTTCGTACTAATTTCCAAGTCTTGATTCCTTACGCACATTCTCTTATACAAGTCCTGACTTACGGTGTAACATTCTTCCCCTTAGAAACATTCGTCCCGAATGTTCTTAGCTCTGTCGCTATACAAACTCCAGACAATCTCTATACTATGCCTATCAATCAATACTTCCACAAGACTAACGATGCCACACACACGGCCACCACAACATACGTGAACATATCAATGGACCTTCCGTCCGCGACCCTCCTCACAAAACTCGGTTACATTTTCTAAAACACGGATCCTTAGAGGTTCCTTTCTTTCCTTACTTGTCATACTTTCTCGCATTTTCAAACTTATCTAGTACACATAAAATCTCAAATATTGTTTCTGTTCTCCAATCCTTCGAGTTACTATCCAAACTTAGCCATATTGTTACTTACTTTCCCGTTAAGGCTCTTCTCGGTCCTTACGACTGATTCCGTGGAACGCGTCCACAAACTCGTACAACGATCAACTAGACTTGGGCCTTGCATCCTCGGGACCCTACCACATAACGGGACCATTTCTAACTGACATCACCCCATTCCACACTACCGGTTGACCCGAAATGAGTCCATAACCCGACTCATCGTCACTCTTAACTTCTCATTCTTAGTCTGAATAAATCTTTCTCTTAGCTCAAGGTACTTCTCACCCTATCCTCCCATTCACTAGGGGTTCACACATAAGCCAAAGTATTTCTACGGACATCCTTCCCTATCGGTCTTACATCATATTATGGGTAACTACAACTTGTGAACTCTACACAACTATAGTCTCGCCACTTATCATTCTTGTCAACATTCTTAACTTTTCACTTTACTAATCAAAGTATTCCTACCTGGGTACTATCACTTACAACTGCTAGAAACAAAGGGAAAACATATATGCTAGGGCGAAATCTGAATCTATCAATGGACGTATGATTCAAAAGAATCGAGATATACCTGTAACCCCGTGCGATGTCGCCTCCTGATCCCGCCCAAGAGTCACGCTATCTCGCGTTCAAGGACCGCGTAACTATAAACTCCACTCGACCTCTACCGCGATCGGCCGACATCTCAACACTCGCTTCGGGATGTCACGACCGAACTCGCCCGGATCGTGCCTTACCTCGCACCCAAGTAGCCATACATCGAGTAATCGGAATATAAAACAAGATATGAATAAAGTGAAGTGTAAAACAGCTTATTCGAGAAAAGTTGCCTTTTCGCATAAATATATAACAACTAGAATGCTTACATCCCTTTTTACAATTCGCCCACAACAAAGATTTGGCTGCACTTAAGAATGATATGACAACAATGGAGGGACAGGGTCCCGCCATACCCCGAATGTAAGCACTTACAACGACAGGACTATACCACCGATAAGCCTCCGAGAAACGGAGCTTCCCAAACGCCGAATCGCGACCCTAAGAGCGAGGATCAACATCGTGTACTCTACCGCGCATGAACGCAGCCCAAGGAGGTCAGACAACAGTACCAAGTATGTGAAATCAAAATATCAGAATGAAATCATAGTAGTCTATATAAATCAGAGACATGTATGATAACCAAACTAGCTCACAATAAATAAGCAATATGTCAAGTCGTGACTCACGCCTCAAAGTTATCACTCAAATACAACTATGGGTCTCACGCCCACAACATCAATCATGCCCGTGGAATATCTTCCTCACCGGCAGCATGATATAAAAGCACCAAGGAATACACATGAACACCGTGTCCTACCGTGTCATAATAAAACCGTGACGGTAAGTACGAAGGCATAGCCGACTACTAAAACCTACGCATCAACAAGGTCATAAATCAGATTACGAGATCTGTCTGCACCGCCACATGATCGGCCGCCACTCGCCCGCAGATCTAATGCGCGCTTAGTCCTCGAACTTCCCGCAGCCCGCATAAGCCACCCGATGGCCCGCATGAGGTATTCCTCGCATCGAGGGTAGCTACTCCCAAGAACGCCCCGACTCGCACCGCACGCCACATAGACCGCATGACCATAAAGGCCGCACACTAACCTCGAACTCTCGTAGTTCGCATAGGTCACACAAACCCGCATGAGGTATTCTCGAATCATAGGTCACACGCACTACCGAAGTCTACCCCGCACGGAGGCGCCTAACCCCGTAATCATGTCAAGAGGCGAGTGATATAATACTAACATAACAAATTATCGTTAAACAACATAAGCACAACAAGTGGAAACCCCTTTATACAAACATCACAGCACTAACACACGTAGCATCCTAACATGTCTACTTATCAAACCATCTTACTACACTTTAATCAATACAAGACTTTCATAAAAAAATAAGTAAACCGCCTTCTATCTTCCTTAAGTCGTTATACCTATCTTACCATATAGCTAGTATAACACTTAAGCTTTTAAAACCAAGTATTTCTTTTCTTTCAAAAATGGTTAATAAATCTTTTGAAATACTTCCAGATTCTTATTATTTAAACTCAAGTCAAAAGACATCAAAGTAAAACCAAAACAATTTTCATACCTTCTTTTAAAACAAAGGCACTTCTCCTTTAAAAGTCAAGTAGCAATATACTTTTTAAACCAAGTGTCTTACTCTTTTAAAAACAAGTAACCTATACCTTTAAATCAAATTACTTCTCCTTTCCCAAAATCAAGTTGTTTATAAGTCAAGTTATCATTTTAAATCCAATGATAAAACCATTCTTATTTTCAAATCAAGATAACTTTATTCTTTAAAAGACACACCCATGAATCATGAGGGAGCTTTTACAACTTTTTAACATAATTCAAGTCCTTAAGGTTTCATAACAAGTCACTTAACTTTGGAATCAAGTCAAGGACACAACAGGAAAATCAACTTCCTTTAAACACACGCGCTTCACCGCACTAAATATATTTCACAAATATCATGCTAGAAAGGATAGGAAGAGGTTCACATACCGCGACGACATCGACAATTAGCAAAACGCTTCAAAGTACTCTAACCTTGCTCGCCTTTTCCACCCTTCAAGTAGAATACGCTACTCGTAGTACTTCAACCTATAAAGGCCATAAAACGTCTATCAACCTCTAGCTCTCTTCGTAGAATAATTCTAGATACAAGATTCCTTATTCTACGGAAAATTCAGCAGCACCTCCCCCCCCCGCAACCACATAAAACTCCTCCTCAAACGAGGCCTGCTACCAAACCAACAATTCCAGGGGGGGTTACACGTCTAACCGGACGTGTACAATTCTACTCCACAATAATACTACAAGTCTACTGCAAATACAGTCCAATGTAATTACAGTTCAATTCCTTATAATTATACTTCCAATATATCTTATACCCTGTTCCGTCAGAAGTCTACTATTCATGTTCCTGTAGTTACCCAAATTGTTCCGATCCCGTCAGAAGTCTACTATTCCGATTAGGTTTAATCACTTAGTTGTTATACTGTTCCGTTCATCCTCGCTGAGTACTATTGTAGTAAGCTTTCCTGGAGCAGTGATTTAGCCCGAAAGGACGGAGTGTGCCTGGGCCGTATACTGTTGGATGTCGCCGAAGATCGTAGGAGAAAGTGTCAGATGAACAGGGCATGTTAACTATTTAAGTAATTAAAATGAATAGGAAATAGTGTTGACAACTAGGATAGGAGAACTATTTAGGTAAAGAAAGAACAAGAATAGTGTCGACAACTAGAACAGGAAAACTATTAAGTAATCTAAGGAATAGAATAAGAGTTAGGTTAAAACCTAGTAACAAGTAGAACAGCAGCCCTAGGATAAGGATGGTAGTCTCCACGCTTATCAACAAACCGTTGGTTATAAACCAAGAAGTTTATAAATGAAGATGCGTCCAGAATTTTACTACATAAGAAAATATAATTCTTATGCAATGAAATTCCTAGTAGAAAGTTATTTCTGTAATAAAAGATTAGGGAAAAACCTTAGAGAGTTAGAATATTATAAAACTGCTAAACCTATAGAAGGTTTGAATACCCAAGCCCAAGTTATAGTCAGACAAATAATCATCAAAAGAATGGTTGTATTGTATGAGGAAAACGACGAGCTAAAAAGGCGGATCGGTGTCCTTGACGATTGGCAACGTATCAATAAGAAATTAGTAGGACTCTACACAGTCCAATACTAATGAACACCTTTTTATCTCCGTAAGATAAGTTTGTTAACGTAATCAATGCTTTGTTAGCTCCGGTTGTCGGGTTGGTGGTGAATCGCTATGCTTCCACAAAAGCACAAGAGACTTGACAATCGTTAAAAAGAAATCGGTTTTGAAATCGACACATATATTGACAAATTATGGAAAGATCCAAAAATGTCATAAAAGAAAATGGTACAACAAAGACTTTTCCACTCGAGGAAAGAAGAAAGTTTAAGAATAATTGGATAAGTGATATGAACAGAATTAATTCTAATATAGAATTCTTTAAGTGGTTTCAAATCACTGATAAACTCCATAACGGCATGAAGTGTCTTGACACCATTGCTGAAGAATGGTTCAAAGAGGAATACCGCTGAAACAAGAATCTCGCCATTAAAATGCATTAAGGTCCCCGTAGCGGTGAGATCTTGAGTAACCAGTCGTTTAAAAAGAACGAAAAGGATCCAAAAGGAATCCTAAGGGAAAAGGAAGAAATCCGACAGTTGTTACAAGATACTGGTGCAAGTAAGGCCCACGTGTCTGGTAATAAACCAATTGGAACAGAAGGGAAAACCCTTTCTGATTATTTCTTTAATATTAATAATTGTTTGGCAAAACGCCGTTCAAAGTCAGATAATGATAAATTATCAAACAGAATTAATAGTAAGCTTAAAGAGCTGAACTCAATCGTAAACCCAGTAAGGGTTCCAATTCTAATAATCAAAAGGATGGATTAAAGGGTCCAAAGGTTATTAAAAAGAGGGTCAGGAAACCCAAAAGAAAGACTAATAATAATTCAGAAAACTATTACAGTAACGATAGTTCATCAAATTACAGTCCAGGTAATTCCACCTCTAGCTCAGACTGTGAGAATACTGGAGTAGTCTGTACTTGTATAAAACAAAAGATTAATGTTATGACTAATAACAAACAGGAAGTTTCCACTAACGAAACAAATTCAGATACCACTGTTCAGGATTTATTAAAAGAAATCACGAACCTAAAAAGTGAAATCCTCAGTATGAAAAAGGATCTCGGTCCCACAGAGGCCAAAACCTTAACAACGGATAACAATTCAGGGTTGTATTAATTTCGAGGGCCGAGCATCGAGCTACCATGTCCCTATCAAGGTTATAATAAATAATGATTTTGTCTTAGAAAAACAAATTTTTATTAGACTCGAGCGCATCGTAATTGTATTTACAAGGATTAGTTCCCACTAAGTATTTGAGTAAAAGTACCCATAAATTATACTCCGCCACAGAGACAATATTAAAATAAATTGAAACCACAAAAGCCCATGTCCAGAATAATGGTATTTGCTTCACTAATGATTTCGTTATCACACTAAATGTAATCAAGAAATCATTCTAGGAATTCCTTTCCTAACACAGATAAAACCTTATACCGCTAAATTAGACTAAGATTTACACGCTTCTATGGGAAGAAACCTTGTATTCCCATACGTAAATCCTTTGACTACCGATCACAGAATCATGTTAAACAAAAGACGCTTTAAAATACCTATTAACCAATCAGTTAACTACCTAAAAGAAGACGTTAGAATAAAAAGGATAGAATCTAATTTAAAAACCCCGGCGGTTATTAATAGAATAAAAAATTTGCTAGATTCTATGGAAAGAAAATATGCTCGTAACTACCAAATGCTTTCGAAAAGAAAGAAGATACTGTAGATTCGCCATATATACGGATGATTTTCGTGAAAAGAACATTCCCACTAAAGCCGATCGATCCAAACGAGCCACGAAGCTCATGGAACATCAGAAAAGAAGTCAATGATCTACTTGAAAAGGAATCATCGACATTCTAAATCACAATGAGTTGTTCAAATTTCTATGTTAACAAGAACTAAAAAAGAAAGAGGAGTCCCAAGGCTCGCCATCAATTATAAACCTCTTAACGCAAAGATTAAAATGGATTAGGTATCCAATTCCTAATAAAAGAGATTTATTAAAAAGGACTTATAATGCTAATATCTATAGTAAGTTTGACATGAAGTCAGGTTTCTGGCAAATCCAAGTCAATGAAAAAGATAGGTATAAAATTCTTCAATGTCCCTTCGCAATACGAATGGAATGTAATGCCTGGGCTTAAGAATGCCCCTTCCAATTTCGTAACATCATGAATAACATATTCAACCCTTACAGTCAATACATGATTGTATACATAGATGATGTTCTAGTATTCTCAGATAACATAGAACAGCATTTTAAACATCTTAATACTTTTGCCCAAACCATTAAGTATAATGGTCTAGCAAAGAAGTGCCAAAAGATAAAGTCGCTTGCATGTACCCATTAGGTTCTTAGGACATGATCTCTATCAAGGAACCTATAAACCAATTTGTAGAGCCATAGAGTTCTCCACCAAGTTTCCCGATAAAAATCAGCTACAAAGATTCTTAGGAAGTCTTAATTATGTTGCAGATTTTATCCCGAAAATTAGACAAATTTGTGAGCCTTTATACAAAAGTTTAAAGAAAATCCAAATTCTGGTCAAGAATGCATCAGAGTCCATACGATAAAAGAAATTGTCCGTAAGCTTCCATGTTTAGGCATCCCTAATCCGTAAGCCTTTATGATAAGAGAAACCGACGCCTCCGACATAGGTTACGTGGTGTCCTTAAACAAAGAGTTTCTGAGCCACTGAATGCCTAGTAAGATTTACTGAACCGAACCAAGCACAGAAAAACTATAGCACAGTTAAAAAGGAGATTTTGTCTATAGTACTATGTATTATGAAATTTCAAGATGATTTGATAAACAAAGAATTTTTGTTAAGAGTCGACTGCAAAGCAGCCAAAGACATTTTACAAAAAGATGTTAAAAACCTAGTTTCTAAACAGATTTTTGCCCGATGGCAAGCTTTATTATCCAGCTTCGATTTTAAAATTGATTTTATAAAAGGAGAAGAAAACTCTCTACCAGATTTTCTGACGAGAGAATTTTTGCAGGGAAATAATGAGACCAGGCTTCCCGGGCCTACGCCCGATACGGCCACCGTTTCAAAGTAAAACCGTAAGAAAACTAAAACAGCCTTTCCAAACAGAAAGCTCGAGTAAAGCTTTACATAAACCTCGTGGACAGAATATGTTCACAGTTCTGGGAAATCTCCCAATAATACCAGCTCTCCCCAAAGAGCCAATCCAGAAAAACAAAGCAACCTTTAAGGCCACGCCATCGAAATGAAAGTAAGAAGAGCTGCACGATTCCTCCGTAATCATATTCAAGCTTAAACCAAAGAACTCCAATGAAGAAAGAATCTCCTATTCCGAAATGGGAATTTATCCCTTCCCAGGTTTTGCCTATTATGGCATTAGATAAACAGTATGAGAATTTTAGAGTACAAGACCTCTTAAAACCATGTTATACAGACCACCAGTATGTGGATAACCAAGACCCGATAAAAACAAGGAAATATTATGAATTCATTTTAAATGACACCGATTCCATCAAGTTGAGCATAAATATTTTGATAAAACAGAGGAATTGAATATTCCAAATTTACAATAAAAAGATTTTGAGTCCTTTCAACTGTACATGGATCACTTACGCACTTCAAAGGCCGCTTATCGTAAACCCATAGGCCTCGTACATATAATTGGTATGATTACAAAGACGCATGGTTTAATTTCCTTTATGTATTTCAAATACGCATACTTGGTTTATTAAATACGCAGTAAGAGATAAAAGATAAGGTCATCCCTGCATGGTTCTACGAGTGGTGGAACATATTTGGAGGTAATTTACAGGTGGTTGCCCCGAGCTTCCAAAACCAATATGTTCCTTTTTGTCAGGAGCAGCAAATCTCTACTCTTCCAGAGCATATTAAATTATGCAAGTTCTTTATCGAAAAGTGGTATCTTACATCCTCAATCGACGCTCGACATCCAAGAGATAAACAGATCAAGTATCTAAGCAAAACCATCAAAATCAAAGGATGGAGCCCAAAAATAAAAGAAGATAAAAAAAAGAAAAATCATCTTCTTCGTATGAGACGCCAAGTTCCAAAACAGAACCGTGAGAAGGCTCTGTAAGCCTTGGCAAAATTAGAAGACGACAAGACGTGGCATCCACCACAAAGGAAATGTATAATGGCGACATGCTCATTCCCCGAGGAATTGCACAAGCCTACGCAGATGCGTACCTCAGCAAATAACGACAGCAAGTCCCTTCCAGAAAAGGACGTAAAGCAGGATGGTGACATTTGCCCTTTCAGAAAAAGTAAAGGACACTTGCCCCTTCGGATAAAGCAGAAAGCGACACTTGCCCTTTCACAAAAGCAAGAGTCAAAAGTAAAGCAGATGGTGACATTTGCCCTTTCGCAAAAGCAAAAGGACAAAATCCATAAAGCAGACAGCGACATTTGCCTCTTCAGAAAAGAAAGAGCCAAAGACAGCGACATAAAGCAGAAGAAGACAAAGGACTTTAGAGCAGAAGAAGACGTTTGCCCTTTCGAAAAAGTAAAGGTCATGTAATCTTAGCCGTCCATTTGTTTTAAACAGAACCGTCCACGTGTTAGGACGAACAATTCATTCGAGGCCTATTTAAGGCTCTCACTTGTAAACATAGAAGGCATCCGGAAATATCCCCCTCTCTCTCTTTCCTTGCCTGATCTTGTATCCCTCTCTCTCTCTATGCTTTGAATAAAATTGTAAGTTTATTTTAAACTTATATTTTCTTATGTTTTAAAGTTTTGATTCTGTTTTCGCATCGTTTTAGTTATTCCGCTTTATTCACCCCCTATATGGTATCAGAGCCATGTTGGTAGAGATGAGTGAGTAGTCTCATACTACCGTCCTTAGGGCGGTGTTGTTCTTAGGTTGCTAGGAAGAGTCCTGTTACTCTGTTTAAATTCCTGTAGCTACTAGAATAGTGACCCTGTTCCGTCAGAAGTCTACTATTCATGTTCCTGTAGTTACCCAAATTGTTCCGATCCCGTCAGAAGTCTACTATTCCGATTAGGTTTAATCACTTAGTTGTTATACTGTTCCGTTCATCCTCGCTGAGTACTATTGTAGTAAGCTTTCCTGGAGCAGTGATTTAGCCCGAAAGGACGGAGTGTGCCTGGGCCGTATACCGCTGACGTCACAAGATCGTAGGAGAAAGTGTCGATGAACAGGCATGTTAACTATTTAAGTAATTAAAATGAATAGGAAATAGTGTTGACAACTAGGATAGAGAACTATTTAGGTAAAGAAAGAACAAGAATAGTGTCGACAACTAGACAGAAAACTATTAAGTAATCTAAGGAATAGAATAAAGAGTTAGGTTAAAACCTAGTAACAAGTGTAATGAATTTCTAGGATAAGGATGGTAGTCTCCACGCTATCAACAAACCGCTGGTTATAAACCAAGAAGTTTATAAATGAAGATGCTGTGTAATTTTACTACATAAGAAAATATAATTCTTATGCAATGAAATTCCTAGTAGAAAGTTATTTCGTAATAAAAGATTAGGAAAACCTTAGAGAGTTAGAATATTATAAAACCGCTAAACCTATGTAAGGTTTGAATACCCAAGCCCAAGTTATAGTCGACAAATAATCATCAAAAGAACGGTTGTATCAGATGAGGAAAACGACGAGCTAAAAAGGCGGATCGGTGTCCTCGACGATTGGCAACGTATCAATAAGAAATTAGGACTCTACACATACCCAATACTAATGAACACCTTTTATCTCCGTAAGATAAGTTTGTTAACGTAATCAATGCTTTGTTAGCTCCGTGCTAAGTCAGCGGTGGTAGATATCGCATGCTTCCACAAAAGCACAAGACTTGACACCGTTAAAAAGAAATCGGTTTTGAAATCGACACATATATTGACAAATTATGGAAAGATCCAAAAATGTCATAAAAGAAAATGGTACAACAAAGACTTTTCCACTCGAGGAAAGAAGAAAGTTTAAGAATAATCGATAAGTGATATGAATGCACTAATTCTAATATAGAATTCTTTAAGTGGTTTCAAATCACTGATAAACTCCATAACGGCATGAAGTGTCTTGACACCATTGCTGAAGAATGGTTCAAAAGAGGTAATACTTTTGAAAAAGTAACTACGCCATTAAAACAGATTAATGTCCCCGTTAAGGGTTAGATCTTGATTAACCAGACGTTTAAAAAGAACTAAAATGATCAAAAATGAATCCTAAGCGAAACGGAAGAAATCCGGCAATGTTACAAGATATCGCGCAAGTAAGTGCCCACGTGTCCGTAATAAACCAATTGGAATGTAAGGAAAACCCTTTCTGATTATTTCTTTAATATTAATAATTGTTTGGCAAAACGCCGTTCAAAGTCAGATAATGATAAATTATCAAACAGAATTAATAGTAAGCTTAAAGAGCTGAACTCAATCAGAAAACCCAGTAAGGGTTCCAATTCAAATAATCAAAAGGATGGATTAAAGGGTCCAAAGGTTATTAAAAAGAGGGTCAGGAAACCCAAAAGAAAGACAAAAAATAATTCAGAAAACTATTACAGTGACGATAGTTCATCAAATTACAGTCCAGGTAATTCCACCTCTAGTTCAGACTGTGAGAATACTGGAGTAGTCTGTACTTGTATAAAACAAAAGATTAATGTTATGACTAATAACAAACAAGAAGTTTCCACTAACGAAACAAATTCAGATACCACTGTTCAGGATTTATTAAAAGAAATCACGAACCTAAAAAGTGAAATCCTCGCATGAAAAAGGATCTCGGTCCCACAGAGGCCAAAACCTTAACAACTGATAACAATTGTGGTTGTAAAATTAATTTCGAGGGCCAGAGCATTGAGCTACCATGTCCCTATCAAGGTTATAATAAATAATGATTTTGTCTTAGAAAAAACAGCTTTATTAGACTCTGGAGCAGATCAGAATTGTATTTGCGAAGGATTAGTTCCCACTAAGTATTTGAGTAAAAGTACCCATAAATTATACTCCGCCACAGGAGACAATATTAAAATAAATTGGAAACTGTCAAAAGCCCATGTCTGTAATAATGGTATTTGCTTCACTAATGATTTCGTTATCACACGAAATGTAACTGAAGAAATCATTCTAGGAATTCCTTTCCTAACACAGATAAAACCTTATACCGCTAAATTAGACGGTATTTACACCAGTTCTATGGGAAGAAACCTTGTATTCCCATACGTAAATCCTTTGACTACTGATCACAGTAATCATGTTAAACAAAAGACAGTCTTTAAAATACGGCTATTAACCAATCAGGTTAAATACCTAAAAGAAGACGTTAGAATAAAAAGGATAGAATCTAATTTAAAAACCCCGGCGGTTATTAATAGAATAAAAAATTTGCTAGATTCTATGGAAAGAAAAATATGCTCAGAACTACCAAATGCTTTCTGGAAAAGAAAGAAGCATATCAGATCTCATATATACGATGATTTTCGTGAAAAGAACATTCCCACGAAAGCCGGATCGATCCAAATGAGCCATGAAGCTCATGGAACATCAGAAAAGAAGTCAATGATCTACTTGAAAAGGAATCATCGACATTCTAAATCACAATGAGTTGTTCAAATTTCTATGTTAACAAGAACATTTGAAAAGAAAGAGGAGTCCCAAGGCTCGCCATCAATTATAAACCTCTTAACGCAAAGATTAAAATGGATTAGGTATCCAATTCCTAATAAAAGAGATTTATTAAAAAGGACTTATAATGCTAATATCTATAGTAAGTTTGACACGGTCGCTTCGCAAATCCAAGTCAATGAAAAGATAGGTATAAAACAATTTCAATGTCTCTTCGCAATACGAATGGAATGTAATGCCTGGGCTTAAGAACGCCTTCCGAATTTCGTAACATCATGAATAACATATTCAACCCTTACATAATACATGATTGTATACATAGACGATGTTCTAGTATTCTCGGATAACATAGAACAAAGATTTTAAACATCTTAATACTTTTGCCCAAACCATTAAGTATAATGGTCTAGCAAAGAAGTGCCAAAAGATAAAGTCGCTTGCATGTACCATTAGGTTCTTAGGACATGATCTCTATCAAGGAACCTATAAACCAATTTGTAGAGCCATAGAGTTCTCCACTGTTTCCCGATAAAAATCACTACAAAGATTCTTAGAAGTCTTAATTATGTTGCATTTTATCCCAAAATTAGACAAATTTGTGAGCCTTTATACAAAAGGTTAAAGAAAATCCATCCTTGGTCAAGAATGTACTCAGAGCCATACGATAAAAGAAATTGTCCAGAAGCTTCCATGTTTAGGCATCCCTAATCCAGAAGCCTTTATGATAGTAGAAACCGATGCCTCCGACATAGGTTACGGTGGTGTCCTTAAACAAAGAGTTTCTCGAGCCACTTGAATGTAATAGTAAGATTTACTGAAACCGAACTAAGCACGTAAAAACTATAGCACGCTTAAAAAGGAGATTTTGTCTATAGTACTATGTATTATGAAATTTCAAGATGATTTGATAAACAAAGAATTTTTGTTAAGAGTCGATCGCAGCAAATGCAAAGACATTTTACAAAAAGATGTTAAAAACCTAGTTTCTAAACAGATTTTTGCCCGATGGCAAGCTTTATTATCCAGCTTCGATTTTAAAATTGATTTTATAAAAGGAGAAGAAAACTCTCTACCAGATTTTATGACGAGAGAATTTTTGCAGGGAAATAATGAGACCAGGCTTCCCGGGCCTACGCCCGATACGGCCACCGTTTCAAAGTAAACCAGAAGAAAACTAAACAAATTTTTCCAAACAGAAGCTCGAGTAAAGCTTTACATAAACCTCGTGACGTAATATGTTCACAGCCTGGAAATCTCCCAATAATACCAAATTTCTCCCAAAGAGCCAATCCAGAAAAACAAAGCGCAACCTTTAAGGCCACGCCATCGTAAATGTAAAGTAAGAAGAGCTACTGCACGATTCCTCCGTAATCATATTCGTGCTAAACCAAAGAACTCCAATGAAGAAAGAATCTCCTATTCGAACGGGAATTTATCCTTCCTGTGTTTTGCCTATTATGGCATTAGATAAACAGTATGAGAATTTTAGAGTACAAGACCTCTTAAAACCATGTTATACAGACCACCAGTATGTGGATAACCAAGACCCGATAAAAACAAGGAAATATTATGAATTCATTTTAGTGGACACTGATTCCATTGAAGTTGAGCATAAATATTTTGATAAAACAGGAGGAATTGAATATTCCAAATTTACAATAAAAAAGATTTTGAGTCCTTTCAACTGGTACATGGATCACTTACAGACCCCAGTGCCGCTATCAGAAACCCATAGGCCTCAGACATATAATTGGTATGATTACAAAGATGCATGGTTTAATTTCCTTTATGCGCTTCAAATACGCATACTTGGTTTATTAAATACGCAGTAAGAGATAAAAGATAAGGTCATCCTGCATGGTTCTACGAAAGTGGAACATATTTGGAGGTAATTTACAGGTGGTTGCCCCGAGCTTCCAAAACCAATATGTTCCTTTTTGTCAGGAGCAGCAAATCTCTACTCTCCCAGAGCATATTAAATTATGCAAGTTCTTTATCAGTAAAAGGGTATCTTACATCCTCAATTGGACGTTCGACATCCAAGAGATAAACAGGATCAAGATCTAAGCAAAACCATCAAAATCAAAGGACGGAGCCCAAAAATAAAAGAAGATAAATCAAAAGAAAAATCATCTTCTTCGAGGAGACGCCAAGTTCCAAAACAGAACTGTGAGAAGGCTCTAAGCCTTGGCAAAATTAGAAGACGACGAAGATGTGGCATCCAAACCACGTGAAATGATAATGGCGACATGCTCATTCCCCGAGGAATTGCACAAGCCTACGCAGATGCGTACCTCAGCAAATAACGACAGCAAGTCCCTTCCAGAAAAGGACGTAAAGCAGGATGGTGACATTTGCCCTTTCAGAAAAAGTAAAGGACACTTGCCCCTTCGGATAAAGCAGAAAGCGACACTTGCCCTTTCACAAAAGCAAGAGTCAAAAGTAAAGCAGATGGTGACATTTGCCCTTTCGCAAAAGCAAAAGGACAAAATCCATAAAGCAGACAGCGACATTTGCCTCTTCAGAAAAGAAAGAGCCAAAGACAGCGACATAAAGCAGAAGAAGACAAAGGACTTTAGAGCAGAAGAAGACGTTTGCCCTTTCGAAAAAGTAAAGGTCATGTAATCTTAGCCGTCCATTTGTTTTAAACAGAACCGTCCACGTGTTAGGACGAACAATTCATTCGAGGCCTATTTAAGGCTCTCACTTGTAAACATAGAGGGCATCCGGAAATATCCCCCTCTCTCTCTTTCCTTGCCTGATCTTGTATCCCTCTCTCTCTATGCTTTGAATAAAATTGTAAGTTTATTTTAAACTTATATTTTTTATGTTTTAAAGTTTTAATTCTGTTTTCGCATCGTTTTAGTTATTCCGCTTTATTCACCCTTTATGGTATCAGAGCCATGTTGGTAGAGATGAGTGAGTAGTCTCATACTACCGTCCTTAGGGCGGTGTTGTTCTTAGGTTGCTAGGAAGAGTCCTGTTACTCTGTTTGAATTCCCGTAGCTACTAGAATAGTAACCCTGTTCCGCCGTAAGTCCACCGCTCTAGTTCCCCGTAGTTACCATGGTCGAACCCTGCTCCGCCGTAAGTCTACTATTCATGTTCCTGTAGTTACCCAAATTGTTCCGATCCCGTCAGAAGTCTACTATTCCGATTAGGTTTAATCACTTAGTTGTTATACTGTTCCGTTCATCCTCGCTGAGTACTACTGTAGTAAGCTTTCCTGGAGCAGTGATTTAGCCCGAAAGGACGGAGTGTGCCTGGGCCGTATACTGTTGGATGTCGCCGAAGATCGTAGGAGAAAGTGTCAGATGAACAGGGCATGTTAACTATTTAAGTAATTAAAATGAATAGGAAATAGTGTTGACAACTAGGATAGGAGAACTATTTAGGTAAAGAAAAAACAAGAACTAGTATTGACAACTAGGATAGGAGAACCACTTAGGTAAAGAAAGAACAAGAACTAGTGTAGACAATCAGATAGAGTACTATTAAGTAGTCAAAGGAATAAGAAAAGAGTAGGACTAAAAGCCTAGTAACAAGTTAGAACAACAGCCCTAGGATAAGGATGGTAGTCTCCACGCTTATCAACAAACCGTTGGTTATAAACCAAATAGTAGTTTATAAATGAAGATGCGTCCAGAGTTTAATTACATAAGAGAATATAATTCTCAGATAATTGATTTAGTCATAGCAGGCTATGAGTGCAATAAATCGTTAAAAGAAAGTCTTAGAGAATTAGACCAGTACACAACCGCAAGACCTGTAAGGCTGAGGAGTTGTCCACAACCAATCAACCAAGTTATCATCGATAAAATAAATGAACTTCGGGAAGAAGTTACTGATTAAAAGATATCTTAGTTATTTAAAAAAGAGACAATCCATGTCTAAATTCTTAGTGGAGCTCCACACAGCTTCTTACTAGTAAGAATGAATAATATCAACAGTGAAAACTTAGCAACTTCAAAGATTGCTAAAGTTGAAAAAGATTTACAGAATTGGAATATTCCAAAAGAATCTTTCAAATCATTTAAACAGAAAGTTTGATTTTATAAAAATTATAATATCAAAACTGTGAATCCACAGTAGCTATTAATAACTCAAAAGAGATTATTAAATTGCTATCTATCAAGATATAAATGATATAAAAAGGAATTTAATTTCCTTCACATAGGTTTGGTACAAATTGTCAGAAGCCTTTGTATCGATTGGGTCTCGATACTCTATCCGCCTCTTACTAAGAGATGCAAGGTTATTAAACTTTGATGATTCTCATCGAGTTTTACAAAGTAATTTAGCCAGAGGTCCAGTTTATTTTAACTGTTACCCAAATTTTTCAGTAGATATTAATGATCAGAACGTTATGGACACCTTAACGTTAAACATTAAAACGAAGAATATGAACAGTAAGATAAACACAAGAGAAATAGCTATAATATACAGAGTATATTACAAAGCAATGAAAACAACCTTAGCTCCAAAAGCTAAACTAGTTAGCAGTAAAGGTGCTACCATGCTTATGGAAGCAAACCAGGAACATAGTAACATCTTTGTTCCAAGAATGCTAAAATGGAATGAAATTTTAGCAAAAGATGAATGGCACTTCGATGCTATTACCCAACCAAAGATAGAACCAGAAAGTTCTGATATTGAACAAATAATCCAGCACTTAGATGGTTCAATAGATTTAAAATTTTTAAGATCTAATGGAAGATACTCTTTCAGTGCATCTTCTTCCAAACCCCGGGAGGATGAAGAGTATTCTGGTAATTCTGACGAAACTATGCCTGAACGAAAAGTTCAAGGAGTAGACTATTCGTCACCAGTACCCAAAGTCTACTATCGACCAATCGATAGAACGACTGGCAGCCCCACCAGAAGTGAAATGCATGGTGGAGACAGCTTGGGCATGATTAGAGAAGCCAGCGATTTTAAGATCGATTGGCCTTACATCGATAAATTATGGAGAGATCCAGAGCACGCCATTAAAAGAAAATGGTATGTAAGCACCTTTTCACGCAGTGAAAGGAAGGTGTTTAAAGAATCATGGATAAAAGACATGAACCATGTTAGAGCAAATCTAGAATTCTTTAGGTGGTTTGAAATCACCGATAAACTCCATAATGACAGACAATGTCTAAACACCATTGTAAAGAAATGGTTTACGGGTGAAAGGATCACTGAGTCGATTACACCTCCTTAGAACAGATAAAGATTCCCGCTAATCGGTGAAGTCTTAACCGCCACTCCTTTTAAAAGAGATATAAAAGATCCTAATGATATCACATGTTGATGATATTAATAAAATTCTGCAACAGAACAACTACACCAACCAGTTGTTACATGTTATCTCTAATCAAATTTCAGAGGCAAGTAATGCTTCTACCTTCAGGAATACACCATTGCGGAAGAAAAATCTTATCCAACCACTTTTCAAAATTCCCGCTTTCAAAAAGCCATCCTAAATTTGGAAAAGAAATTGAAGATGATCCGCTAGATGTAATCAGATAAATTCAAAGAGATGAAAGTCTCAAGGATCAACCTCAAACATCCCGAAATCCACAAGATGTTGAGCGAAGGTTCCAGTTCAAAAGGTAAAACAGAGGTTAATAAAATATCAAAATTAACCAATAAAAATTTCTATAAACAGCCGACGTTCCCAGACATGTTGTTTGAAGAAAGAGTTCCACCCCCAGCCACTTACTCGGGTGATGAAATCCATGAATGGAACATTGACGGCATGTCCGAAGGACAAGTGCTTAAAGTGCTCCATGAAACGAGTCTGCTTAACCGATTATAAAATTAAACACATACGACGATGCCCAATTAGCGCCGATTATCATTTCAGCTTTACCGATGTTAAAAATCGCGGATAACTTCCTATTCGACATTGAAAAGTCAAGCATCATGAATGCAACTACCACAAATTCAAATAAGAAACATCGATAAAGATTACTAATGAAGTTCATAGTGATGCCTCGCAACTCTATTATACTCAGATTGGGAAACATTTTGTCGAGATCCAAAACTTTTTCAAGACGTAAGTTTGTAGATCCTTAATAATCTAAAATGTCCAAAGTTACACGATTTTAAATGGTATAAAGATATATTTCAACAAAGTCATGCTAAGGATCGATCAGAATCATGATTATTGAAAGAAAGATTTATCAGTTTGCCTAAACTCTTTGCCGAGAAGGTAAGAACCAATATAAGAAGATGCCACAATGGAGACACTCCGTATGGCATAATGACATATGGTGATTTAATTAGCTATATTAATATGACCGGCCTAGAGCTGTGTAATACGATAAAGCTTAATAATCAAATACAGAAATACTCCACCAAAGGAGAATTAGGAAGTTTCGCAAGACTTCGTATGTTAATATTTCTGCTCCTTCGAAGAGCATCAAGAGAATGAAGAAGAGTCATAACATTCCACGCCCCAAAGCGTATAAAAGAAATTATACTCCCAAAAGGAAGTATAACAGAGAAAGCAACAGCAAAAATACTAATAATAAAGTAACTTGCTGGAATTGCGGGAAAACAGGCCACATGGCCAATAAATGCAAAGAACCCGATAAACGGAAAGATAAAATTAATCTGTTGGGAATTGATCCCAAAATAAAGGATAAACTGTTCACAATCTTAAATGAAGAGCAGTCTGATAATAGCTCTGAAGGTACTTCAGACAGTTTTTACAAAGGACGGCGATCACCGGATTTAGGTTACGATTCGATAGTTCCACTTCCACTTCAATCGTGAATGCATCGGGAAAATCGCACACGTACCAAAATGCATAATTGGCGTTATATCAAGTAGCGGCAAGAGTTTTTCTTGACACGGTCGATCACATAGATGATGACAATTTTAAAAGGCAATATTTAAAAGAGCTTAAGAATCTCGTCATTAACCGTAAAAGAAAAAGGGAAGATAGAACCTTTTGACATGAAAAGAGTTTTCGAAGTTTAAAGACTCTAAGTCGTGAATTCACTACTGCACTTAATTAACGAAGTCTCAAAATTGAAGGAAAGTCCTTCGTGATAAATGAAAGGCTCACCGTTAGAAGTGGAGAAGTCGATCGTATTAACAATAGACTCGCCATTAGAAGGTGGTGCATTGGCAAAATAAGAAATTGATCTCACGTAAGATCCCCAAACCTCGCCTAAACAGTGACCACGAAAGTCAAGAAACCAAGAATCTAACAGAATCGATTCGTGGCTAACTTTAATATCAAAGGCTAGAGCATTAAGCTACCATGTCCCTATTAAATTAGTCATTAATGATTTTGCTATCGAAAGAGTAGCACTTTTAGATTCGAGCAGCATCGTAATCGCATTCAAGGTATAATCCCTACCAAGTACTTAGATGAAATGACGCATAGGCTATATTATGCCACGGGAGAATATAGAAATTAATTATAAACTCGAAGCACTTCAGATGCAATAAAAACATTGCATTTACTTAATAGCTTCATTATAACCAAGGATATAATCGAGGAAATCATTTTAGGAACACCATTCCTAGCACGTATATCGCTGCATACCGGCAAAACCAGATGGTATTCATACTATCACTAGGGGAGTAGATCTCATATTTCCTTACATTAATCCTTTGACAACGGATCAGAGTGGTCGTAATAAACAGAAGGTGGTTTTTAGAACACAAATGCACTAAAACCATTTGAGTAAGCACGAAGGTGGAATGGCTTTGCTTAGTATCATTGGTAAAATAAGTCGCTAGTTAGAATAACCGTAAACAATCCTAATCACATTGAGTCTTTTATCAAAACATTGATTTTGAAGTTTTATGAGTAACTTTCATAAGTCTTTTGTCAAAACATTGATTTTGAAGTTCTATGAGTCTTTATCAAAACACCGATTTTAAAGATCGTATAAATCTTTTATCAAAAATTGATTTTGAAAACCAGGTTTTAAATCCATAATGATTTAATGAAATTCCTGCAAAACATTTATGGCACCATAAGTTCCATAGACATTTTTGGCATAGACCATCCACAAAGCAGTTCTCCAGAAGAACATCAGGCATTAATGCCCGGCAGGTAAGTCAGCAAGAAAATAAAAAAAGAAGGCTCCAGAACGCCTTGAACAAAATAATAGAGACATAAAAGTCAAAAGGTGACTCGCCACGCAAAAGCGCATCAACAAAGCAAGTCCCTTCAAGAAAAGGACACAAAGCAGATGGCGACATTTGCCCTTTCTAAAAGCAAAGGACACTTGCCTTCTAAAAGCAAAAGATAGCAGACAAATGACGCTGCCCTTCGTAAGAGCAAGAGTCGGCAGATGGTGACATTTGCCCTTTCGCAAAGCAAAAGGACAAAACCCATAAAGCGGCGACATTTGCCTCTTCGTAAAAGAAAGAGCCAAAGACAAATGACATAAAGCAAAAAGACAAAGGACTTTAAAGCGTAAGAAGACGCTTGCCCTTTCAAAAGTAAAGGTCATGTAATCTTAGGCCCATTTGTTATAAAATGTAACCGCCCACGTGTTAGATTGAATAGTTTATTCGAGGCCTATTTAAGGCTCTCACTTGTAAACATAGAAGGCATCCGGAAATATCCCCCTCTCTCTCTTTCCTTGCCTGATCTTGTCTACACCGATGCAGTATTCCGGGGGCATGCGGCCATGCGGCCGGGTTGATTACCCGATATGTGGTTATTACTGCAACATGGACGTGTCTACACCGACGCAAGATTCCGGGCATGTGGCCACGCGCAGGTTGACCACCCAAGATATTGTTATTGAGGTTACATGGGCATGTCTACACCGACGCAAGATTCGGGGTACGCGCCACGCGCTTGTTATTATTGTCGCATCATGGATATGTCTACACCGATGCAGTATTCCGGGGGCATGCGGCCATGATGCGAACATGATGGATGTGGGCGAGACCCGTAGTTATATTTGAGTGGTGACTTTGAGGCGTGAGTCCCCGACTTGATCGCTTATGTTGCGTCTGTATTTTGGTTATCATACACGTCTCCCGCTTTTTAAGCTATTATGATTTCATTTACTGATGTTGTGATTTCACATACTTGGTACCGTCAGATCGACCTCCTTCGGGGCTGCGTCACGCCGCAGTGAGGTACATCGGCCGTGGATCCCCGCTCTTAGGATCTCATTTCAACGTGTTGAAAGCTCCGTTCCTTCTGAGGCTTATCTTTGGTATGTTTTCCCGAGTTGTAGGTTCTTGTACATTCGTGGTATGGCGGGCCCCGTCCGTCATAGTTGTTTTAAATCTTAGGTCTCAGAGCATGCTTGTGGCGGGGTTTGTAAAAGGATAAGCTGTCGGTTTCTTATGTATATACTCGAAATCGCTGCTGGTTGCTTATTTATTATATCTCTTGTTTCATGACTCGTGTTTTATTTTCCGCTGGTTTTCTCTGATGTTGTATCACTAGGGTGCCCGGGGTAAGGCACGACCACGCCCGAATTGGGCGTGACACGAGGTATCCTCGAATCATAGTCACCTGATCGCTCGAGTATTACCCCGACGGAGGCGACAACCCGGTATCATGTAAAGAGGTGAGTGATGTAATAAAAACATAACGGCCACCGTTAAACAACATAAGCACAACAAGGGAAACCCCTTTACACAACCATCACAAGACACTAACACACGTAGCATCCTAACATGTTTACTTATCAAATCAACAAGAAAGTATTACAAGATTATCACAAACCAACATAGTCAAGTTATTCACACAAGGTACTTTCTACTTTATGTTAACAAGTTCGGGTTTTTATCCCCAAAGTACTTCATACATTAACTCTTTAAAAGATTCGTTTCTTTCACAAAAGTCACACAATACCCGTAGTATAAAAATAGAGTGACTATCTTTTTAAGTAAACCAAAACACTTCCCTTTGTAAAATCAAGTAATCAACATTATTTTCCAAACGTTCAAGTTTGCCTAATTTCAAATGCTCAAGTTTCTCATTTTCGAAAGGTTTCGTAGTTCATAGTCTTATTCACTTAATTGTATAATTCTCTTTTAAAATAATTCGAGAAACATATGCCTTATGTGTGAGTAGGTTATTCTTGTTCATAAAACATCTTTATTAAAGCAGCCATGATCTAGGAAATGTAATATCATTTTGTCTCATCTTAGCTTCTATGCAGATGGAGGTTTCTACTGGTTTTAATAATACTTAATTAGTCAATACATTTCCTTTATTAACGCCGCAGTGGTTCGCTCGACTTTATTCTCATTTTCAAATCAAGAAACATTATTCATTAAAATCAAGTACTCATTACTCACGAATGAGGTTTTACAACTCTTTAACCAAATTCATATCAAGTCAATTAAGTCAAGTCTCTTATCTTTCAAGATCAAGTCTCTTAACTTAAAATCAATAAACCATTCATTTAGCACATGACGCTCACCGTACTACATAGTTTACAAAACATCATGCTAGAAAGGATAGGAAGAGGTTCACATACCGCGACGCTTATCGACAATTAGCAAAACGCCCAAGATCGCAACCCCGCTAGCCTTTTCCACTCTTCAAGTAGAATACGCTACTCGTAGTACTTCAACCTCGATAATAACGGAACTAGGCCCTTTCACCAAAAGTTCCCGATCCTCACTTGGTATGGAAGAAGACCTTTAGCTTGCTTTGCCAAATTTTGAAGAAATTTTCGTGAACATGAAATCTTCAAATAAAGATTTAGCAAATGTTTCTTAAAAGAAGGACAAAGAACAGAACTCTTAATTGCTTGCAGCAATTCGTTTGCTAACTCTTTCACTGCTAACTATTTTCTTTGATTCTAATAAGCAATATTCTTTGATATGACTAGAGGAAATACTTAATATTTGTGAATGTCACAGTGATGTCCTAACAGGAAATAACTATTCTTCTCAAAGTTATACAAAGCGAAATGGGAAATATGAGGAATCATTGATATTTCATGGATTTATTGCAGTGAATTAGAGGGAAACTTAAAAGGAGAAGTATGTGTCTATAGTTGAGGAAATGATGTTTACAATGACTTGCTCTTGAACATTTCTTCAGTTCTATTCAAAATTGAGTAAAATGAAAAAGCTATGTATTGTGTCGAAATACGTGTAGCTAAAATAGGATCATTATAGCTAACACACACATGACACCTAGATAAAGTAGATGCCGCCTTATTCAATTCTTTAACCTTAGTCATTAGGTTGTTATTTACAAGGTTACACGTAATATATTTTGTCCCCCTCCACGCAATTAATCAATTGCCCTACAATTAATTATAGATCCCACTTCATTTAAATCTCAATAACTCATAAGGACTTCGTACACTCAATGTCATAATTATTGTAATATGCCATTAATCTATAACTTTTTTATGCATATTCCAAATTTATTCTCGATCCTCGTCGTCACACTTGTGTCCAAAATTATTTCATCTCTCGGAAAAATCCGCAAAAATTATAAATGTCGCAACCGTAATTTTCCCTTCGCAAGGTTCGGAAAACTTTTCGTCGGAAAACAATTCTTTTCGTGGGTTGTGCACAAATTTCGTCCCTTGCCTACTTAGGGCTTAAACTTTTGTACGTACGTCCTCACGTACATACTCTGGAAATACGGGGTATAACATTCTCCCCTCCTTAGAAACATTCGTCCCGAATGTTCCTTCTCAAGACAGATAACGAATAAGTTCCTCTTAACTTAAACAAGTTGCCAATGCCACACATGGCCACCAAATAACATACGCGCAAATACTAAATTCAAGTCCACGAGGAATCACCTCTAGCATTACAAAAGCTCCCACCCGAGGTCTAAAATATACTCCCTTCGCCCCTTCACTTTTACAAAAGAAAGGATCACATCTATGTTCTTAACACTGCCGCTTTTCCCTTACTGCCGTACCCTCCTCGTACACTCGAACTCTTTCTCATAACACCACATTTCATATCGCCGCTTTCCAAATCTCTGGGTTACTACCTCCAACTTGGTCATCATTAACTGGGAACACTCTGATGGATCTCCGATACTTTTCCGAACATAGCAACATGGAATACCGGACGTACTGCTTCCTACGTCGGACGGAAATGCTAACTTATAGGTGCCCTGCACTACAAGTGTCGACGCATATTATCCGCACGACTTCTGTTAACTCTGAGCTGCTAAAACCTCTTCTGGATAAGCTTCACCTTACCCACATCCTGCTGAATGAAGTAGGGACCAACTATCTGAACCTTGCCAACATCGAACCACTCGACCGGCAACCTACACTTCCGCCCATACAAGGCTTCATAAGGCACCATCCGAATACTAAAATGGTAGCTATAATATACTCACTCAACAAGAGGCAAATAATCCTCACAACTACCCCTGAAATCAAAACACCGGCCCGTAACCTATCCTCCAACTCCTTCAAGGCCATTCCCGGCCTTCACGATCTGATTCTAGTCGAACACATCCGTGAACTCGTACGATGGCTACCTAAACCTGGGCCTTGCACCCTCGTGATCCTACCACCTGGCGGGACCACCTCGAACTGACCCCACCTCATTCCGGGCTGCGGGTTGACCCGCGAATGGTCCTCAACCCGACCCATAAAACTCTGGCGGGCTACAACTCAGAAAGTCCCGTAGCTTCAAACTATCCGATCTCGGGTGAACCATGGGTACCATCGAATCGAATCGCTGCATCCACTATCCTCATGCAGCCACGATCACGGCGATGGGGCCATCTCTTTGTACCTAACTCCTCTGCTCGGGATGTGGGGACTGGAGGCTTAGGTATCGTGGTCTCAAAGGCCACCGCCGCGGCTCTAAACTCTCTTTGAAATTTGGCGGCGTCGCAAAACTCGCCGTCAAGCACTATCTCGTAATGGCCGCTGCGCTCGCATTCTCCTCAGATCCCACTAGCAGCTCCCTCGGCTGTCTTGCCCATCTGGGCCCGGGTTGCCTTACGCGGAGGCATAACTGGTAAAAACGAAATACGTCAGAGGGGTCCAACTTATAACACAACTCTAAGGCACGATCTCAGAATGAGAAGAATGGAAACCAATCCTAAATGTCCTGCAGCCTCCTGATTATAGATGTGGTGCATAACACATCGATAATCAAGACTCTACTAGACACGCGATGCAGTAGACACTTTCCGAGGATTAATCGCTCGATACCACTTTTGTCACGACCGAACCGGGCGTGGTCGTGCCTACCCGGGCACCCAAGTAGACATACATCAGAGTAATTAGCGGAACATAAAACAAGACATGAAATAATATGAAGTGAAAAACAGTTTATCTGAGAGAAGTTGCCTTTCGGCATATATATATAAAACTTGAATCGGAACAGTTACATCCCTTTTACAAACTCGCCACAAAGACTCTGCACCTCTAAGAATGATATGACAACAATGGCGGGCGGGGCCGCCATACCCTGAATGTAAGTACTACAACGAGGGGACTATACCACTGATAAGCCTCGAGAAAGCGGAGCTTCCCAAACGCTGAATGTGACCCTATGGCGAGGATCAACAATCGGTGTACCTCTACTGCGGCATGAACGCGCCCCGAAGGAGGTCGATTACAGTACCAAGTATGTGAAAATCAAAATCGTAAATGAAATCATAGTAGTCTATATAAATCGGAGACATGTATGATAACCAAACTACGATTCACCATAATAATAGCGATCGTATCAAGTCGTGGACTCACGCCTCAAAGTCATCACCCAAATATAACTATGGGTCTCACGCCCACAACATCACTCATGCCCGTGGAATACCTTCCTCATCGGCGATCTATGATATAAAAGCACCAAGGAATACACATGAACACGTGTCCCACTGTGTCATAATAAAACCGTCTGGTGTAAATGCGAAGGCATAGCCGACTACTAAAACCACTGTACCAACGGTCATAAAGCGTATCACGAGATCTGTCTGAACCGCCACATGATCGGCGGCCACTCGCGCGATATCAAATGTGCGCGTCTAATCCTGGAACTTCCCGCGACTCGCATAGGCCACTCGCATAGGCCCGCATGAGGTGTTCCCGCGTCGGTAGCTACTCCCGGCGTAAATCTGGACTCGCGATCCGCGTGGCACATACACCGCGTGACCACAAAGGCGCGCACTAACACGGAACTCTCGTAGCTCGCATAGGTCCCTGGACCCGCGTGAGGTATCCTCGAATCATAGTCACCAGATCGCTCGAGTATTACCCGCGTCGGAGGCGACTTAACCCCCGGTATCATGTCAAGAGGTGAGTGATGTAATACTAACATAACGGCTTACCGTTAAACAACATAAGCACAACAAGGGAAACCCCTTTACACAACCATCACAAGACACTAACACACGTAGCATCCTAACATGTTTACTTATCAAATCAACAAGAAAGTATTACAAGATTATCACAAACCAACATAGTCAAGTTATTCACACAAGGTACTTTCTACTTTATGTTAACAAGTTCGGGTTTTTATCCCCAAAGTACTTCATACATTAACTCTTTAAAAGATTCGTTTCTTTCACAAAAGTCACACAATACCCGTAGTATAAAAATAGAGTGACTATCTTTTTAAGTAAACCAAAACACTTCCCTTTGTAAAATCAAGTAATCAACATTATTTTCCAAACGTTCAAGTTTGCCTAATTTCAAATGCTCAAGTTTCTCATTTTCGAAAGGTTTCGTAGTTCATAGTCTTATTCACTTAATTGTATAATTCTCTTTTAAAATAATTAGAAACATATGCCTTATGTGTGAGTAGGTTATTCTTGTTCATAAAACATCTTTATTAAAGCAGCCATGATCTAGGAAATGTAATATCATTTTGTCTCATCTTAGCTTCTATGCAGATGGAGGTTTCTACTGGTTTTAATAATACTTAATTAGTCAATACATTTCCCTTTATTAACGCCGATGGTTCGTTCGACCCTTATTCTCATTTTCGAAATCAGTAAAACATTATTCATTAAAATCAAGTACTCATTACTCACGAATGAGGTTTTACAACTCTTTTAACCAAATTCATATCAAGTCAATTAAGTCAAGTCTCTTATCTTTCAAGATCAAGTCTCTTAACTTCTAAAATCAATAAACCATTCATTTAGCACATGTCGCTCACCGCATTACATAGTTTACAAAACATCATGCTAGAAAGGATAGGAAGAGGTTCACATACCTCGCGACGCTTATCGACAATTAGCAAAACGCTCCGAAGTACTGCAACCCCGCTAGCCTTTTCCACTCTTCAAGTAGAATACGCTACTCGTAGTACTTCAACCTCGATAATAACGGAACTAGGCCCTTTCACCAAAAGTTCCCGATCCTCACTTGGTATGGAAGAAGACCTTTAGCTTGCTTTGCCAAATTTTGAAGAAATTTTCGTGAACATGAAATCTTCAAATAAAGATTTAGCAAATGTTTCTTAAAAGAAGGACAAAGAACATAACTCTTAATTTCTTGCAGCAATTCGTTTGCTAACTCTTTCACTGCTAACTATTCTCTTTGATTCTAATAAGCAATATTCTTTGATATGACTAGAGGAAATACTTAATATTTGTGAATGTCACAGTGATGTCCTAACAGGAAATAACTATTCTTCTCAAAGTTATACAAAGCGAAATGGGAAATATGAGGAATCATTGATATTTCATGGATTTATTGCAGTGAATGAGAGGGAAACTTAAAAGGAGAAGTATGTGTCTATAGTTGAGGAAATGATGTTTACAATGACTTGCTCTTGAACATTTCTTCAGTTCTATTCAAAATTGAGTAAAATGAAAAAGCTATGTATTGTGTCGAAATACGTGTAGCTAAAATAGGATCATTATAGCTAACACACACACATGACACCTAGATAAAGTAGATGTCGCCTTATTCAATTCTTTAACCTTAGTCATTAGGTTGTTATTTACAAGGTTACACGTAATATATTTTGTCCCCCTCCACCCAATTAATCAATTGCCCTACAATTAATTATAGATCCCACTTCATTTAAATCTCAATAACTCATAAGGACTTCGTACACTCAATGTCATAATTATTGTAATATGCCATTAATCTATAACTTTTTTATGCATATTCCAAATTTATTCGATCCTAAATGCGTCACACTTGTGTCCAAAATTATTTCATCTCTCGGAAAAATCCAAAAATTATAAATGTCATGGCAGTAATTTTCCCTTGAGGTTCGGAAAACTTTTCGTCGGAAAACAATTCTTGTCGTGGGTTGTGCACAAATTTCGTCCCTTGCCTACTTAGGGCTTAAACTTTTGTACGTACGTCCTCACGTACATACTCTGGAAATACGGGGTATAACATCCACGGGCATGATTGATGTTGTGGGCGTGAGACCCATTGTTATATTTGAGTGATGACTTTGAGTGCGTGAGTCCCTGACTTGACATGACTGCTTATTTATTGTGAACTGTAGTTTGGTTATCATACATGTCTCCTGCTTTATATAGACTACTATGATTTCATTTACAGTATTTTCAGTTTCACATACTTGGTACTGTTGTCGACCTCCGGGGCTGCGTTCATCCGCAGTAAAGGTACGCCGATCGTTGATCCTCGCTCTTAGGAGTCACGATTCAGCGTTTGGGAAGCTCGTTCCTCGGAGGCTTATCTTGGTATAGTCCCCTGTTGTTGTAGTGCTTACATTCGTGGTATGGCGAGGCCCCGTCCGTCGTTGTTATCATATCATTCGTAGAGGTGCAGAAAGTATGCGTGGCGGGGTTGTCATGGGATGTAACTGTTCGAATTTAAGTTTTCATATATACATGCCGAAAGGCAATTTTTCTCAGATTATTATTTCATACTTCATTTTGTTTCATGTAATTGTTTTATATTCCGCTGATTTCTCTGATGTTGTATCACTAGGGTGCCCGGGGTAAGGCACCAGTCACGGGCCCGGGTTCGGGTCGTGACACATAGAATAATTCTCAATTAACCAAGCCAAAGTACTACGTACGTACATTCTTTTCAAAAGACTCCTTTTTATGTAAAACGCCAAGATACTAACACCCGTAGTATCAAGGTGTGTCTATTTTTAAAGTACAATTAGTGCGGTTTCACACTTGTGAGATTCAACAATAGGAGTTAGAGAGAAGTTTCTCTCACTAAGGAAAACGCTCTCAACGTTTTGCCTTAGTTGCTCCTTCGGTTGTTCTTCCTCCCCTCTATGTTTAACGATTATACCCTCATGGTTTGAAGTTTTCCGTTCTTAATATGAAGAAATCTAAACGTTACACACGTTCCAACAATGATTCAGGAGGTTCAAGAAGTTCGACGAAGGCTAGAACAAGGAAAAAGAAAAAGAATAGAGGCAGTCCTATAATTGCCGAAGAAAATCTCATTCCGGCGACTTGGACCATTACGTGTTGGTCCGTATCAAGCGGACTCACGTATCCCTCTAGACAATGTAATAGATGATGCTACTCTTCAAAAGATTCATGAATGGGGCAAAAGCATTGATACCGAGAACTTGGATATTAGGGTATTTGAAGGCGGAAAACTACTTGCTACTATAGTGGTTGATCCTATCACGGGTCAACTGGTGGATTCCGGGACTACCACGGAAGAACTAGGCAGTCATGGCAACTTTAGTACCCCAACACTACCTGACAATTTGCTCAGGCATGCCGGAATATGGATAATTTCTGGGCCAGACAACGTGATTGATGCACAAAGGAGTGATAGTCTACTCGGGTCAGAACCGGGTATGGGCGCGGGTCAGAAGTTCAAGACGGGTCAGGAGGATGTCAATGGGTCTGAGGCTATTCACGTTTTGCATGATTCCAAGTCAGTGGATAGCATTGATGATACTCTCATTCCCAAAGAATCAGTCACGGGAGTCAAGGCTTCCTACATTATTGCCCCGGATAACAATGTGACCCCTCCCATTCCGGGTCGGGGCGTGGGTCATAATGCTAAGGCGGGTATGACGGTAGTCCATACATCTGAGTTTACTCCCAGAATGTTAAGATCGAGGTCTGATGCTAGGCTCAAGGAAGTCTCCATCCCCGAAGAGTCAAGCACATTCTGCGGTCGAGGCGTCTCATTTAATGGCTGCGGGTACCAACAAGCCTCTTTCAATTACGGATCTTTATGATAATCAGATTACCAAGGCGGGTCAGGAGGGCACCCAGGGTACATTGATTACCCCCGTTATTCAAGGAAAGAAGTCAGTTGTGGGAAAGGAGCCTTGCATTAATATTGTGGGAGCCGAGGCGTCAAACTATAAGGCTGCGGGTACCGAAGGGTCTCTCTCCAAGACGGGTCTTAATGACGACCAGATTGCCAAGGCGGGTCAGGCGGGTGCCCATGGGTCATTTACTTTTCCCGTTATACATGGATCAAAGTCAGTTGAGGGAAACAAATCGAATTCTATTTCCAAGAAGCCTAGGAACTACAAGTCCATTAATATCGCGGAAGCCAAGGGGTCTGAATTTAATGTCACGGGATCCAACTTGCCCTCTCGTGTAGTTAGACACCAACCCCGGAACTCTCTAAGTGTAACTAATGATGCCTTTCCCTCTTTAAGAAATGTGCTTGAAGGAGCAATTATCAAGAACATAAATAAACCGTTCGTCTTTAACTCGTCCTTGAGCACGAACATAGACTTAAACAAACACCCTCTCTCAAACAATACCCCCTCACTACTCCCTGATTTACACAACACCTCACCTCTTCTTTCTTCCCTTCCTTCTTTACCTACCAAAACCCAAGACACATTCCCTACCCTACCAAATGGCACGCGAATTCTTTCTCCTATTGCGGGCCCAAGCACAAATCCTTCTACCCACCCCCCTCTGTCTATATCTCCAGAAATGCCTCCCAATGATTTACACACAAATGCTCCTTCAAAGCAATATCAAATCCCACCCACGGATACTACTCCTAAGAACCACCCCCCGAATCATGGCAAAGGTCCCACCCCTCCAAAAAAGACTTATGCATGAGTCTTTGCGGGTACTAGGATTGAAGCAAAAGGAATGAAGTTGCAAATTATTGAACAGCAAGGGACGGAAGTAGACATTGAAGTAGAGGATGAATACCCATTCATAGAAACTTGGGGTTATTGCTTAATTGGTTGCTTCACGGGTCCCTTCCCGGGAAGAGAGGCATTAAATACCATTGTGAAGGGATGGGGAGTGAAATGTCGTATCATACCATATGGCAAAGGTTGGACAGTGTTCAAATTCATGACTGAGGAAGAACGCACTAATGTACTTCATGGTGGCCCTTATATGGTCTACGGGAAGACTATGATGCTCAAAGCTATCAATAAAGGAGTTCTTATAACGGATGAGTTATTTATGGACATTCCTATTTGGGTCACTTTTCCGGAAATTCCCCTTTCCATCTGGAGTGCAACAGGCCTTAGTAAGATTGCTTCCCGTGTAGGAATACCTCTTTACACGGACCAATTTACTAAGGAACGATCTAAAATGAACTATGCTAGAGTTCTTGTGGAAGTGAATGTCAGCAAGGAGCCTATAAGCGAGTTTATTGTCAATCTTCCTGATGGCAGAAGGTACACTCAAAGGGTTAACTATGAAAATTATCCGGACTTTTGCTTTCATTGTGCGGCTTTTGGACACAACCACATGAAGTGTAAGATTCTGGGATATGATGCCAACATGGAAGCTGCTCCTAAAAAGCGCAATTCAGTGGTTCCTCCTCACAATAATGAGGATTCTACTTGTGCTAATGCCGTCAGAGGTACGGATGGTTCCATACCCCCCCACCTTATCCACCAACCTCTCAACATCCCGCAGATGCTGACAACTTGATGGACATTGAAGTTAATAAGAAAACAACACCTCCTGGTCCCGGTTGTGCACAGAAAGCCTCGCATTCTGCCGGTTCTTCGGTTTTGGGTAATCCTGGCCCAACATCTTTGCGGAAATCTCAAGCTGTGCCCTCTAGGCCCAATTCACGGGATGGCAGTGCACAACCTGATAGGATGCGTTATGAGTCTATGCATTCTGATCCTGAAGTTCCTATGAACCCGCAACCTTCTTTGGATAAAGGTACTAACACGGGTGTAACGGAAGTGTCGTTCTTTGGCGTCTAAGTGTTACCTTTGAACGCGGGGAGCATAGCTTGGCTGAAACACACGCTATGGCTTCCGGCAGGAATGATGATGGCTGGAAGGAAGTTATGCCAAAGAAGTTCATATCAAAAGGCAGTGGGAAGACTAAGGCAGCAAAGCGCGGAGGTGCTGATAAAACCTCCTTTGTTTCCTGATGAAAATACTTTGTTGGAATGTACGCGGTCTTTGCGGACTAAGGGACAGGGCAGCCACGCAAGCTCTAGTGTGTAGTCTCACTAAAAAGCATGATGTAGCATTGATTTGTCTTTTGGAAACAAAACTCTCTAAGGAAAGGATTGAGTCTTTCTCTACCAAAAGATTCAAAGCTTGGAATTTTTGCTCAAATCTAGAATTCATCGACGGTGGAAGAATGCTACTCTTGTGGGATCCTCGAAGTGCATTTGTGAAATACTTGAAATGGATTCTCAACATATCCATGTTCAGGCAAGTTGTAAGATTACTCAAGTGTCATTTCTTGCCACATTTGTGTATCCGGTTTATAGCATCACGGATAGGAGGATGCTTTGACATCACCTTACTCACTTGGGCATTGGCATCACTAGGCCTTGGATGATTATGGGAGATTTCAACACTTACTGCTACCCTCAAGATAAGGCGGGGGGCCCTCCACTTACGCCTTATACACTTAAGGACCTCGGAGATTTCAGGAATGCTCATGGACTAGAAGACACTCCTTCTTCCGGTTCTTTCTACACTTGGACAAATGGTTCGATTTGGTCCAAGATTGACAGAGTAATTGTCACGACCCGAACCCGGGCCCGTGACTGGTGCCTTACCCCGGGCACCCTAGTGATACAACATCAGAGAAAATCAGCGGAAATAAAAACATGAACATGAATTAAGAGACAAGATAAATAAGCAGCAACCAAAAAGCATTTGCCTTCATCATATATATACATAAATACCCGACGGTTGTCCTTTTTACAAACCACGCCCACAATGATTCTCAGCACTCTAAGATTTACGACAACTATGACGGGACAGGGCCCCGCCATACCCCTGAATGTACAAGAACCTACAACTCAGGGAACACATACCAAAAGTTAAGCCTCCGGAGAAACGGAGCTTCCCAACACGCTGAATGTGATCCTATAAGCGGGGATCGACAGTCGATGTACCTTTACCTGCGGCATGAACGCAGCCCCCCGAAGGAGGTCGATAACAGTACCAAGTATGTGAAAGCGTAAATATCAGAATCAAATCATAATAATCTATATAAAGCAGGAGACATGTATGATAACCAAACTACAGTTCACAACATAAAAGCAGTCATGCCAAGTCGAGTGGAATACATTCCCGGAATGAACCGGTAGTCAAGTGAAATACATTCCCGGATGAACCGGTCGTCAAGTGAAATACATTCCCGGATGAACCGGTCGTCAGGTGAAATACATTCCCGGGTGAACCGGTAATCAAGTGAAATACATTCCCGGGTGAACCGGTAATCAAGTGAGATACATTCCCGGATGAACCGGTCGTCAAGTGAACACAGTACTTGCACAACAAGGCTATCACACGTAACATGGTCAAGTTTCACAACAACAAGCATAGGCAAGTTTCACAACAACAAGCATAGGCAAGTTTCACAACAACAAGCATAGGCAAGTTTCACACAACTCAAAGTACTTTCATTTTATGCCAAAGTCCGGGTTTTTAACCCCAAAGTACTACATACGGTAAATCCTTTTAAAAGAGATACATTCATTTTATAAATGTCACCCGATACCCGTAGTATAAAACTAGAGTGATTCACATTATTAAGTAAACCAGAACACTTTCTTTTTAAACTCAAGTACCAACATTCTTTTCCTAAAGTTCCGGTTTGCCTAATTACAAATGCTCAAGTTTCTCATTTTAGAAAAGGTTTCGTAGTTCATAGTTTTAATCCTTTAAAACATAATTCTCCTTTAAACGTTTTGAGAAACATATGTCTTATATGTGAGTAGGTTATTCTTGTTTATAATCAATCTTATTAAGCAGCCATGATCTAGGAAATGTAATATCATTTTGTCTCATCTTAGTTTCTATGCAGATGGAGGTTTCTACTGGTTTTAATACGATACATCATTATTCAATACATTTTCCTTTATTAACGCTGCAGTGGTCTGTCGATACACATTCTGATTTCCGAATCAGTAAAACATTATCCCCTTAAATAAAACCAAGTACTCATTACTCACGAATGAGGTTTCACACAAACATCCACATTAAAACAAATAAGTTAAGTCTCTTATCTTATAAGATCAAGTCTCTTAACTTCTAACATCGGTAAAACATTCTTAAGCCGTTATACCTAACTTCCCAAAAAGCTAGTATAACTCTTAAGCTTTCAAAACCCAAGTAATACTCATTCTTTCAAAACGATTCATAAATCTTTTGAAATACTTCAAGTTCTTTATTAACACATATCAAGTCAGTTATTATTCAAATCAGTTACCTTTTAAAAACCACAAGGTATTTGCTTATCCACATAAAGCTATTATGACCGACTTCCCATAAAGCCGTTATAACACTTTATGTTTTAAACCAATCAAAAACAATTAGCACATGTACGTCTACCGTACTACATAGTTCACACATATCATGCTAGAAGAGATAGGAAGAGGTTCACATACCTCGCGACGATTATCGACAAAAAGCAAAACGCTCCAAGTACCTCAAACCGTCGGCTACACTCTCAGTCAAGCAGATCACTCCACACGTAGTACTACAACCTATAGAGGCCACAAAGCGCCTATTAATATCTTAGACACAAGTTCCATATTTCTACAGAAAATTTGGCAGCACCTCCCCCCCCCCGCAACAGCGTTAATCTCCTCCTCTATCGAGGCCGGCTATCAAGCCAACCAGGGGGGGTTATACATCTAACCCTAACGGGTACAATTCTACTCCACGGTACTACTACACAAGTCTACTGTAATACAGTTCAGTTCTCTTATTTAAATTCAGGCTTAAGTCGCAAGACATTGCCGTAAGTATTATTCAGGCTTAAGTCAAAAGACATTGCCGACTACTACGTTCAGTTCTTTATATAGTATACTTCAACTATATATTCAACAATATGTAATTTCCAATTACAATAGAGGGACAAGATATTTACCTCGATAAGCCCAAAATTATCCTAGTTTAAAGTCGCTCCTGAGCAAGGTTTAGCTCCAACTCCGTGCGCTCCAACCCGCTCCAACTACCCTTAGAAGTTCTAACCAACTTCTACTTACAACTTCAACAACGGGTGAAGATTTCCTTAGGGTTTCGTTTTAGTGGTGAGGAAAGTATAACGGTATTTTAGGCTTGTATACGTGTAACCTTGGGAATACTACAAGGTATTTGGGCCAAGGTATTTGGACATTATAACAATACTAGGAGAGTATTTCTACACCACAAAGGGGGGTATTATACGAAAGCAACTAGGCTAGGGGGGGGGTACCTCACGGCAAAACACCACAAAGGGGAGGGGGGGTGGCTCTCGGCCAAGGGCTCTCAAAGAGGGAGGGGGGTGTGGTGGACGAACTACACAAGGGAGGGAGGAAGAGAACTTCAAGACTTAGGAAGATTTTTGGATGAAGAAGTCTTCCAAAGGGTGGGGTATTTATAGGTCAAGCAAAGGCCAACCAATGGCCAAGATGCATCCAAGTGTATAGCAAGTGTAGGGCTAGATTTCCACCATGTGTACCTTATCCATCTACCACACAACTTGCACAAAATATCCTACCAACTAAAGCTCTCTTTCGTCCACCATTACCGCCACTCGAGGTCAATGTGAGGTGACACATGTCACCCTCCCGTTGGTCCAAAATGTTTCGTCTCTCGGAAAATTCCGCAAAAATTATAAATGACATAGCCGGAAATTCCCCTACGAAAGCTGTGAAAACGTTTCGTCGAAAAACGACTCTAACCGGGTGTTGTGAACAAATAAATTTCGGCCAAGCCTAATCCTCAAATTCGAATTTTCTACGTACGTCCTTACGTACATACTCGGGAAATACGGGGTATAACATTCTCCCCTCCTTAGAAACATTCGTCCCGAATGTTCCTTCTCAAGGCGGAAAAAGATGAAGTTCTTCTAACAAGTTTCCACTGCCACACATGGCCACAAACATAACACACGTACTCTTCCTTAAGGCCATTCCCGGCCTTCACGACCGGCTTCTGGTCGAACATATCCACGAACTCATACGATGGTTACCAAAACTTGGGCCTAGCACCCTCGTGACCCTACCACCTGGCGGGACCACCCAGAGCTGACCCCACCTCGAAACAGGCTGCGGGTTGGCCCGCAACATGGCCCCAACCCGTCCCACTGTCGCGCCAACTCTTGCTCCTCGACACGGAACAATCTTGCTAAATCACATCATGAAAGATACCACTTTCATTTATCCAACCCAGGGACTTATCACACAATACTTTCTAGGCATAAAATGCACTCTGACAAGGATCACTCGCAAAATCTTGTACCCAAGACGGCCTTACATCTAAGGTCTCAACTGTAATATTCTAAGGTTCATCATTCCCTCACCCCCAGGCTTACCCTTTTTTTTTTTTTTTTTTTCCCCAACCAGGTTCCTAAATCACATTTTAGCACAAAGCTATCCGAACATAACACCTAACACATTAACATAACATCAAAACATACAAGCCTCTAGAGGGTTAAGGATATACACAAGCTACCGCTCGCTCACTCTAATCGTAAGTCGCCTGCAGGCGCATAAGTAGAAAGCGATGAACACTGCCATCGATCCGTCAGTGCGCGCCAAGTGCCGGTACCTCTCCTATAAGCACGATCTCTTGTCACATGGCCACAGCGGCGCAGTGAAGCAAGCACCCGATAAAGACGACATTCCCCGGGATGATGTTTGCCACATCGTGCACACTGAGGGGGACGTGAATCCTGTTGGCTAGAACCCATGTATATCTGTGAACGGAAGCCACGGAGCTCGGCCGGCTCCGAATACCTGAACGTCACGGCGGCGTGGGGACCACTGCATCTTGGTGGAGGTACATAACTAGCTCTTTGAGGCGGTCCGCCTTGAAAGTTACCAAAGGGCCCTGCCGTCCTGGCCCTCTTCTGACCTCGGTCATTCCGTCGATCTCTCCGTGCCTCACATCCTAGTGCATGAGCCTGCATGCGGGCAATGTCCATGCCCGGCTGAAGGGCTACACCCGAACAAGCCTCTGCCAAGTACTCATCCAGCCCGGTGACGTAGCGGTGTACTCTGTCCTCCATATCACATTACTCTGAGGACATACCGAGCTAATGAGTCGAACTCCACATTGTACTCTCTAACCGCCCGCCCGCCCCGCCTCAACGTCAAAAATCTGCCGGCCCGAGCCCTCATCGTGTGGGGCAAGAAATGTGCAAGAAAAGCCCGAGAACTCGTCCCATACGGCTGGAGGTGCATGCTCTTCCCGGGACAACTCCCACGAATCAAACAAGTCAACTGCAGTATCAAGCAGCTGATGCTAACCCAATACCACCGACCCACGAGGCTCGATCACTCTCATGATCCGTAGCTGTCGGATAAACTCCCGAGGTCGTCCTCGGCTCGATCCATAGAACATCGGGCTACAACTCGAGAAAGTCACGTAGCCTCAAGCTGCGCTCGGGGTGAACTACGGGTGCTCACCGGCTGGAATCGCCGTCCGATCCTCATATCTGCCACGACCACGGCGATGGCGCCATCTCCTTGTACCCATCTCATCTGCTCCGGTGTGGGGTGGAGGCTCAGTCTTGTAGTCTCGGCGACCATCTGCTGCGGCTCTAAACTCTGCTGGTCTTTGGCGGCGTCCACGAAACCCGCCGTCGGGCACTGTCTCAGTCTTGGCCAGGGCTGCGCCACCGTACTCCTCTGTATCCCTGGCAGCTCCTCGCTGCCTTGCCCGTCTGAGTGCAGGTTGCCCGCGGAGGCATAACTGGTAAAAATGAAATACATCAGAGGGGTCCATCTTATCACACCGCTCTAAGGCACGATCTCAGAATGAGAAGAATGTAAAACAATCCTAACTGTCCTATAGCCTCACGATTATAGATGTGGTGCACAACACCGATAATCAAGACTCTACTAGACACGGTGCGTAGACACTTTCCGAGGACTAAGCGCTCGATACCACTTTTGTCACGACCGAACCGGGCGTGGTAGTGCCTACCGGGCACCCTAGTGATACAACATCGAGAGAAAATCAGCGGAAATAAAAACATGAACATGAATTAAGAGACAAGATAAATAAACAGCCAACCAAAGCAGTTTCATCATATATATACATAAATACCCGACGGTTGTCCTTTTACAAACCACCCGCCACAATGATTCTACAGACCTCTAAGATTTACGACAACTATGGCGGACGGGGCCGCCGTACCCGAATGTACAAGAACCTACAACTCAGGGAACACATACCAAAAGTTAAGCCTCCGGAGAAACGGAGCTTCCCAACACGCTGAATGTGATCCTATAAGCGGGGATCGACAGTCGATGTACCTTTACCTGCGGCATGAACGCAGCCCCCCGAAGGAGGTCAGTACAACAGGTACCAAGTATGTGAAATCGTAAAATCAGAATCGAAATCATAATAATCTATATAGCGGGAGACATGTATGATAACCAAACTACGATTCACAACATAAGCGATCATGCCAAGTCGAGTGGAATACATTCCGGAATGAACCGTAGTCAAGTGAAATACATTCCGGATGAACGGTCGTCAAGTGAAATACATTCGGATGAACCGGTCGTCAGGTGAAATACATTCCCGGGTGAACCGGTAATCAAGTGAAATACATTCCCGGGTGAACCGGTAATCAAGTGAGATACATTCCCGGATGAACCGGTCGTCAAGTGAACACAGTACTTGCACAACAAGGCTATCACACGTAACATGGTCAAGTTTCACAACAACAAGCATAGGCAAGTTTCACAACAACAAGCATAGGCAAGTTTCACAACAACAAGCATAGGCAAGTTTCACACAACTCAAAGTACTTTCATTTTATGCCAAAGTCCGGGTTTTAACCCCAAAGTACTACATACGGTAAATCCCTTTTAAAAGAGATACATTCATTTTATAAATGTCACCCGATACCCGTAGTATAAAACTAGAGTGATTCACATTATTAAGTAAACCAGAACACTTTCTTTTTAAACTCAAGTACCAACATTCTTTTCCTAAAGTTCCGGTTTGCCTAATTACAAATGCTCAAGTTTCTCATTTTAGAAAACGTTTAGTAGTTCATAGTTTTAATCCTTTAAAACATAATTCTCCTTTAAACGTTTTGAGAAACATATGTCTTATATGTGAGTAGGTTATTCTTGTTTATAATCAATCTTATTAAGACCATGATCTAGGAAATGTAATATCATTTTGTCTCATCTTAGTTTCTATGCGGATGGAGGTTTCTCTTGGTTTTAATACGATACATCATTATTCAATACATTTTCCTTTATTAACGCTGCAGTTGGTCTGCCGATACACATTCGATTTCGAATCAAGAAACATTATCCCCAAATAAAACCAAGTACTCATTACTCACGAATGAGGTTTCACACAAACATCCACATTAAAACAAATAAGTTAAGTCTCTTATCTTATAAGATCAAGTCTCTTAACTTCTAACATCGGTAAAACATTCTTAAGCCGTTATACCTAACTTCCCAAAAAGCTAGTATAACTCTTAAGCTTTCAAAACCAAGTAATACTCATTCTTTCAAACGATTCATAAATCTTTTGAAATACTTCAAGTTCTTTATTAACACATATCAAGTCAGTTATTATTCAAATCAGTTACCTTTTAAAAACCACAAGGTATTTGCTTATCCACATAAAGCTATTATGACCGACTTCCCATAAAGCCGTTATAACACTTTATGTTTTAAACCAATCAAAAACAATTAGCACATGTCGCTCACCGTACTACATAGTTCACACATATCATGCTAGAAGAGATAGGAAGAGGTTCACATACCGCGACGATTATCGACAAAAAGCAAAACGCTCCAAGTACCTCAAACCGTCGGCTACATCTCAGTCAAGCAGATCACTCCACACGTAGTACTACAACCTATAGAGGCCACAAAGCGCCTATTAATATCTTAGACACAAGTTCCATATTTCTACGTAAAATTTGGCAAAGACTCTCCCCGCAACGTTAATCTCCTCTCTATCGAGTAGGCTATCAAGCCAACCGGGGAGGGTTATACATCTAACCCTAAGCTGTACAATTCTACTCCACGGTACTACTACACAAGTCTCACATGTCTGATTCGATTCTCTTATTTAAATTCGGGCTTAAGTCGCGAGACATTGCCGTAAGTATTATTCAGCTTAAGTCAAAAGACATTGCCGACTACTACGTTCGATTCTTTATATAGTATACTTCAACTATATATTCAACAATATGTAATTTCCAATTACAATAGAGGACAAGATATTTACCTCGATAAGCCCAAAATTATCCTAGTTTAAAGTCGCCTCACGAGCAAGGTTTAGCTCGACTCCGTGCGCTCCAACCCGCTCCAACTACCCTTAGAAGTTCTAACCAACTTCTACTTACAACTTCAACAACGGGTGAAGATTTCCTTAGGGTTTCGTTTTAGTGGTGAGGAAAGTATAACGGTATTTTAGGCTTGTATCGTGTAACCTTGGGAATACTACAAGGTATTTGGGCCAAGGTATTTGGACATTATAACAATACTAGGAGAGTATTTCTACACCACAAAGGGGGTATTATACAAGCAACTAGGCTAGTGGGGTACCTCACTAAAACACCACAAAGGGGAGGGTGGCTCGGCCAAGGGCTCTCAAAGAGGAGGGGGTGTGGTGGGAACTACACAAGGAGGAGGAAGAGAACTTCAAGACTTAGGAAGATTTTTGGATGAAGAAGTCTTCCAAAGGGTGGGGTATTTATAGGTCAAGCAAAGGCCAACCAATGGCCAAGATGCATCCAAGTGTATAGCAAGTGTAGGGCTAGATTTCCACCATGTGTACCTTATCCATCTACCACACAACTTGCACAAAATATCCTACCAACTAAAGCTCTCTTTTTCGTCCACCATTACCGCCCACTCAGGCGATGTGAGGTGACACATGTCACCCTCCCGTTGGTCCAAAATGTTCGTCTCTCGGAAAATTCCGCAAAATTATAAATGACATAGCCGGAAATTCCCTACGAAAGTCGTGAAAACGTTTAAATCGAAAAACGACTCTCTAACCGGGTGTTGTGAACAAATAAATTTCGCCAAGCCTAATCCTCAAATTCGAATTTTCTACGCACGCCCCACGCATACTCCGAAATACTGGTATAAGAATGATGAATCAAAATTGGAGTGATTTGACCTTAGAATGCACGGCCAATTTCTTGCCTATGGAACCAGTCTCTGACCACTGTCCCGTGATGGCTACGGTTATTGCATCCTATAATGTTGGGAAGCGGCCGTTCAAGTTCATGAATATGTGGCTATCTCACCCTGCATTCGACAACATTATGACTTCATGCTGGAGACAAGACATTTTGGGAACTGCTCAATTCGTTCTAGCATCGAAACTGAAAGCCCTGAAACAACCCCTGAGGGCATTGAATATTAGTGAGTTTGGCAGTATTGATCAAAGAGCGAAGGAGGCTAACATGGAGTTTAAGGAGGCTATCAGTGCGCACATGGAAGACCCCTTTGATGAGGAGCTTAAATCCAAGGTTAAGTCCTCAAGAGTTAAAGCTAACACCTTAATGGAAGCCGAGAGACATTTCATAAGGCAAAAGTCAAGACAGAAACACTTGATTGGAAGTGATAAATGCTCCAAATACTTCCATAGCTTGATCAAGAGAAGTAATGTTAAGAACTCCATCAACTTTCTTGTCAAATCTAATGGTGTTATCACTACATCACCAGGGGAGGTAAGAAAGCTTCTTGAGGAATTCTACAAGGATCTTCTAGGCACATCCCGATTCACATCAAACTTTGATCCTGAAGTGTGCAACTTTGGCCCGAAGCTAAGTGAAGAGGACAGTCTACAACTTTTGCACTTCATATCCCCAAAGGAGATTTGGGAAGCTCTTTCTGATATTGGAAATGATAAGGCTCCTGGACCGGATGGGTATTCGGCAGCCTTCTTCAAGAATAGATGGAGAGATGTAGGACATGATGTAGTAAGAAGCGTTCAAGAGTTCTTCTCTACAGGGGTTCTTTTGAAACAACTGAATCATACCATCATTGCCTTACTACCCAAGACCGATCGGGATCCTAAGGTAACTGATTTTAGGCCTATTGGATTGACTAATGTGGTCTATAAGATCATTACAAAGATTCTAGCTACCGAATGGCAAAGGTTCTTCCTTCTCTTGTTGACAAATCACAAGGGCTTTTGTGAAAGGGAGAAGTATGATGGACAATATCTATGTAGCAGAGCTTGTGAGAGGATTTAATAGAGCTGCAGTCTCACCAGGTGTATGCTCATGGTGGATCTTAGGAAAGCTTTTGACACGGTCTCTTGGAGTTTCCTTGATTCGATATTAAGAGGCCTCAACTTTCCAGACAGATTTGTTAGATGGATCATGGAGTGTGTTTGCTCAACCTCCTTCTCTCTTTCTATCAATGGTGAATTACATGGTTACTTGAGGGTAAGCGAGGCCTTAGACAAGGTGATCCTATGTCCCCTTCGCTCTTTATCTTGTGTATGGATTACCTTTCGAGGATCTTTGAAATTGAAGGCGAGGCTAGAGCTTTCTCTTATTATCCAAGTGTAAAGGTTGGGTATTACTCATCTAGCTTTTGCGGACGACCTCATGCTCTTTGCCAAAGGTGATATGTCTTCGGTTGGGATTCTTATGAATTATGCGGAGGAATTGGAGGTGTCTCAGGTTAACTCTTAACCCATCCAAATCCTCCGTCTACTTAGCGGGAGTACATGATGAGAGTCGTGACTTGATCTTGGCGAGTTGGATTCGGCATTGGTAGCTTTCCGATGCGGTGCCAGGGATTCCTTTGTCCCAAATTTCAGTCTCGGTGAACCAATTTGCTCCTTTCACTAGTGCTATTTCGAATTACATTCAGAAATGGGGACACCACACGCTTTCTTATGCGGGCAAACTAGAGCTTATCAGGTCGGTTATCCAAGGTGTTGAGAGCTTTTGGTTCCGGCCCTTCCTATTCCGCCACGATGCTCAACAAGGTAAGGTCTGCACAGATCCAGTTCTTATGGGAGAAACCACCTAGAGTCGCAGGAGGCCATTTGCTTACCTCAATCGAAGGAGGCTTGGGCCTTATGAATATCGAGGAATGGAACCGCGCCGCTATCCCGGACAATTTGGCAAACCCACACAGAGGTAAACTCTCTTTGGGTACAATGGATCAACAGCTTTTATTTGAGAGGCGGTTCTTTTTGGGACTATGAGGTACGTCCTAGAGACTCCCCCCTTTTCAGAAAGATTTGCGGAATACGCAACAAACTTGTTTCCATCTTTGGTAGCCAAGGAGTTGCAATTGCCGGATTAGCAAAGTGTTGTACCAACGGTAAATTTGATTCAAGCCTCGTATATGAGATCTTGCGCACTAAGCAAGATAAAAAGCCTTGGATGTCACAAATCTGGAAAGGGTTCATTCCCCCTAAGTTCTCGTTCACCATGTGGCTAAATTGTAGAAAGCGGTTAGCTACAAAGGACACTCTTTCCTATCTTAACTTGGAGGATAAGTCTTGTGGGTTCTGCAAGCAAGCAAATGAAACAAGGGAGCACCTCTTCTTCACATGCCCCTACACCCGTTTGATTTGGAAGAGCATAAGAGATTGGTTGGGAATTAGGAGAGAAATGACCACTGTTGAAAGTTCTCTCAAATGGATTAAAAAAGATCACCGCGGGACAGGCATCCGAGCAAAAGCAACCTTAATTGCCTTCTGCATTATGGTCTATGAGATTTGGAGGACAAGGAACACAATGCTCTTTGAAGGCACAAGCTTACCGGCAGAAGAGGTTATTACTAAGATTAAAACAACATCTTATAGAGTACTCTATGATTTTATCCCTTCTTGTAATGGCACCTTCGAGTGACAACTCCTTACTCCCCTGCTTCTTCTTTGCATTACGTTGAGGACTGAGAACCCTCAATGATTGATTGTAGCCACTTTTCTTTCTGTTTCTAGTAATAAAATTTGCATTTACCTAAAAAAAAAAAAAAGGTGTGTCTATTTTTCAAAGTAAGTTACTACACTTTTAGAAAACTCATTTCAAAGCTTGGAATCAAGTAACTTCAAATTTTCACAATCTAGGCAACTTATGCCTAATAATCAAAATAGACAACTTTCTAAACCTTCCATAAAGCCGTTATAACCAACTTCCCATAAAGCCGTTATAACCCTTTATGGTTTTTAGACAATTTCATTCTTTTTATAACCAAGAGACTTATACTTAAAACCAAGTATCACAAACTTTCAAATCAAGTTTCTTAACTTTCAAAATCCTTCAAGTCTCTAAATCTTAAGAAAACAAGTAGCTTATACTTATAAATCCCAAGTAACTCACACATTTAAAACAAGTTACATCTCTTAAATCATGTCGTTTCTCCTCTTTTAAAACAATTAAGTAAATCACTCCTTTGACTCCCCCAAAGTCATTAAAACGACCATTAGGTTTTGGAACTAAGGCACTAGCCAAAAGGTTTGGAAACCACTTCCTTTTCAAGGCTCCATGTACTTTAAGCAAAATACTTTCACTCTTAAGAATCCAAACTCCACTAAGGCAATGGATTATACAACTTACAATTTAAACATCAAAGTACAATCAAGGAATGGATCATTTAAGGAGTAGAACTTACTTTCTTTATCTTAAGGAATCATGCTAGAAGAGGAGATAGTTCACATACCTTTTCGGCTAAATCCACAAGCTAAGCCGAATACGCCAGCGTGAAGTGTCAACCTATAATGGTCACAACAAGACTATCAACTTCTAGTCTCTAACGTAGAATAATACTAAGTATACGGTCTCTAATTCTACGGAAAATAGGGCAGCACCTCCTTTGTTTCTACTCCCTTTGCCACCTTTTTCAAGGCAGAATACAATAACCAACACTCCACATTTAAGGCTCAAAACAACAACCAAACAAAGGGGATTACACGCCTTACAATACGTGTAAAATTCCGCCCCACAATTAATACGAAGTAGTTCCATATTCAAGCCATTCTCGGCCAACAACATAACCAACAATTCAAAGTTTTTTCCAATCCTTTTTCCAATTCCAAGTTCTAAGGTCTAACATGTTATATAGTCATAAACAACTTCAACAACTATAATTTCCATCTTTCTACAACATGCGACGACTTTAACTAATAATCGACTTGAATTGTAATCTTAAGGCTAACATGCTAGTTTTCGGATTAGGGTTCCAATATCCAATATACTTATCAAACTTCATACTATATAACTCATGCTTGCTAATATACATAGCTACAACAATAAGTAAGTCTTAACTACTAAAACGACAAAATTTATACCATTACAAGCCCTTAAAATTTCCAAGATTCAAAGTCGCTCCTTAGAAAATTCTTAGCTCATTTCCTTAGGTTCCAATCCGCTCCAAGCACTCCTTGGAAGCCTATGAAGAACCCATCTTCAAGTTCCAACTTCAAAGTTGAAGAACTCCTTAAGTTTCCGCCTTGCGACTAATACGAAAACGCCGTTTTTCCGAAATCTTTCTATTGAGATATCCTTACAATACCCTTAGGGACATTGGGTTTAAGTCTTGTGAACAATGGAACAAAATTACAAAATTTTCCAGTGTGGACATGGGTGAACCCGAGAGCTCATTGTGTGAAGAACAAGGTGTGTGATTTTTTTCTAAGTGTTAGAAGAGCTTGTCTTGCACTAGCTTAGTATATAAAACATATTGGAGGGCTTAGATTAACACACTTGTGGGCTAGGATGAAGAACAATTAATGTAAAGCCAAGTGGACAAGTTGACTTGGTCAACAATCTCATGCTTTGAAGACTTATCTTCCAAGATGGTCAATGACCATATTACCCCTATTATTTTCGTCCAAGAACACATGTGGGGGCGCCACGTGTCGCCCTCTCATTCGTCCATAAAAATCCGTAACCCTCGTGGGCCCCGCAAAATGTAAAATTCCTCGGGTGGGCCCCACGTGACCAAATCCGTAAATATAAATTTTCATAAGGTTAAGAGTTCCACACTCTTCAAATAATGCACTTTGAGAATCCAATTCTCAACAACGAACATTTTTCCTTTCCGACGTTCGGAAGATTTTTCCGCCGGAAAAACAATTCTTCCTTTCGTACTAATTTCCAAGTCTTGATTCCTTACGTACATTCTCTTATACAAGTCCTGGACTTACGGGGTGTAACATTCTTCCCCCCTTAGAAACATTCGTCCCCGAATGTTCTTAGTCGGTTGTCAGGCTATACAAACTCCGGCACAATCTCTATACTATGCCTATCAATCAATACTTCCACAAGACTAACGATGCCACACATGGCCACCACAACATACGTAAACATATCAATGGACCTTCCGTCCGCGACCCCTCCTCACAAAACTCGAAGGTTACAGTCTTCTAAAACACGGGATCCTTAGAGGTTCCTTTCTTTCCTTACTTGTCATACTTTCTCGTACTTTCAAACTTATCTAGTACACGTACAAAATCTCAAATATTGTTTCTGTTCTCCAATCCTTGGAGTTACTATCCAAACTTAGCCATATTGTTACTTACTTTCCCGTTAAGGCTCTTCTCGGTCCTTACGACCTGATTCCGGTGGAACGCGTCCACAAACTCGTACAACGATCAACTAGACTTGGGCCTTGCATCCTCGGGACCCTACCACATAACGGGACCATTTCTAACTGACATCACCCCATTCCACACTACCGGTTGACCCGAAATGAGTCCATAACCCGACTCATCGTCACTCTTAACTTCTCATTCTTAGTCTGAATAAATCTTTCTCTTAGCTCAAGGTACTTCTCACCCTATCCTCCCATTCACTAGGGGTTCGTCACATAAGCCAAAGTATTTCTACTGTACATCCTTCCCTATCGGTCTTACACTGTTATTATGGGGTAACTACAACTTGTGAACTCTACACAACTATAGTCTCAGTTCACTTATCATTCTTGTCAACATTCTTAACTTTTCACTTTACTAATCAAAGTATTCCTACCTCTGGGGTACTATCACTTACAACTGCTAGAAACAAAGGGAAAACATATATGCTAGGGCGAAATCTGAATCTATCAATGGACGTATGATTCAAAAGAATCGAGATATACCTGTAACCCCGTGCGATGTCGCCTCCTGATCCTGTCCGATGATCACGTCTCTGCGGTTGAAGGACCGCGAACTATAAACTCCACCACGACCTCTACCGCGGTGGTGACATCGAACACTCGCCTGGGGATGTCACGACCGAACCGGGCCGTGGTAGTGCCTTACCCCGGGCACCCAAGTAACCATACATCAGAGTAATCAGCGGAATATAAAACAAGACATAAATAAAGTGAAGTGTAAAAGCGATTATCGAGAAAAGTTGCCTTTCGGCATAAATATATAACAACTAGAAACGATTACATCCCTTTTTACAATTCTGCACAACGATTACTACGGACCTCTAGAATGATATGACAACAATGGAGGGACGAGGGCCGCCATACCACGAATGTAGCACTTACAACGGGGACTATACGTGATAAGCCTCGAGAAAGCGGAGCTTCCCAAACGCTGTGACCACAGGCGAGGATCAACGGTGTACCTCTACTGCGGCATGACGCGGCCCGAAGGAGGTCGATAACGGTACCAAGTATGTGGCGAAAATCACGTAAATGAAATCATAGTAGTCTATATAAATCGGGAGACATGTATGATAACCAAACTACGATTCACGATAAATAAGCGATCATGTCAAGTCGGGGACTCGCGCCTCAAAGTTATCACTCAAATACAACTATGGGTCTCACGCCCACAACATCAATCATGCGTGGAATATCTTCCTCATCACTGCGATCTATGATATAAAAGCACCAAGGAATACACATGAACACCGAGTCCTACGTGTCATAATAAAACCGTCTGGGGTAAGTCGAAGGCATAGCCGACTACTAAAACCCACGGTACCAACAAGGTCATAAAGCGTATCATGAGATCTGTCTAGACCGCCACATGATCGGTGGCCACTCGCCCGCGATATCTAATGTGCGCGTTTAGTCCTGGAACTTCCGCGACTCGCGTAAGCCACTCCGATGGCCCGCGTGAGGTATTCCCGCGTCGAGGGTAGCTCTCCGGCGGCGTCACGGACTCGCGATCCGCGTAGCCACATGACCGCGTGACCATAAAGGCCGCACACTAACACGGAACTCGTAGCTCGCATAGGTCACACAAACCAGCGTGGTATTCTCGAATCATAGGTCACACGGACCGCTGAGTCTACCCGCGTGGAGGACAACCCGAGAATCATGTCGAGGTGAGTGATATAATACTAACATAACGACTTATCGTTAAACAACATAAGCACAACAAGGGAAACCCCTTTATACAAACATCACAGGCACTAACACACGTAGCATCCTAACATGTCTACTTATCAAACCATCTTACTACACTTTCCAGAATCAATACAAGACTTTCATAAAAAAAAATAAGTAAACCGTTCCTTCTATCTTCCTTAAGTCGTTATACCTAACTTCCCATAAAGCTAGTATAACACTTAAGCTTTTAAAACCAAGTATTTCTTTTCTTTCAAAAATGGTTAATAAATCTTTTGAAATACTTCCAGATTCTTATTATTTAAACTCAAGTCAAAAGACATCAAAGTAAAACCAAAACAATTTTCATACCTTCTTTTAAAACAAAGGCACTTCTCCTTTAAAAGTCAAGTAGCAATATACTTTTTAAACCAAGTGTCTTACTCTTTTAAAAACAAGTAACCTATACCTTTAAATCAAATTACTTCTCCTTTCCCAAAATCAAGTTGTTTATAAGTCAAGTTATCATTTTAAATCCAATGATAAAACCATTCTTATTTTCGAAATCAAGATAACTTTATTCTTTAAAAGACCACACACCCATTAATCATGAGTGAGCTTTTACAACTTTTTAACATAATTCAAGTCCTTAATGTTTCATAACAAGTCACTTAACTTTGGAATCAAGTCAAGGACACAAAAGGAAAATCAACTTCCTTTAAACACACGTGCGTCTACCGCACTAAATATATTTCACAAATATCATGCTAGAAAGGATAGGAAGAGGTTCACATACCTCGCGACGATTATCTACAATTAGCAAAAGCGCTCAAAGTACTCTAACCTTGCTCGCCTTTTCCACCCTTCGAGTAGAATACGCTACTCGTAGTAGTACTTGAACCTATAAAGGCCATAAAGCGTCTATCAACCTCTCTAGCTCTCTTCGTAGAATAATCCTAGATAAAAGAATCCTTAGTCTCCGGAAAAGTCAGTAGCACCACCACCCCCCCGCAACCCCCTAAAACTCCTCCGCCCCCGAGGCCTGCTACCAAACCCACACTTCCCGGGGGGTTACCCGTCTAACCGGACGTTTACAATTCTACTCCACAATAATACTACAAGTCTGCCATCAAATACGGTCAATGTAATTCTGGTTCAATTCCTTATAATTATACTTCCAATATATCTTATACTCAATGATTAACTACTACAACATGTAATTTCCAATTCTGATAGGGGACATAGATCATTACCTCGATAAGCCCAAAATTATCCAAGATTATAAGTCGATCATGAGCAACGTTTAGCTCCAATTCCTGACGCTCCAACCCGCTCCAAGCAACCCTTAGAAGTTTCCAAATAACTTCTCTTAACACTTCATCTAAGCTATGAAGATTTTTCTAGGGCTTCGTTTTTGCGACTAAAGGAATAAAGTAGAATTTCCGGGCTCCTAGTATTGAAATAACTTGGAATACAACTAGGGATACTAGGCTAAGGTATTTGGGACTATATCAACACTTGAAGAATTTTTCCTACACCAAGGGAGAGTAGGACGAGAACCTCAACAAAGGGGGAGTATTTTGTGACTTAGAATCTCAAAGTGTGGATGAAATAAGTCTTGAAACAATGGGGTATTTATAGGAAAATCAATGGCCAAGATCTAGGCAAGTGTGTGGTGAGGATGGGGTACATGTGTGTGGGTAGTTGGCCAACCATTTGGCTATCACAAAAATGGGACAAGTGGCCACCAAAAATGGGCCTTGTCCACCTAAAAGCGTCCCCAGCCTTCTCCAATTACGACATGGCGCACGGGGTGACACGTGTGTCGCCCCTACTCGTCAAAATATTTCATCTTAGAAAATATCCGCAATGCCAAAAATCCGAAAATAAAGTGGGCCCACAAAAGTAAATTCTCAGTGGGCCCCACGTGACCAATTTGAAATAAAATTCCATAATTCTCAAATATTCCAAAAAGTCCGAATACCAAATCTGGGAATCCAATTCCCATTAACGAACATTTTTCCTTCTCAAAATTCGGAAACTTTTCCGTCGAAAAATCACATCTTTCTTCCTTTCCAATTTTAATGTCGTATTTACGTACGTACGTCCTCATATACATACACTGGAACTACGGGGTGTAACATTCTCCCCTCCTTAGAAACATTCGTCCCGAATGTTCCTTCTCAAGACAGATAACGATCAAGTTCCTCATAGCTTAACGGTTTGCAAATGCCACGTAGCCACGAAAACACCCGCGCAAATACTTACATCAAAGTCCACGAGGAATCACCTCTAAAATCACAAAAACTCCCACCCAAGGGCTAAAAGATACTCTCTTCGCACCTTCACTTTACAAACGAAATGATCACAACTATGTTCTTAACACATGCTCGCTTCATCCCTTACTCGTCGTACCCTTCTCGTACACTCGAACTCTTTCTCACAACTTACCACATTTCTGCTACTGCTCCAGTTTCCAAATCTCGTCATACCCTTTCCGAGGTGGTACCTTCAAGAAGGCCCACCGTCAACCTGAACTCTAAGTGTCGTCGCCGACTATCCGCACGACTTCTGTTGACTCTGAGCTGCCAAAAATCTCTTCTGGATAAGCTTCACCTTATCCACATCCTGCCGAAACAAGTATGAACCAACTATCTGAACTTTGCCAACATCGAACCAATCGGCCAGACTTACACTTCCGCCCTGGCGTCGTAAGGCGATATCCGAATCTGAAATGGTAGCTATAAAACACTCCTCAGCGAGGCAACAATCCTCACTACCCGCGAAATCCAACCGCCCGGCGGCGAATGCGATACTAAGACTCACTGAGTTCCTAACCTGCTGGTAAAACCTCCGGAAAAAGCGGTAGTAAACTAGGCTCCACTGCCTGTCATAAGGTGAAAGTAGGCACCTCGTGCAACCTTACAACCTTCCTGATATAACATCTCGCATAACCCTCTGCCGAGTAAACGGTCCTGACTGAAAGACAAGATGGGCTGACCTCATCGGCCCGACTACTGGTCGAACGCTTCCACGAACTCGTACGATGGTTAACTAAACTTGGGCCTAACACCCTCATGACCCTATCATCTAGCGGGACCACCTCAAACTGACCCTACCACTTTCCGGGCTGCGGGTTGACTCGCGATATGGCCTCAACCCGACCCACTTCGTACTAAACTCTCGTTCCCCGATCCGGAACAATATTACCAATTCACGTCATGAAAGCTACCACTTTCATCTCACACTACCCATGGAATTATCCATAAATACACCACGTATACCGAGTACTTCGACAAAGACCAACCGTAAAATCATCCACTCAGGACGGCCTTGCATCCAAGGTCCCAACTGTTATAAATTCTAAGGCTCCCCATTTTCTCGTCCCCAGACTTACCCTTTACAACTACCCATGTTTTCTAATCACAATTAACACAATGCTATCAGAACATAACACTTAAGGTATACTCATCTTATCACACATACAAATCTCTAGAGGTTAAGGATATACTGCGTCTAACCTTCACTTCCCTTTGTCGTTCTAATCAATCACCTTACTGTTGGGCGCATAGCTAGGAAGATGATGAATTAGCCACGATCACGGTGAGTCTCTACATCCGCGCCACATCTGGTCGGACAATTTCTCGCAAGATGGCCCTGCTGGCCGAGAGCAAAACAAGCTGTCGAAGAAGTACGACACTCTCCACAATGTCACTTACCACAATGGCCACATCGAGGTGGGGGTGGCCTCCTCTGGCTAACACCCCTTCCTTTCTGAACCACTGAATCACCGGCACAGTAGGCTAAGTCATCCCACCGTATCCCTCCTACTAGGACATTCTCTCCTCACATGGCCCTGACGGCCACTGGTAAAACAAGCATTAGTAAAAAGACGACATTTCCTGGGATGACGTCTACCACATAGTGAACATAGAGGGAAAACTGAATCTGGCTGGCTGGAACCTATATAAATCTGTGAACCAGAAACCACAGAGTTGACCAACTCCTAAATACCCGAGCGTCTGAAGTGCGCGGAGGACCACTCTGTACTGGCGGAGGCGCATAACCAGTCTGCTGCTTGAGAAGGTCCGCCTCGAAAGTTACCAAAGGACCCTGCTATTCTGGCCCTCTTCTGCTGATCTTGGTTAGTCCGTCGATCTCTACGTTCCTCGATGCTGCTGCGTGTAAGCATGATGCGGGCAATGTCCATGTCCGATGAAGAGCTACTCTTGTACAACTCTGCTAGATAATCGTCATGTCTGTGACATATCGGTGCACTCTATCCTCCATGTATGCGCCACTAAAGCGGGGACATAACGAGCCAATAAGTCAAACTCTATCTTTGTATTCGAACCGTTCGCGGTTCGCCTCGACCTCATAAATCTATCTGCGAGCTCTCGCCGTCGAGGGCAAAAAGTGTGTAAGAAATGCCTCTGAGGTCTCGATCACTTTCATGATCCGCTGCAACAGTCGAATAAACTCCTGATGATCTTCCTTTGTCCTCAATCCATAGAACTCGGGTGGAATGCAACTCAAGAAGCCCCGATGCCTCGAAACTATTGGATCTAGGGTGAACTACTGGTACTGTCGGAACCACCGGCTCCCGTCCGTCCTCATTCCAAGCCACCAGACTAGCTAGTAACTGGGCCATCTCCTTGTAACTCATATCCTTTGTTCCTGGCCGTGGGACTAGAGGCTCAGGTATCGTGGTCTCAGTAGCTACTGCTACTGCTCTAAACTCTCCTGGGGCTAGCGGCGTCGCAGAACTCCCCGAATGAAGCGCTGTCTCAGATAATGAATGGGCTCGTGCCCTGGTAACCTTATGTGCTCTACTCGCAGCTCCCTCTGCTGCCTTGCCCTTCTGGGCTCTGGTTGCCTTGCGTAGAGGCATAACGGGTGAAAAAGAATACGTCAGAGGGAGTCCAACTTATAACACAGCTCTAAGGCACGATCTCAGAGTGAGAAGAATGGAAACCAATCCTAAATATCCTGCAGCCTCCTGATTATAGGTGTGGTGCACAACACACCGATAATCAAGACTCTACTAGATACGGTCAGACACTTTCCGAGGATTAAGCGCTCGATACCACTTTTGTCACGACCGAACCGGGCGTGGTAGTGCCTACCGGGCACAGTAGCCATACATCGAGTAATCGTGAATATAAAACAAGACATGAATAAAGTGAAGTGTAAAGCAGTTATCACGAGAAAAGTTGCCTTTCGGCATAAATATATAACAACTAGAACGATTACATCCCTTTTACAATTACGCCACAGCGATTACTACGGACCTCTAAGAATGATATGACAACAATGGAGGGACGGGCCCGCCATACCACGAATGTAAGCACACAACGACGGGGACTATACGTGATAAGCCTCGGAGAAAGCGGAGCTTCCCAAGCAATGAGCGTGACCTAAGAGCGAGGATCAACAACGGTGTACCTCTACTGCGGCATGAGCGGCCCGAAGGAGGTCGATTACAACGGTACCAAGTATGTGGCGAAAATACGTAAATGAAATCATAGTAGTCTATATAAATCGGAGACATGTATGATAACCAAACTACGATTCCTGATAAATAGCGATCATGTCAAGTCGGGGACTCACGCCCTCAAAGTTATCACTCAAATACAACTATGGGTCTCACGCCCACAACATCAATCATGCGTGGAATATCTTCCTCCCGCCCACGTGATCTATGATATAAAAGCACCAAGGAATACATGAACACGAGTCCTACGTGTCATAATAAAACCGTCTGGGGTAAATGCGAAGGCATAGCCGACTACTAAAACCCACGGTACCAACAAGGTCATAAAGCGTATCATGAGATCTGTCTGAACCGCCACATGATCGGCGGCCACTCGCGCGATATCTAATGTGCGCGTCTAGTCCTGAACTCCAGACTCCGCATAAGCCACTCCGATGCCCGCGTGAGGTATTCCCGCATCGAGGGTAGCTCTCCGGCAGCGTCTGGACTCGCGATCGCGTAGCCCACATGACCGCGTGACCATAAAGGCCGCGCACTAACACGGAACTCGTAGCTCGCGAGGTCCACAAACCCGCGTGAGGTATTCTCGAATCATAGGTCACACGGACGCTTTGAGTCTACCCCGCGTGGACGACAACCGGAATCATGTCGAGGTGAGTGATATAATACTAACATAACGACTTATCGTTAAACAACATAAGCACAACAAGAAACCCCTTTATACAAACATCACAGCTAACACACGTAGCATCCTAACATGTCTACTTATCAAACCATCTTACTACACTTTCCAGAATCAATACAAGACTTTCATAAAGAAAAATAAGTAAACCGTTCATTCTATCTTCCTTAAGTCGTTATACCTAACTTCCCATAAAGCTAGTATAACACTTAAGCTTTTAAAACCAAGTATTTCTTTTCTTTCAAAAATGGTTAATAAATCTTTTGAAATACTTCCATTCTTATTATTTAAACTCAAGTCAAAAGACATCAAAGTAAAACCAAAACAATTTTCATACCTTCTTTTAAAACAAAGGCACTTCTCCTTTAAAAGTCAAGTAGCAATATACTTTTAAACCAAGTGTCTTACTCTTTTAAAAACAAGTAACCTATACCTTTAAATCAAATTACTTCTCCTATCCCAAAATCAAGTTGTTTATAAGTCAAGTTATCATTTTAAATCCAATGATAAAACCATTCTTATTTTCAAATCAAGATAACTTTATTCTTTAAAAGACCACACACCCATTAATCATGGTGAGCTTTTACAACTTTTAACATAATTCAAGTCCTTAATGTTTCATAACAAGTCACTTAACTTTGGAATCAAGTCAAGGACACAAAAGGAAAATCAACTTCCTTTAAACACACGTGCGTCTACCGCACTAAATATATTTCACAAATATCATGCTAGAAAGGATAGGAAGAGGTTCACATACCTCGCGACGATTATCGACAATTAGCAAAGCGCTCCAAAGTACTCTAACCTTGCTCGCCTTTTCCACCCTTGAGTAGAATACGCTACTCGTAGTACTTCAACCTATAAAGGCCACAAGCGTCTATCAACCTCTAGCTCTCTTCGTAGAATAATTCTAGATACAAGATTCCTTATTCTACGGAAAATTCAGCGGCACCTCCCCGCAACCACATAAAACTCCTCGCCGAAGCGAGGCTGCTGCAAACCAACAATTCCGGGGGTTACCGTCTAACCGGGCGTGTACAATTCTACTCCACAATAATACTACAAGTCTCTTGCAAATACGGTCAATGTAATTACAGTTCAATTCCTTATAATTATACTTCCAATATATCTTATACTCGATGATTAACTACTACAACATGTAATTTCCAATTACTGATAGGGACATAGATCATTACCTCGATAAGCCCAAAATTATCCAAGATTATAAGTCGATCTGAGCAGCGTTTAGCTCAATTCGACGCTCAACCCGCTCCAAGCAACCCAGAAGTTTCCAAATAACCTCTTAACACTTCATCTAAGCTATGAAGATTTTTCTAGAGCTTCGTTTTTGCGACTAAAGGAATAAAGTAAATTTAGGGCTCTAGTATTGAAATAACTTGGAATACAACTAGGGATACTAGGCTAAGGTATTTGGGACTATATCAACACTTGAAGAATTTTCCTACACCAAGGGGAGAGTAGGGCGAGAACCTCAACAAAGGGAGTATTTTGTGACTTAGAATCTCAAAGTGTGGATGAAATAAGTCTTGAAACAATGGGGTATTTATAGGAAAATCAATGGCCAAGATCTAGGCAAGTGTGTGGTGAGGATGGGGTACATGTGTGTGGGTAGTTGGCCAACCATTTGGCTACCACAAAAATGGGCCACTTGTCCACCTAAAAACGTCCCACTTGACCTTCTCCAATTCGGCCAACATGGCCACACGGGGGTGACACGTGTCGCCCCCCTACTCATCCAAAATATTTCATCTTCCGAAAATATCCGCAATGCCAAAAATCCGAAAATAAAGTGGGCCCCACAAAATCAGTAAATTCTCAGTGGGCCAGTGACCAATTCGGAAATAAAATTCCATAATTCTCAAATATTCCAAAAGTCCGAATACCAAATGCGGGAATCAATTCCCATTAACGAACATTTTTCCTTCTCAAAATTCGGAAACTTTTCCGTCGAAAAATCACATCTTTCTTCCTTTCCAATTTTAATGTCGTATTTACGTACGTACGTCCTCATATACATACACTGGAACTACGGGGTGTAACAGGGGACGCAGGCTGCGGAGGAAAGGAAATCAACCTTCCGAATATGGCCCGGACGGCCACAACAAAAACAAACACCTGTGCCATAACGACATTTCCCCGAATGACTCTTACCACATCTGATACACTGAGGAATAGGTGGCCTCGACCGAGAAAGTCCTCTGCTCCTCTGAGAACCTCGACCCCTGGAGCTTGGACCGACTCCTAAATACCTTGTGGGGTCCAATATCCCACCTGTGAACTGCGGGGGTATGTCTTTGGGTAGGTGGGACGAATATCTCACTCATTCTTGAAATTTGCTCGTCCAAAAACTCACCGGGATAACCAACCGATCTAGCCCTCTTACGCTGATCTCCGCGTTGGCCCTCTACCCTCTGTACACTGTCATGCTTGGCCAAATAACCTCCTTGATGAAAGCTAGCACCGCTATCTTGGTCAATAACATAACTTCCTCATGACCACTATAGTCTTCTCTGGCGAGAAACTGGAGGCGCTGGTGCTGGGGCCTCAAAACTTGGCGCAGAAGAACTCGCCGACTGCGGAACAACATCCGGTATACCCTGGGCATAAGCCCTATCAACACTCTGAGTCTGACTAGTAGCTCCTGCTACTCCTTTGCCCTTCTGGGCGGCTGTTGCCCTCCTTGGAGGCATAACTGTAACACAAAATTACGTCAGAGAGGAATTATCTTACTAACACAGCTCTAGGGCACGATCTTAGAGTGAGAAGGATAGAAACCAACTTTTAAATGTCATGTAGCCTCCTGTTTATGGGTGTGGCGCGCAACACACCGATAATCAAGACTCTACTAGACACGGTCTGTAGACACTCAGGTATTGCGCTCACGATACCACTCTGTCACGCCCGAACCCGGGCGTGGTGGTGCCCTACCTGGGCACCCTTCTACCTTAACAACTAAGCAAACTGCGGAAATTAAATATCACCCTTTTTTTTTTAAACCAACATACGTACAAGGGCAAAGCCGACAAGGCTGCCATATAATATACATAATAAAAGACACTACACTGCACATGAGTCCAATCCAGCGTGAATACGGACTTAAGAGTTATCTTGAACTATGACGGGACAAGGCCCGTACATGCTAATCGTAAAAGCCTTTCTTGAAAGAACTTATACCAAAAGATAAACTCCGAGCAGAAGGAGTTATCCAAAACTCGAGCGGTCCTACACTGCCGATCACCACACAGTACCTAAACTGCGGCATGAGCGCGGCCGGAGGTCGGTCTGAAGAATGTACCAAGTATGTGAAGGCGAAAAATCTTGTAATGAAATCATAACGATCTAAACAAAACATGAGACATGTATGATAGCCAACCTACGATTACCTGACACATGCGGTCATAACAAGTCGAGGACACGTGCCCTCAAGTCATTTTTAAAATATAACCATGGGTCTCGCGCCCGTAATATCAATCATGCGTGGAATCCTTCCTCACCGCCGTGATCCATGATATAATATAACACCAATAGGCATACATGAACACGAGTCCCACGTGTCCTAAAAGCATGCGGGCGATTAGGAAAGCGGCGGGTGGTATAACGTCTTGAGGTTTACCCGCCGTTATACTCTTACCACGGAGAAGGTGGTAAGCGGGGTATAACGTCTTGGGGTTTACCTCATTTATACTCTTACCACGGAGAAGGTGGTAGCGGGGTATAACGTCTTGGGGTTTACCCTCATTTATACTCTTACCTGGAGAAGGTGGTATAGCGTCTTGGGGTTTACCGCACTTATACTCTTACCCTATCTCAACCGTCAAACAAAACATAAGCACTACCATGTCTTTTATAATGATCAGAATTTAACCCAGTACTACAAATAGCGGAAGCATACCCGTGGAATCCACATCAGCGTCGGTCGTCGAGTAACTTACAACAAGGCGGTCGGCCCTCCAAGAGAGTCGCGACAGCGTAATAAAACATAATACTTGCACTCGAGGCTATCACCGACACATAGGCAATTCTCAATTAATCAAGCCAAAGTACTTATCAAGGCACACATAGAATAGTTCTCAATTAACCAAGCCAAAGTACTTATCAAGGCACACATAGAATAATTCTCAATTAACCAAGCCAAAGTACTACGTGCGTGCATTCTTTTCAAAGACTCCTTTTATGTAAAACCCCGAGATACTAACACGTAGTATCGAGGTGTGTCTATTTTTCAAAGTAAGTTACTACACTTTTAGAAAACTCATTTCAAAGCTTGGAATCAAGTAACTTCAAATTTTCACAATCTAGGCAACTTATGCCTAATAATCAAAATAGACAACTTTCTAAACCTTCCATAAAGCCGTTATAACCAACTTCCCATAAAGCCGTTATAACTCTTTATGGTTTTAGATAATTTCATTCTTTTTATAACCAAGAGACTTATACTTAAAACCAAGTATCACAAACTTTCAAATCAAGTTTCTTAACTTTCAAAATCCTTGAGTCTCTAAATCTTAAGAAAACAAGTAGCTTATACTTATAAATCCCAAGTAACTCACACCTTTAAAACAAGTTACATCTCTTAAATCATGTCGTTTCTCCTCTTTTAAAACAATTAAGTAAATCACTCCTTTGACTCCCCCAAAGTCATTAAAACGACCATTAGGTTTTGGAACTAAGGCACTAGCCAAAAGGTTTGGAAACCACTTCCTTTTCAAGAATCCATGTACTTTAAGCAAAATACTTTCACTCTTAAGAATCCAAACTCCACTAAGGCAATGGATTATACAACTTACAATTTAAACATCAAAGTACAATCAAGGAATAGATCATTTAAGGAGTAGAACTTACTTTTTTATCTTAAGGAATCATGCTAGAAGGGGAGATAGTTCACATACCTTTTCGGCTAAATCCACAAGCTAAGCCGAATCGCGTGCGTAGAAGTGTCAACCTATAATGGTCACAACAAGACTATCAACTTCTAGTCTCTAACGTAGAATAATACTAAGTATACGGTCTCTAATTCTACGGAAAATCGGGCAGCACCTCCTTTATTTCTACTCACTTTGCCACCTTTTTCAAGGCCGAATACAATAACCAACACGCCACATTTAAGGCTCAAAACAACAACCAAACAAAGGGGATTACACGCCTTACAATACGTGTAAAATTCTGCCCCACAATTAATACGAAGTAGTTCCATATTCAAGCCATTCTCGGCCAACAACATAACCAACAATTCAAAGTCCTTTCCAATCCTTTTTCCAATTCCAAGTTCTAAGGTCTAACATGTTATATAGTCATAAACAACTTCAACAACTATAATTTCTTTCTTTCTACAACATGCGACGACTTTAACTAATAATCGACTTGAATTGTAATCTTAAGGCTAACATGCTAGTTTTCGGATTAGGGTTCCAATATCGATATACTTATCAAACTTCATACTATATAACTCATGCTTGCTAATATCCATAGCTACAACAATAAGTAAGTCTTAACTACTAAAACGACAAAATTTATACCATTACAAGCCCTTAAAATTTCCAAGATTCAAAGTCGCTCCTTAGCAAATTCTTAGCTCATTTCCTTAGGTTCCAATCCGCTCCAAGCACTCCTTGGAAGCCTATGAAGAACCCATCTTCAAGTTCCAACTTCAAAGTTGAAGAACTCCTTAAGTTTCCGCCTTGCGACTAATACAACGCCGTTTTCGAAATCTTTCTATTGAGATATCCTTACAATACCCTTAGGGACATTGGGTTTAAGTCTTGTGAACAATGGAACAAAATTACAAAATTTTCGGTGTGGACATGGGTGAACCGAGAGCTCGTGTGTGAAGAACAAGGTGTGTGATTTTTTTCTAAGTGTTAGAAGAGCTTGTCTTGCACTAGCTTAGTATATAAAACATATTGGAGGGCTTAGATTAACACACTTGTGGGCTAGGATGAAGAACAATTAATGTAAAGCCAAGTGGACAAGTTGACTTGGTCAACAATCTCATGCTTTGAAGACTTATCTTCCAAGATGGTCAATGACCATATTACCCCTATTATTTTCGTCCAAGACCACATGTGGGGGTGCCACGTGTCACCCTCTCATTCGTCCATAAAATTCTGTAACCCTCGTGGGCCCCGCAAAATGTAAAATTCCTCGGGTGGGCCCCACGTGACCAAATCCGTAAAAATAAATTTCCATAAGGTTAAGAGTTCTACACTCTTCAACTAATGCACTTTGAGAATCCAACTCTCAACAACGAACATTTTTCCTTTCCGACGTTCGGAAGATTTTTCCGCCGGAAAAACAATTCTTCCTTTCGTACTAATTTCCAAGTCTTGATTCCTTACGTACATTCTCTTATACAAGTCCTGGAGTTACGGGGTGTAACAACAAGTACGAAGGCATAGCTACTAGATCCACCCTGCATCCTCAATTGACCGGGGCAAGTACGAAAGCCAACTACCAGATCCACATGTACCAACAATACTAATTACGAATCACGGCGGCCGGCAAATCGATAGCCTCTGCCGGATCCAACTGCGTCACGTCGGCCGAGGCAAGTACGCGAGCTAACCACGAATCCACCTGCGTGATGAACCTGCGTGGAGAGCTAGTCCATGGAATAATACTATCAGCGGAAAGCGAACCCTCATCGTGGCGCGTACGTGGAATCCTCCATCATTGCCAGTGCGTCAGTAGACTCATAACTACATGCTTTTAATTCGGTGCAATACCATGTCTTTACATAAACCAAGACAATTACCATGCCTTTTTTCACATAAACCAAGACAACTACCATGCCTTCTTTTCACATAAACCAAGACAACTATCATGCCTTCTTTTCACATAAACCAAGACAACTACCATGCCTTCTTTTCACATAAACCAAGACAATCCTTATTTAAGCAAGCCAAAGTACTTATCAAGGCACACATAGAATAATTCTCAATTAAGCAAGCCAAAGTACTATCAAGGCACAAATAGAATAATTCTCAATTAAACAAGCCAAAGTACTATCAAGGCGTGTCTATTTTTCAAAGTAAGTTACTACACCTTTAGAAAACTCATTTCAAAGCTTGAAACCAAGTAACTTCAAATTTTCACAATCTAGGCAACTTATGCCCCTTAATCAAAATAGACAACTTTCTTAACCTTCCTTAAAGTTATTATAACCAACTTCCCATAAAGCCGTTATACTAACTTTATGCTTTAGAAATTAAGACATTCTTATCCATTCATAAGTAGTTATAACTCCTTATAAACCATTTCGTTCTTTTACTAACCAAGAGACTTGTACTTCAAACAAATTTACACAATTTTCAAAATACTACAAGCCTCTTATCTTTTAGAAAACAAGTTTCTTACCTCAACAAGTTGAGCCTCTTATCTTTTTAGAATAATTTAATACTCAATATTTTCACACCAAGTACTCTATACTTCTTTATGTCAAGAAATCCTTGTCTACCTTATTTAGGATAAACCACTCCTCAAGTACAAGCGGGTTAACTTCTTAACCCAACCAACTTAGATATTTTCTTAAAACAAGTCAAGTATAACAACAACCTTGCTAGCCTCCTTTCCAAGAACACCACCACAATAATTCCTACAAGCTAGCCACAAGCTTCCTTCTTGTCCTTAACTTTTCAGATTTCCCTTAGGCTTTGAATTCCTCTCGGAAACTTAGATAGAAGTGAGAGCTCTAGCTTAGAGAGAGAGGATTTGAAAGATGACCAAGTCTTCAAGACTTGGTCAATATAAGTTATCTGAGAATTCAGATTGGGGGACACTGTCACCCACCCATGACCTCTTTTAAAACAAAGCGGTGCAGAATCCCCACTCAACCCGCGAGAACCCGCCTGGGCGCGGCGCCCCTGCAGCGGGCGCCGCGGCGCTGAAACTTCTGCCGCCTCTCAGGACTTTCGTGCGGCCACTGCTTCCGGCGCCCGTGCTGCGACCCCTCGGAATATCCGTATCCGCTTCTGTCCAAACACATTTATGTCCATTGCGCCTTGAACTTGCAACTCCCAACCTACTCGGCGTCCTATCTAAGAGCGGTTGGTTGCGTTGGAAACTAGACCCAACGAACTATACAGGCCTTTGAAACGCACTTAGGAACTCTCGATATGTGCGGGTCATAACCCGCCTCAAAGTTGACTAAAACCCGTCCAGAACAATCCGTCAACTTATCTTTCGAAAATTTTAAGTCTTACTCCCTTTCGTACGCTCTCATACGCATGACCTGAACTACAGGGTGTAACATTCTCCCCCCCTTAGAAACATTCGTCCCCGAATGTTCTTTTGGAGCCAATCTAATATTCCTCGGTACATCCTCGTACTTCACGCTTAATGGGACCTTACTATGCCACTTGTGACCCTCAGATATCGCCACGCTAATCATTCCTCATAAGTCAAGCGGAAAAGCGAATCCAAAGCATGAACCATTACCACTTACTCGTCCACGGCCTATGATTGCGTTCGTAATTACCAACTTATTCTATCACATGTACATAGTCTCAATATCCCTCGTTCACGACACTAAATCTTACAACAATCCCATCACCTACTCCACCCGGATCTCATCTGTACTATCCTCTTAAGCATACCACATAGCTTAATTTACAAACATAGTCTCCCATTAGGTCTCTTAATTAAACCTCTTAAGGGTCCATTACTTTCTCAGACAACTCATCATCTCCTAATTATCTCAAATTAGTACGTAAAACCTTGATGAGAATTCATTAAACTGTTTCATACCCTCCCGGTATCTATTTAATCCTTACCAATCTTTGGTAATCCAAAATCATTCTAGGCAACACGTGTCTGACCCTCATACATAAATCTGTATAGCTGTATGTCACTATACCCACTATACTACCATCATTACTAACCTGGATACGCAATCCGCATAGTTCTTCCTGGGTCACTGCTACCTTTCTCGTGGCTGCAATCAATGTAACTCGTTAGGGAGAGACGACTCTAACCACACAGCTCTATCGCACGATCTTAGAGTGAAAAGAATGGAAACCAATCCTAAATGTCCTGCAGCCTCCTGATTATAGATGTGGTGCACAACACACCGATAATCAAGACTCTACTAGACACGGTCTGTAGACACTTTCCAAGGACTAACTGCTCTGATACCACTTTTGTCACGACCCGACCCCGGGACCGCGACTGGTGCCCTATCGGGACACCCTGTCAGGTACACATCAGAGAATAGCAGCGGAACATACAAACACATAACCTGTATAAGGTAAACATCACTGGCAAGCCGACAAAGCCGTCTTTCATAAAATAACTTAATCGAAGGTGAAACAGTATAACTTATTCTTACAGCCCATACCACAAACGTGACTACAGACCTCTAGGAATAACATCTGTGACGGGACAAGGCCCCGCCATACCCCCTGAATATACAACAGTCTACAACCTCAGGGAATCATACCAAAAGACAAAGCCTCCGGAGAGATGGAGCTTTCGAAGCGAGCGGTGATCCTAAGAGTGCGGATCGTATTCGTATCTCGACTGCGGCATGAACGCGACCGAAGGAGAGTCGATCTACAACGGTACCAAGTATGCGGCGAAAATCTTGTAATGAAATCATAATAGTACATATAAAGCGGGAGACATGTATGCTAGCCAAACTACGATTACCACACATATCTGCGACCGTATCAAGTCGGGACTCACGCCTCTAAGTCATCACTCAAATATAACCATAGGTCTCGTGCCCATAATATCAATCATGCGTGGAATTCCTTCCGATCGGAAGTCTATGATATAACAAAACTAAGGAGTACACATGAACACTAGATCCCACGTGTCATAAGAACGTGCGAGGCAAATCTGAAGGCATAGCTACGAGATCCGCTGCGTCGTCAATGGACGGCAATACGAAAGCCGGCTACGGATCCACGTACAACAATACTAATTACACACGAAACCGTGCGAGGCAAGTGCGAAGGCATAGCTACTAGATCCACCTGCATCCTCAAGTGGCCGGCAAATGCGAAGCCAACTACCGGATCCACCCGTACAACAATACTAATTGCACGAAAACCATACGAGGCAAATGCGAAGGCATAGCTACTAGATCCACCTGCGTCCTCGATTGGCCGGGCAAGTCACGAAAGCCAACTACGGATCCACACGCATGCAACAACACTAATTACCTGAAAACCGTACGAGGCAAGTACGAAGGCATAGCTACTAGATCCACCATGCATCCTCAATTGACCGGGGCAAGTACAAAAGCCAACTACCAGATCCACCCGTACCAACAATACTAATTACGAATCACGCGGTGGCCAGGCAAATCGATAGCCTCTGCGGATCCACCTGCGTCGCGTCGGCCAGGGCAATCTGCGAGCTAACTACCAGATCCACCCTGCATCAGTAGACCTCATGGAGAGCTAGTCCATGGAATAATACTATCAACAGGGAAACGAACCATCATCATGGCCGCATACCCGTGGAATCCTCCATCACTGACGGTACGTCCAAGTAGACTCATAACTACATGCTTTTAATTCGAATTGCAATACCATGTCTTTACATAAACCAAGACAATTACCATGCCTTCTTTTCACATAAACCAAGACAACTACCATGCCTTCTTTTCACATAAACCAAGACAACTACCATGCCTTCTTTTCACATAAACCAAGACAACTACCATGCCTTCTTTTCACATAAACCAAGACAATCCTTATTTAAGCAAGCCAAAGTACTTATCAAGGCACACATAGAATAATTCTCAATTAAGCAAGCCAAAGTACTATCAAGGCACAAATAGAATAATTCTCAATTAAACAAGCCAAAGTACTATCAAGGCATGTCTATTTTTCAAAGTAAGTTACTACACCTTTAGAAAACTCATTTCAAAGCTTGAAACCAAGTAACTTCAATTTTTCACAATCTAGGAAACTTATGCCCCTTAATCAAAATAGACAACTTTCTTAACCTTCCATAAAATTATTATAACCAACTTCCCATAAAGCCGTTATACTAACTTTATGCTTTAGAAATTAAGACATTCTTATCCTTTCATAAGGCCGTTATAACTAACTTCCCATAAAGCCGTTATAACTCCTTATAAACCATTTCGTTCTTTTACTAACCAAGAGACTTGTACTTCAAACAAATTTACACAATTTTCAAAATACTACAAGCCTCTTATCTTTTAGAAAACAAGTTTCTTACCTCAACAAGTTGAGCCTCTTATCTTTTTAGAATAATTTAATACTCAATACTTTCACACCAAGTACTCTATACTTCTTTATGTCAAGAAATCCTTGTCTACCTTATTTAGGATAAACCACTCCTCAAGAATAAGCGGGTTAACTTCTTAACCCAACCAACTTATACATTTTCTTAAAACAAGTCAAGTATAACAAAATGATTTACTTCATTTAAAACACGTACGTCTACCGTACTATATAGTTATAACTACTCATGCTCAAGAGATAAGAAAGTTTCCACATACCTCTTCGGTCAATCCACTTGCTAAGCCCAAACTACCGCAAGTAATATGACAACCTATAATAACCATGATACGTTTATTAACCTCTAATTTCAATGTAGAAATAATCTAAGTTCAAAGCCACTAAATTTTATGGAAAAATGGGCAGCATTTCCTTTGTTTCTACATACTTTGCCACCTTTCTCAAGGCCGAATTCAACATCCAAACGCCATATTTAAGGCTCAACAATCCAAACATTTCAAAGGGGATTACACACCTAAACTTGGGTGTGTAAAATTCTGCCCCATAAGGTACAACAACTCCCTTAACAATTTTAAAGTAGTTCTTAGGCCACAATATGCTCATAATATCTTCTTAACCAATTCTTTCACATCCAAACCATATTTCTTACATGCAATGTATCTAAGAGCATTATTTACTACTACTAGTGCCTTCTTCTTCACATGCAACATCAATACTAGCTACAAGAGAAGAAATGTTACCTTTAGAGCTTTAGCCAAAACTATTACAACAACCTTGCTAGCCTCCTTTCCAAGAACACCACCAAAATAATTCCTACAAGCTAGCCACAAGCTTCCTTCTTGTCCTTAACTTTTCAGATTTCCCTTAGGCTTTGAATTCCTCTTGGAATTTTATAGAGAAGTGAGTGCTCTAGCTTAGAGAGAAAGAGGGATTTGAAAGATGACCAAGTATTCAAGACTTGGTCAATATAAGACATCTGAAATTCAGATGGGGACACTTGTCACCCACCCATGACCTCTTTAAAACAAAGCGGTGCGGGAATCCCCACTTCGCGAGAACCCGCCTCGGCACGCGGCCTGCGGCGGCGCGCGACGCTGAAACCTGCGCCTCTCGGGACTTTCGGCGCGGCCCTGCGGCGCGCGCGGCTGCAACTTCAGCGACCCCTCAGAATCTCCGGCGCGCCGGCCGCCGTCCGAAACGCATTTACGATCATTGCGCCGAACTTGCAACTCCCATAACTTCCTACTCCGACGTCCTATCTACGAACGGTTGGTTGCGTTGGAAACTAGACCCAACGAACTACGCCCTAGGCCTTTGAAACACTTAGGAACTCTCAATGTACCGGGTCATAACCTGCCTCAAAGTTGACTAAAACCCGTCCAGAACAATCCGTCAACTTATCTTTCGAAAATTTTAAGTCTTACTCCCTTTCGTACGCTCTCATACGCATGACCTGAACCACGGGGTGTAACATTCTCCCCCCCTTAGAAACATTCGTCCCCGAATGTTCTTTTGGAGCCAATCTAATATTCCTCGGTACATCCTCGTACTTCACGCTTAATGGGACCTTACTATGCCACTTGTGACCCTAAGATATCGCACACGCTTAATCATTCCTCATAAGTCAAACAGGAAAATGAATCCAAAGCATGAACCATTACCACTTACTCTCGTCCACGGCCTAGCAGAATTTCCCGTTCGTAATTACCAACTTATTCTATCACATGTACATAGTCTCAATATCCCTCGTTCACGACACTAAATATTACAACAATCCCATCACTTACTCCACCCGGATCTCATCTGTACTATCCTCTTAAGCATACCACATAGCGTAATTTACAAACATAGTCTCCCATTAGGTCTCTTAATTAAACCTCTTAAGGGTCCATTACTTTCTCAGACAACTCATCATCTCCTAATTATCTCAAATTAGTACGTAAAACCTTGATAAGAATTCATTAAACTGTTTCATACCTTCCCGGTATCTATTTAATCCTTACCAATCTTTGGTAATCCAAAATCATTCTAGGCAACACGTGTCTGACCCTCATACAAAAATCTGTATAGCTGTATGTCACTATACCCACTATACTACCATCATTACTAACCTGGATACGCAATCCGCATAGTTCTTCCTGGGTCACTGCTACCTTTCTCGTGGCTGCAATCAATGTAACTCGTTAGGGAGAGACGACCCTAACCACACAGCTCTATCGCACGATCTTAGAGTGAGAAGAATGGAAACTAATCCTAAATGTCCTGCAGCCTCCTGATTATAGATGTGGTGCACAACACACCGATAATCAAGACTCTACTAGACACGGTCTGTAGACACTTTCCGAGGACTAACTGCTCTAATACCACTTTTGTCACGACGACCGGGACGCGGCCGTGCCCTATCGGGACACCCCGCAGTACACATCGTAGAATTGTCACGACCGAACCGGGCCGTGGCGGTGCCTTACCCGGGCACCTAAGTAGACATACATCAGAGTAACCAGCGGAATATAAAAACAAGATATGAAACAATTATGAAATGAGAAACAGTTTATCCAAGAAAAGATTGCCTTTCGGCATGTATATATACATCAAGAGTGAACAGTTACATCCCAACTTTACAACAGGACTACAGACCTCTAGGAATGTAAACAACTATGGCGGGACAGGGCCCCGCCATACCCTGAATGTACATAAAGCTACAATGGCAGGGAGATCATACCAAAAAGACAAGCCTCCGGAGAAACGGGGCTTTCCCAAAGCAACGGTGATCCTGGAGCGAGGATCAACAGGAGTACCTCTACTGCGGCGTGAACGCAGCCCCGAAGGAGGTCGATCTGACATGTACCAAGTATGTGAAAGCGTAAAGTACTTAAATGAAATCATATCATTTTAAAACCAATTTTACAAATATGTAAAACAACCAATGTAACGCACATAGTGCCACAAAGATAACCAAGAGAAAAATAGATATAACATAAGCGGTCTTTTCTAGGCCGATAATGATCGAAGCAAGGCCATTCGCCCATAGTATCATTATGCGTGCCTAATCACGAACTCCCGCATCGCATAGCCACATAGGCGCGTGAGGTATTCTCGCATCGGGGTAGCTAACCCGCGGTATCATCCTCGACCCCGAAGTCGCGTAGTCTATGGACCGCGTGAGGTATTCTCGCGACGGCGTAACACACCCGGTGATCAACTGGAACTCCCGCACTCGCGTAGGTCACGTGGACCCGCGTAGGTATTCCTCGCGTCGAGGTGGCAAGTCCTCGGCATCATAACAAGTCGGTATGTGATATAATAGCGATGCAACGCTTATCGTTTAACAACGTAAGCACAACAAGAATAACCCCCTTACACAAACATCACAAGACACTAACACACGTAGCATCATAACATGTTTACTTATCAAACCATCTTACTACACTTTCCAGAAATCAATACAAGACTTTCATAAACAAATAAGTAAACCGTTCCTTTTATCTTTCTTAAGTCGTTATACCTAACTTCCCATAAAGCTAGTATAACTCTTAAGCTTTTAAAACCAAGTATTACTTTTCTTTCAAAAATGATTCATAACTCTTTTGAAATATTTCCAAGATTCTTATCATTTAAAACTCAAGTCAAAAGACATCAAAGTAAAACCAAGTTTAGTTAACACATGTACGTCTACCGTACTATATATATTTCAAAAGTATCATGCTCAAGAGGATAGGAAGAATCACATACCTCCTCGGCTAAATCCACCTGCCATGTCGAATGTGTCGCGCGCAGAGTATCAACATATATCTGTCAAATACGTCTATCAACGTCTAGACTACTTCGTAGAATGTTCTAAGCATGAGGTAACTTTGGAATACTACAAGGGATTTAGGCTAAGGTATTTTGGGATAGTAACAATACTTGGGGGAATTTTCTACAAAAGGGGGGGGGGTGCTTCAGACGAGACTTCCAAAGGGGGGGGGGGAAGGGAGTTTGGACGAGAGATTCTCTAAGGGGGGAGGGAGTTTTGAGACTTGGAAAATATTTAAGTGGATGAAGAAGTCTTGCAACTTAAAGGGGTATTTATAGGACATTCAAGGGCCAAGATTCAAGCATGTGTATGGTGGAGATTTGGACATGTGTTGTGTGGGTCCCACTTATCTATGTACTCCACAAATATCTTGCAAGACTTTGACCAAATGTTTATGGCCTTTTTCATGAAAAAAACGTGCCAATCCTTGTCCACAATTTCGTCCAACCTTGCCACCTAGGGGTGACACATGTCGCCCTCCTATTGGTCCAAAATATTTCATATCTCGGAAAAATCCGCAATAAATTAAAATATTAATACCGTAAAATTTCCTTCACAAGGTTCAGAATCTTTTCCGTTGGAAGTTCACAATTTCGTCCTTTACCTAATTAAGGCTTATATATTTGTACGTACATTATCACATACATACTCTGGAAATATGGGGTATAACATTCTCCCCCCCTTAGAAACATTCGTCCCGAATGTTCCTTCTCACAAAGATAACGATATAGTTCCTCAAAATTTAAACAATTTGCAAATGCCATACATGGCCACAATACAACACTTAAGTACATATGCCAAAGAAAAATTTACAAGTAGGAAAGTGAGTTACCTGGAGGTGTGGGGAATAGGTGAGGATACCTCTGCCTCATGTCCTCCTCTGCTTCCCACGTCATCTCCTCTCTATGCTCGTTCCGCCATAAGACCTTGACGGAAGCCACATCCTTTGTCCGTAGTCGCCTTACCTGACGATCGAGTATCGCTATGGGAATCTCCTCATACGATAACCCCTCGGTCACCTGGACATCGTCAATCGGGTGCACTCTAGATGGATCTCCGATACATCTCCTCAGCATAGAAACATGGATAACCGGATGCACTGCCTTCAGATCGGACGGCAGATCCAACTCATAGACAACCTTGCCTACCCTGCGGACAATCTGATAAGGCCCAATGTACCTTGGGTTGAGTTTCCCTTTCTTCCCGAATCTCATCACACCCTTCATGGGTGACACCTTCAGGAAAACCCAATCAGCAACCTCAAACTCCAAATGTCGACGCCGATGATCTGCGTCACGACTTTCGACTCGAGTCGATGAATCGCTCCTGGATAAGCTTCACCTTATCCACCGCCTGCTGAACCAGGTCTGGTCCCACTAACTGCACTTTGCCCACATCAAACCAGCCTATCGGTGACCTGCACTTCCTCCCATAGAAGGCCTCATAAGGCGCCATCTGGATACTGGAGTGGTAGCTGTTATTATACGAAAACTCCACTAGAGGCAAATGATCATCCCAGCTACCCCTGAAATCAATAACACAGGCTCGCAGCATATCCTCAAGTGTCTGGATAGTGCGCTCTGCCTGTCCGTCGGTCTGAGGATGGAATGCGATCGAGGCTCACTGCGTCCTAATCCATACGGAAAGACTTCCGAAGTTAGGCAGAACTGGGCTCCTCGGTCAGATATGATAGAAATAGGGACCCCATGCAGCCTCACGATCTCTCGGATGTAAAGTCTGGCATAATCTTCGGCCGAAAAAGTCGTCCTGACTGGAAGAAAGTGGGCTGATTTCGTCATCCTGTCGACGATAACCCAGATAGAATCATGTTTCCTCTGAGTGCGAGGTAATCCTGTGATAAAGTCCATGTTGATCACCTCCCACTTCCAGGTCGGGATCTCTATCGTCTCTGATAATCCACGGGCCTGGTGCTCTACCTTTACCTGCTGACAACACGGGCACTGAGCAACAAACTCTGCAACGTCTCTCTTTAGGCCATCCCACGAAAACACAGATCTGAGGTCGTGGTACATCTTTGTCGACCCCGGATGGATAGAGTAACGCGCGCTGTGTGCTTCCCCTAGAACTTGCTGTCGAAGTCCTGCAATATCTGGAACACACAACCTGCCCTCAAACCTTAGAACCCCATCAGGTGCTACCTCAAAAGGACCCTTCCCCTCACGAAGAGCCGTATCACGATACCGTGTCAAAATCGAATCCTCAAACTGTTGCCTCTTCACCTCCTCGACGATGGAAGACTCGGCAACCTCTCGAACCCGAACCCCACTGCTATCAGAACTAATCAGTCGGACTCCAAGGCTCGCTAGCTGATGTAACTCGCGGACCATGCCCCTCCTCTCTGGCTGCACATCTGATAGACTCCCCATCGACCTACGACTAAGGGCATCTGCCACAACATTGGCCTTCCCTGGGTGGTACAGGATATCGACATCATAATCCTTGAGTAACTCTAACCACCGTCTCTGTCGTAAGTTCAGCTCCCTCTGGCTGAAGATATACTGGAGGCTCTTGTGGTCTGTGTAAATATCCACATGAACTCCATATAAATAGTGCCTCCAGATCTTCAAGGCGTGAATCACCGTTGCCAACTCCAAATTATGGGTGGGGTAATTCTTCTCATGCTTCTTGAGCTGCCGAGATGCGTATGCTATAACCTTGCCATGCTGCATCAACACACATCCAAGCCCGATGCCTGACGCATCACAATACACGACATAGAAGGGTAAGAACTGGGGCGGTCGTCAATCTCTCTTTCAGTAACCGGAAGCCCTCCTCACAAGCATCCGTCCACTGAAACTTAGCCGTTATACCGTATTTCCGGTATGTGCGTGGCGCGTCGTATTATAATTTGAGCCTTAAAGTTGGCTAGTTTCGAAATTTGTACACAACACCCGATTAAGTCGTTTTTTGAAAGCGTTTCCACTTTCGTAGGAAAATTCCGGCTATGTCATTTATAATTTTTGCGGATTTTTAGAGAGGCGAAACATTTTGGACCAACGAGAGGCGACACTTGTCACCCTCTAATTGGAAGAGTGGGCAAAAGCTTGCCATTTGCGCGTTTTGGTGTTGTTTTTTTGGTCAAGGGTTAGGTAGGATATTTTGTGTAGATGGATAAGGTTGCACATGGCTTAATCTTGACCTTACACTTGCCTAACACTTGGATGGATCTTGGCCATTGGTTGGCCTTCACTTGACCTATAAATACCCCTCTAGTTGAAGACTTTCTTCATCCAAAAACTTGAGCAATCTAACTAAGTCTCAAAATACTCCCTCTCCCTTGAGCTTTCGTCCACCACACCCCTCCCTTTGAGAGCCTTGGCGAGAGCCACCTCCTCCTTTGAGGTGTTTTGCCGTGGGGTACCCCCCCCCCCTAGCCTAGTTGTCTCGTATAAATACCCCCCTTTTGTGGTATAGAAATACTCTCCAAGTATTGTTATAATGCCCAAAATACTTTAGCCAAATACCTTGTAGTACTTTCCAAAGTACCCTTTTTACAAAAACCCGGAAAATACTATTATACTTTCCCTCAGTCACTAAAACGAAACCCTAAGTAAATCTTCACCCGTAGTTGAAGTTATAGTAGAAGTTGGTTAGAACTTCTAAGGGTTGTTTGGAGCGGGTCGGAGCGCCCGGAGTAGGAGCTAAACGTTGTTCAGGATCGACATATAAACTCGGATAATTTTGGGCTTATCGAGGTAAACATTCTTGACCTTCTGTTGTAATTGGAAATTACATGTTGTAGGAGTATATAGTTAAGTATACTATATATAGAACCGAATATAGTTGTGCGGCAATGTCTTTTGACTTAAGCCTGAATAATACTTACGGCAATGTCTTGCGACTTAAGCCTGAATTTAAAGAAGAGAACTGAACTGTAATTACATAGGGTGTATTACTGAGACTTGTGTAACTTTCTTGTGTAGTAGAATTGTACGTCCGGTTAGGCGTGTTAACCCACTGGTTGGCTTGGTAGCCGGCCTCGATAGAGAGAGGAGATTCTGTTGTTGCGGGAGAAGTCTTTGCCGAATTTTACGTAGAATATTCTACGTCGGGATCTAAAGATATTAATAGGCGCTTTGTGGCCTCTATAGGTTGTAGTACTACGTGTGGAGTGATCTGCTTGGTGAGAGTGTAGAAGCGGTTTGGGGTACTTGGAGCGTTTGCTATTAGTCGATAATCATCGCGAGGTATGTGAACCTCTTCCTATCTCTTCTAGCATGATATGTGTGAACTATGTAGTGCGGTGAGCGTCATGTGCTAAATGTATTTGATTGATTTAAAACATAAAGTGTTATAACGGCTTTATGGGAAGTTGGTTATAATAGCTTTATGTGGATAAGCACATACTTTGTGGTTTTTAAAAGGTAATCGATTTGAATAATAAGCGGCTTGATATGTGTTAATAAAGAACTTGAAGCATTTCAAAAGATTTATGAATCGTTTTGAAAGAATGAGTATTACTTGGGTTTTGAAAGCTTAAGAGTTATACTAGCTTTATGGGAAGTTAGGTATAACGGCTTAAGAATGTTTCTTGATTCGGAAATCAGAATGTGTATCGACAAACCACTGCAGCGTTAATAAAAGGAAAATGTATTGACTAAAGAAGTATTATTAAAACCAGTAGAAACCTCCATCTGTATAGAAGCTAAGATGAGACAAAATGATATTACATTTCCTAGATCATGGCTGCTTAATAAGATTGATTATAAACAAGAATAACCTACTCACTTATAAGACATAGGTTTCTCAAAACGTTTAAAGGAGAATTATGTTTTAAAGGATTTAAAACTATGAACTACTGAAACCTTTTTCTAAAATGAGAAACTTGAGCATTCGAAATTAGGCAAACTTGAACGTTTGGAAAATAAGGTTGTTACTTGATTTTACAAAGGAAAGCATTTTGGTTTACTTAACAATGTTAGTCACTCAAATTTTATACTACGGGTATCGGGTGACCTTTGTAAAAGAAATGGATCTTAAAAGGAATTTAACGGACGTAGTACTTTAAGGTTAAAATCAGGACTTTGACATAAAATGAAAGTACCTTGAGTCGTGTGTAACTTGCTTATGCTTGTTGTTATGAAACTTGACCATGTTACGTGTGATAGCCTTGTTGTGTAAATCATGTGTCTACTCGACTACGGTTCATCCGGAATGTATATCACTTGACTAAGGTCATCAGAATGTATTTCACTCGACTCTAGGTTCATCCGAATGTATATCACTTGACTCGGGTCATCAGAATGTATTTCACTCGACTAGGTTCATCCGGAATGTATTTCACTTGATTACCAGTTCATCAGGAATGTATTTCACTTGAGACCAGGTTCATCAGGAATGTGTTTCACTTGATTCTGGGTTCATCAGAATGTATTTCACTTGACTACCAGGTTCATCAGAATGTATTCCACCCTTTTCTATATTGGGTCCATAAGATGGGCGAGACACATTATACGTATCACATGATTTGTACCTAGGCTGCGGTGAGGAAGGAGTTCCACGGGCATGAGGATGACTTTTAGGCGTGAGTCACGACTTGACATATGATTGCTCTTATGTTATGAGCGTAGTTTGGTTATCATATATGTCTCTGCTTTATAGACTATTATGATTTCATTTCTGATATTTTCTGATTTCACATACTTGGTACTGTTATGCGACCTCGCCGAAGTGCGTTCATCTGCGAGTAAAAGGTACATCATTGTCGATCCATTTTAGGATCACCTTTCGTATTGAAGCTCCGTTCCTTGGAGGCTTATCTTTTGGTATGTTACCACAGTCAGTAGATTCTTATACATTCGAGGTATGGCGGGGCCACTGTCGTCATAGTTGTAAAATCTTAAGTGCAGCCTTTGTGTAGGCGGGGTTTTGTAAAAAGGATTTAAGCTCGTTTTGAAAAAGTTGTTATATGAAGGCAGAGTTTGGTTGACTGTTTTATTATCATGTCTCTCATTTCATGTTTAAAGTTTTATTTTCGCTGATTTTCTCGATGTTGTGTCACTAGGGTGCGGTAAGGCACGATCCACGGGCCGAATTCGGTGTGACAAAAGTGGTATCGAGCGATTAATCCTCGGAAGGTGTCTGAACCGTGTCTAGTAAGTCTTGATTATCGGTGTGTTGTGCACCACATCTATAATCGAGAGGCTATAGGACATCTAGGATTGGTTTCCATTCTTCTCATTCGAGATCGTGCCACTGAAGTGTGTGATAAGTTGGGCCCTCGGCGTATTCCTTTCCTTTACGATTATGCCTCGCGTAAGGCAACCTGCACCCGGATGGGCAAGGCGGTTGAGGAGCTGTTAGTGAGATCTGAGGAGTACGAGGCGCAGTCGTCGATACACGAGGCAGATTCTCCACGGCCCGGGTTTCGCGGCCGCCAGCCAAGAGTTTAGAAGCGCGGCGATGGCTGCCGAGACTCTGATACGAGCCTCGGTCCACGGCACAGCCGATGAGATAAGTACAAGGAGATGGCGATTCTTGGCGAAGTCGTGGCGATATGAGGATAAATTTGGATCAGTGATTCCGGCCAAGAGCACCCGTAGTACACCCCGGCGACGGTTTGAGGCTACGTGACTTTACGAGTTGTAGCCGCCGATGTTCCATGGATCGAGAGGCGAGGCGACCCTCGTGAGTTTATCAAGCGCCTACGGATTATGAGGTGATGAGCCTCGAGGCGGTCGGTGGTATTGGTTCGCATCAGTGCGTGATCTGCGATTGGTAGTTTGATTCGTGGGGCTGTCGGGAAGAGCATGCACTTCCAGATTTGGGGCGAGTTCTCGAGGCATTTCTTGCACATTTCTTGCCCGCGGATGAGGAGGCTCGGCCGACGATTTTTGACGTTGAGGCAGGGCGGGCGGGACGGTTAGAAGTACAATGTGAGTTCGACTCATTAGCTCGGTATGTTCCAGCTGTAGTAGCCGATATGGAGGGCCAGTACACCGCTACGTCACGGTGGGCGATTACTTGGCGAGCATGCAGGTGTAGCTCTTGTAGGGCATGGACATTGCCCGCGTGCAAGCTCATGCACTAGGATGTGAGGCCGCGGAGGTCGACGGAATGGCCAGAGATCGGAGAAGAGGCGAGCAGCGGTCCTTTGGTAACTTTCGAGGCGGACCGCCTCGTGATCTAGTTATGTACCTCGCGATGCAGTGGTCCCCTCGATCTTGGGGCGTTGGTATTCGGAGCTGGTCGAGCTCGGGGCTTAGTTCCGCGAGTTTACGTGAGTGCTAGCGGCCAGGATTCATGTCCCACCGGTGTGCACGATGTGGCAAACATCATCCCGAAATGTCGTCTTTTTGCGGTGCTTGCTTCACTGCGGCGTCGAGCCATGTGGCGAGAGGCGCTTATAGGAAATGCCGGACTTAGCGCGACTCTTTGGATCGATGGCGAGTTCATCGCCATACGATTATGCGCCTGCAGTGGACTTATGATTAGAGTGGAAGCGGTAACTTGGTATATCCTTAACCCTGCAGAGGCTTGTAGGTTTTGATGTTATGTTAATGTGTTAAGTGTTATGTTCGGATAGCTTTGTGCTAAAATGTGATTTAGGAACCTGGTTGGGGAAAAAGGGTAAGCATGGGGGTGAGGAAATGATGAACCTTAGAATATTACAGTTGAGACCTTAGATGTAAGGCCGTCTTGAGTACAATATTTTGCGAGTGATCCTTGTCAGAGTGCATTTTATGCCTAGAATGTGTTGTGTGATTAGTCCACAGGTTGGGTAAATGAAAGTGGTATCTTTCATGATGTGATTTAGCAAGATTGTTCGTGTCGAGGAGCGAGTTGGCGCGACGATGGGTCGGGTTGGGGCCATGTTGCGGGCCAACCGCGGCTGTTTTGAGGTGGGGTCAGCTCAGGTGGTCGCCAGTGGTAGGGTCACGAGGGTGCTAGTCCCAGTTTAGATGACCGTCGTATGAGTTCGTGGTTATGTTCGACCAGAAGGGGATCATGAAGGCCGGGAATGGCCTTAAGGGAGATTGCGGTTAGTAAGATGACCAAGTTGGAGGTAGTGACTCCAAAGTTTTGAAGACACAGGCGATGGTGAAGTGTGGTACGTACTGGAAGAGTTCAAGATGTTCGAGAAGAGTACGACGAGTGAGGGTAGAGGCGAGCATGTATTGCGAGCATAGATATGATCATTTCTTGTAAAGGGAGAAGGTGCGAAGGATGTATATTTTAGACCTCAGGAATCGCATGCAGTCCGGTACCATTGGTTGGGTCGCCGGAGTGACACTAGAACCTCGCGGCAAGGTGACAAAAGTTTGTGATGTTAGAGGTGTTTCCTCGTGGACTTGGATGTAAGTATTTGCGTGCATGTGTTGTTTCGTGGCCAGTTGTGGCGTTGGCAACTTATTAGAAGAACTTTATCGTTATCCGTCTTGAGAAGGAACATTCGGAATGAATGTTTCTAAGGAGGAGAATGTTATACCGTATTTCCGAGTATATGCGTGGCGCGTGCGTATTATAATTTGAGCCTTAAAGTTGGCTAGTTTCGAAATTTGTACACAACACCCGATTAGAGTCGTTTTTAAAAGCGTTTCCACTTTCGTAGGGAAAATTCCGGCTATGTCATTTATAATTTTTGCGGATTTTTAGAGAGGCGAAACATTTTGGACCAACGAGAGGCGACACTTGTCACCCTCTAATTGGAAGAGTGGGCGGCAAAAGCTTGCCATTTGCGTTTTTGGTGTTGTTTTTGGTCAAGGGTTAGGTAGGATATTTTGTGTAGATGGATAAGGTTGCACGTGGCTTAATCTTGACCTTACACTTGCCTAACACTTGGATGGATCTTGGCCATTGGTTGGCCTTCACTTGACCTATAAATACCTCTAGTTGAAGACTTTCTTCATCCAAAAACTTGAGCAATCTAACTAAGTCTCAAAATACTCCCTCTCCCTTGAGCTTTCGTCCACCCCACCCTCCCCTTTGAGAGCCCTCGGCGAGAGCCACCTCCTCCCTTTGAGGTGTTTTGCCGTAGGGTACCCCCCCCCTAGCCTAGTGGTCTCGTATAAATGCCCCCCTTTTGTGGTATAGAAATACTCTCCAAGTATTGTTATAATGCCCAAAATACTTTAGCCAAATACCTTGTAGTACTTTCCAAAGTACCCTTTTTACAAAAACCCGGAAAATACTATTATACTTTCCCTCAGTCACTAAAACGAAACCCTAAGTAAATCTTCACCCGTAGTTGAAGTTATAGTAGAAGTTGGTTAGAACTTCTAAGGGTTGTTTGGAGCGGGTCGGAGCGCCCGGAGTAGGAGCTAAACGTTGTTCAGGATCGACATATAACCTCGGATAATTTTGGGCTTATCGAGGTAAACATTCTTGACCTTACATTGTAATTGGAAATTACATGTTGTAGGAGTATATAGTTAAGTATACTATATATAGAACCGAATATAGTTGTGCGGCAATGTCTTTTGACTTAAGCTGAATAATACTTACGGCAATGTCTTGCGACTTAAGCTGAATTTAAAGAAGAAAGCTGATCGTAATTACATGGGTGTATTACGATAGACTTGTGTAACTTTCTTGTGTAGTAGAATTGTACGTCAGGTTAGGCGTGTTAACCCCCACTGGTTGGCTTGGTAGCGGCCTCGATAGAGGAGAGATTTCTGTTGTGCGAGGAGGTCTTTGAATTTTACGTAGAATATTCGTCGGGATCTAAAGATATTAATAGGCGCTTTGTGGCCTCTATAGGTTGTAGTACTACGTGTGGAGTGATCTGCTTGGTGAGAGTGTGGCCAGCGGTTTGAGTACTTGGGCGTTTTGCTATTAGTCGATAATCATCGCGAGGTATGTGAACCTCTTCCTATCTCTTCTAGCATGATATGTGTGAACTATGTAGTGCGGTAGGCGTCATGTGCTAAATGTATTTGATTGATTTAAAACATAAAGTGTTATAACGGCTTTATGGGAAGTTGGTTATAATAGCTTTATGTGGATAAGCACATACTTTGTGGTTTTAAAGGTAATCGATTTGAATAATAAGCGGCTTGATATGTGTTAATAAAGAACTTGAAGCATTTCAAAAGATGTATGAATCGTTTTGAAAGAATGAGTATTACTTGGGTTTTGAAAGCTTAAGAGTTATACTAGCTTTATGGGAAGTTAGGTATAACGGCTTAAGAATGTTTCTTGATTTGAAATCGGAATGTGTATCGACAAACCAACTGCAGCGTTAATAAAGGAAAATGTATTGACTAAAGTATTATTAAAACCAGTAGAAACCTCATCTGTATAGAAGCTAAGATGAGACAAAATGATATTACATTTCCTAGATCATGGTGCTTAATAAGATTGATTATAAACAAGAATAACCTACTCACTTATAAGACATAGGTTTCTCAAAGCGTTTAAAGGAGAATTATGTTTTAAAGGATTTAAAACTATGAACTACTGAAACCTTTTTCTAAAATGAGAAACTTGAGCATTGAAATTAGGCAAACTTGAGCGTTTGGAAAATAAGGTTGTTACTTGATTTTACAAAGGAAAGCATTTTGGTTTACTTAACAATGTTAGTCACTCAAATTTTATACTATGTATCGTGTGACCTTTGTAAATGAAATGCATATTAAAAGGAATTTAACTGAAGTATTACTTTAACGTTAAAATCCGGACTTTGACATAAAATGAAAGTACCTTGAGTCGTGTGTAACTTGCTTATGCTTGTTGTTATGAAACTTGACCATGTTACGTGTGATAGCCTTGTTGTGTAAGTACTGTGTCCTACTCGACTACCGGTTCATCCGGGAATGTATATCACTTGACTACCGGGTCATCCGGGAATGTATTTCACTCGACTACCGGTTCATCCGGGAATGTATATCACTTGACTACCGGGTCATCCGGGAATGTATTTCACTCGACTACCGGTTCATCCGGGAATGTGTTTCACTTGATTACCGGTTCATCCGGGAATGTATTTCACTTGAGGACCGGTTCATCCGGGAATGTGTTTCACTTGATTACCGGTTCATCCGGGAATGTATTTCACTTGAGGACGTGTCCAGTTTATCCGATCATCCGAATGTATTTCACTTGACTACGGTTCATCCAGAATGTATTCCCTTTTCTATATTGGGTCCATAAGATGGGCGAGACTCATTATCGTATCACATGATTTGTACCTAGGCTGGCGGTGAGGAAGGAGTTCCACGGGCGTGAGGATGACTTTTAGGGCGTGAGTCACGACTTGACATATTGCTCTTATGTTATGAGCTGTAGTTTGGTTATCATATGTCTCTGCTTTATAGACTATTATGATTTCATTTCTGATATTTTCTGATTTCACATACTTGGTACTGTTGTCTTGACCTCGCCGGGTGCGTTCATCTTGCGAGTAAAAGGTAGATTTCGGTATCGATCCGCTTTTAGGATCACCTTTGACGTATTGGGAAGCTCAGTTCCTTGGAGGCTTATCTTTTGGTATGTTACCACAGTGCATGGATTCTTATACATTGGGGTATGGCGGGGCCACTGTCCGTCATAGTTGTAAGATCTTAAGTGCAGCCTTTGTGGGCAGGGTTTTGTAAAAAGGGATTTAACTGTTCGTTTTGAAAAAAGTTGTTATATGAAGGTAACCGTTTGGTTGACCTGTTTTATTATCATGTCTCTCATTTCATGTTTAAAGTTTTATTTTCCGCTGATTTTCTCTGATGTTGTGTCACTAGGGTGCAGGTAAGGCACGATCCACGGGCGAGTCGGGTGTGGCGGTACGCATACAGTCGACTTAGTCAAAGGTGCGAAATAGAAGCAAACTTCTCCACGAACCTCAGATAGTAACTGCAAGGCCCGAGCTGCGCACTGTCGGAGTAGTAGGTCTAGGCCAACTCATTGTCTCGATCTTGGCCGTATCCGCCGAATACCATGGCCCGACAATGTGCGGGAAAAGCCACGAAGCCAACCAAAACTCACATTTGGAAAACTTGGCGTACAAGCTAACAGTCTGGAGAACTCTCAACGATCGCCAAATGCTCCGCATACTCGCTCTGGCGGGAATAAACCAAGATGTCATCAATGAATACTATCACAAGCGTATCCAAAAATGGCTTGAACACTCGGTTCATCAAATCCATAAATACGGCGGAGCATTGGTCAAACCGAAAGACATAACCACTGAACTCATAGTGCGTCAAGATCAGGAATGCGATCTGGGACATCCGCCTCTCTAACTCGCACTTTGATGATGGCGATCACAGATCAATCTTGGAGAAACATCTCGCACCCTGTGTTATACCCCGTATATCCAGAGTATGTACGTGAGGGCGTACGTACAAAAGTTTAAGCCTCGAGTAGGCATAAGGGACGAAATTTGTTCACAACTAGAAAGAATTGTTTTCCAGTAAACGTTTTCGGACTTTGCGAAGGGAAAATTGCGGTTGCAACATTTATATTTTTGCGGATTTTTAGAGATAAAATATTTTGGACCAACGAGAGGCGACACTTGTCACCCGAGTGGGCGGGATGGTGGATGAAAGATGGCACGTTTTTGGCCTAAAGCTTTGGTCAAGGTTAGGTAGGATATTTTGTGATATTTGTGTGGTAGATAGATAAGGTGGGACCCACACACACTTGTCCAAATCTCCACCCTCCACTTGCCCTCCACTTCCCTTAATCTTGGCCATTGGTTTCCATATAAATACCCCTCACGTGCAAGACTTATTCTTCATCCTCACTTGATAAATTCCAAGGCAAAAATCCCTCTCCCCCCTTAGTGTAGTTTCGTCAAAGTCCCCTCCCCTGAGAGGCCTCGCGAAACCCCTCCTTGAGTTGATCTGGAAATACCCCCCACAAGGTAGAAAAGTATTCTCCAAGTGTTGTTACTATGCTAAAATAACTTGTCCCAAATACCTTGTAGAATTCCCAAAGTTACCTCTATACTAAAAGCCCGGAAAATACTACTATACTTCCTTTAGTCACTAAACGAAACCCTGGGGGAAAATCTTCATAGTAGGTTGACGTATTAAGTAGAAGTTGTGTAGAACTTCTAAGGGTTTCTTGGAGCGTATTGGAGCGTGCAGAATAGGAGCTAAACCTTGCTCAGGATCGACTTTTTAACTTGGATAATTGTGGGCTTATCGAGGTAAATACTCTTATCCTTCTATTGTAATTGGAGATTACATATAAGAGTAGTTTAGATATGAGTATAAGACGTATATAAGGATGGTATAAAAGAAGAGAACCGAATTTGTACTTACATGGAATTTGTATTCTGATGAGACTTGTGTAGTTTGTGGTGGGAAGTCTTTGATTTTCCATAGAATAAGGAATCTTGTATCTAGAATCATTCTGAGTAGTCTAGGCGTTGATAGACTTATATGACCGTTATAGGTTGAAATCTTTGCAAGTAGCGTATTCTACTCGAAGGGTGGAAAAGGCTAGCGGATTCTGATGCTTTGGAGTTATTTGCTAATTATCGGTGTCGTCGCGAGGTATGTGATTCTTCCTATCCTCATCAGAATGATATTATAAAAGAATATATATAGTACGGTGAGCGTGCGTGTGTTAATGAGCGTGGTTTTACTTGATGTCTTTTGACTTGAGTTTTAAATAATAAAGAATCTTGAAGTATTTCAAAAGAATTAAGAATCGTTTTTTAAAGAAGAGTAATACTTGCTTTTGAAAGCTTAAGAGTTATACTAGCTTTATGGGAAGTTAGGTATAACGTCTTAAGAGAGATAAAAAGAATGGTTTATTGATTTTAGAAGTTAAGAGACTTGATCTTAAAAGATAAGAGGCTTGACTTAATTGAATTGATATGAATTTTGTTAAAAAGTGTGAAACCTCATTCGTGAGTAATGAGTACTTGGTTTTTTTTTAAAGAATAATGTTTTAACTGATTTCGGAAATGAGAATAAGTATCGAACGAACCACTGCATCGTTAATAAAGGAAAATGTATTGACAAATAATTAATTAATTAAACCAGTAGAAACCTCCATCTGCATAGAAGCTAAGATAAGACAAAATTGTATTACATTTCCTAGATCATGGCTGCTTTAATAAGATTGTTATAAACAAGATTAACCTACCCACAATTAAGGCATATGTTACTCAAATTGTTTTAAAAGAATTATGTTATTAAGTGATTAAGACTATGAACTCTGAAACCTTTCGAAAATAAGAGACGTGAATATTTGAAATTAGGCAAACTTGAACTTTGGAAAAGAATGTTGTAACTTCACTTTAAAAGGAGAAGTGTTTTGGTCTAAAAAGAAGGCATGGTATTGTCTTAATTTGGTTTAAAAAGGAAAGTATGGAAGTTGTTTTGGTTTACTTAAAAATGTTAGTCACTATATTTTTTATAATACGGGTATCGGGTGACCTTGGTAAAAGAAATGGACCTTTTTAAGAAAAAAGAATTTAATGTACGTAGTACTTTGGGGTTAAAACCTGGACTTTGGCATAAAATGAAAGTACCTTGAGTTGTGTGTAACTTGCCTATGTTTGCGTGTGATAGCCTTGTCGTGCTAGTATTGTATTTCTATACCACCACGTCTCTCAATGGAGGGCCGACTGATATGTTATGATCTTACTTGGGCCAGCGTGTGTGGAGGATTCCGCAGTGCAACACGGTGATAGTGTTATTCCATGGACTAGCTCTCCATGAGGTTATACTGATTCGGCTTTGGTATCTGGTAGTTAGCTCTCGTACTTTCCCCGAAGTCGTGGCTGATTCGGCTTTGGTATCTGGTAGTTAGCCTTCGTACTTGCCCCGTTCAGTTTAGTGGCGAAGTCTCGTGATACGGCCTTGGTATCTGGTAGTTAGCCCTCGTACTTGCCCCGGTCAGCTACGTGACACGGCTTTGGTATCTGGTAGTTGGCTTTCGTACTTGCCGTGTCGACCGTTGTCATGGCCGATCACGGGCGTGGTAGTGCCTTACCCGGGCACCCAAGTAGACATACATCAGAGAAATCAGCGGAATATAAAAACAAGACATGAAACAATTATAGAATGAGAACAGTTTATCGAGAGAAGATTGCCTTTCGGCATGTATATATACATAAAACTTGAACCCGAACAGTTACATCCCTTTTACAAATCCTGCCCACAACAGTACTACAGACCTCTAAGATTTTTACAACAATTATGACGGGACAGGGCCCCGCCATACCCCTGAATGTACAAGAACTTACAAACTCGGGGAAAACATACCAAAAGATAAGCCTCCGGAGAAAACGGAGCTTCCCAATCTGTTGTGATCCTAAGAGTGAGGATCAACCGATGTACCTCTACTGCGGCATGCGCAGCCCCGAAGGTCGATGCAGTACCAAGTATGTGGCCCGGAAATCATAACGAAATCATACGATCTAAAATAAAGCAGGAGACATGTATGATAACAAAACTGATTCACAACATAAAAGCGATCGTGTCAAGTCGGGGACTCACGCCTCAAAGTCATCCCTCATGCGTGGAACTCCTTCCTCAGCTTGGCGATCTAGGTATAAATCGTGTGATACGTATAACATGTCTCGGCCCGTCCATGGGACTCGAGGTGGAATCGCGTAGTCACATTCGGTCCATCTCATGGACTCGGTCTTGCGGATCGTATGGAATACATTCCGGTCCATCTCATGGACTCGGTGTCGGATCGTATGAAATACATTCCGGTCCGTCATGGACTCGGTGTCAAATCGTGTGGAATACATTCGGTCCATCCCATGGACTCGGTGTCAAATCGTGTGGAATACATTCCCGGTCCATCCCATGGACTCGGTGTCAAATCGTGTGGAATACATTCCCGGTCCATCCCATGGACTCGGTGTCAAATCGCGTGGAATACATTCCCGGTCCATCCCATGGACTCAGTGTCAAATCGTGTGGAATACATTCCGGTCCATCCCATGGACTCGGTGTCAAATCGTGTGGAATACATTCCCGGTCCATCCCATGGACTCGGTGTCAAATCGTGTGGAATACATTCCCGGTCCATCCCATGGACTCGGTGTCAAATCGGCCATAACATTTAAACTCTCTTTCAAGACAGATTAAGATAATACCATACTTTCCTTTTAAATCAAAACACTTTCCTTTTTAAAATCAAGTAACAACATTCTTTTCCAAAAGTTCAAGTTGCCTAATTTCAAATACTCAAGTCTTTTATTTTCGAAAGATTTCATATTTCATAGTCTTAATCAAATAACGTAATCTCTTTTTAAAACAATTGAGTAACATATGTCTTATGTGTGAGTAGGTTATTTTTGTTTATAACAATCTCATTAAAGCAACCATGATCTAGGAAATGTAATACAATTTTGTCTTATCTTAGCTTATGCGGATAGAGGTTTCTCTTAGTTTTAATATAATTAATTATTTGTCAATACATTTTCCTTTATTAACGCTGCAGTGGTTCGTCCGATACTTATTCTCATTTCCGAAATCAGTAAAACATTATTCTTTAAAAACCAAGAACTCATTACTCACGAATGAGGTTTCACACTTTTTAACAAAATTCATATCAATTAAGTCAAGTCTCTTATCTTTTAAGATCAAGTCTCTTAACTTCTAAAATCAATAAACCATTCTTTTACCTACATAAAGTTATTATAACTAACTTTCCATAAAGCTATTATAACACTTTATGTTTTAAACCAACCAAAACTCATTTAGCACATGTACGTCTACCGTACTACATAGTTTACAAAACATCATGCTAGAAAGGATAGGTAGAGGTTCACATACCTCGCGACGATTATCGACAATTAGCAAATCGCTCCAATGTACTGTAACCCTGCTAGCCTTTTCCACCCTTCAAGTAGAATACGCTACCCGTAGTACTTCAACCTATACAGGCCACAAAACGTCTATCAACCTCTAGATCTCTTCGTAGAATAATTCTAGATACAAGATTCCTTATTCTACGGAAAATTGGGCGTGACTTCTCTGCAGTCAAACTACTCAAGTCTACTGTAAATACAGTCCTATGTAATTACAGTTCAATTCTCTTCTTTAATATAATCCTTCTATACGTCTTATACTCAATTTTATACCACTACAGTATGTAATCTCAAATTACAATAGAAGGACAAGATATTTACCTCGACAAGCCCAAAATTATCCAAGATATATGTCGATCCTGAGCAAGGTTTAGCTCTGTATATGCGCTCAATTCGCTCCAAGAAACCCTTAGAAGTTCTACACAACTTCTACTTAATACTTCAACCAACTATGAAGATTTTCCCTACGGTTTCGTTTAGTGACTAAAGGAAGTATAGTAGTTTTTCTGGGCTTTTAGTGGAGAGGTAACTTAGGAATACTACAAGGTATTTGGCTAAGGTATTTTGGCATAGTAACAATACTTGGAGAATATTTTTCTACCAAGGGGGGGGGTATTTTGACGAGACAACTAGGAAGGGGGTGTTTTGAGAGGGCTTCACAAAGGGGAGGAGTTTGGACTAGAGCTTTGAGAGGAGAGGGATTTTGAGACTTGGAAAATGTTTAAGGGATGAAGATTGAGTCTTGCACTTGAGGGGTATTAATAGAACCACCAATGGTCTAGATTAAAACAAATGGATGGTGTAGATTTGGATTCATGTGAAGAAAGAGGTCTTCCAACCAAGTGTCCACCATATCCTTGGGACATATGTCCACATGACATTGGGTCATATGTCCCGCGACAAAGAGCCATGTGGCCTATCACTAGGCACAAAAAAGCGTCAACAAGGCCTTCCCTACCTACCCCACTCACCCGAAGAAATATCTTCCAAGACTTGACCATTTGACCTTGTCCACTTGGCCAACATTTTCGTCAACCCATACCAATTAAGGGTGACACATGTCGCCTCTATTGGTCCAAAATATTTCGTCTCTCGGAAAAATCCGCAATCGGTTAAAATATAAAAAAACGTAGAATTTCCTTCACAAGGTTCGGAATCTTTTCCGTCGAAAGTTCATAATTTCATCCTTAACCTAATTAGGGTTTGTACAAATGTACGTACGTCCTCACATACATACTCTGGAAATACGGGGTATAACATTCTTCCCCCCTTAGAAACATTCGTCCCGAATGTTCCTTCTAAATCTCAGCGTCGTGCACGGTATAGTCTTCACTACTATACTTACGAAACCAACTATGCCACATATTGCCATCACATAACATACGCGCGAAACCCAAATCCAAGCCAACGAGGAATCACCTCGAAGATGTAAAACAACACCAACTCTCGCTCCTGGTCCAAAGGATACTCCCTTCGCACCTTCACTTCACAAAAATGATCACTTCCATCTCTCGGCGCATGTTTACTTCCTTACTCGTCGTGCCCTTCTCGAACACGAACTCTTTCTAGCACACGTACCACACTTGATCATCACTGGTTCCAAAACACAGCGAGTCACTACCTCCAACTTGGTCATCTTACAAGCCTCAAATTCCTTGAGCCATTCTGGTCTTCACGATCTGATTCTAGTCGAACATATCCGCGAACTCGTCGATGGCTACCTAAGCACAGGACTAGCACCCTCGTGACCCCACCACTGGCGGGACCACCTCAACTGACCACCTCTCCTTAGTGCGGGTTGACCACGAATGGTCCTTAACCCGAGCCAAAATCGTGCCAAACTCTTGTTCCCCGTCCGGAACAATCTTACCTATTCAAGTCTGGCTACCACCTTTATCTTACACAACCCAAGGAATTATCCCACGATGCATTTTCACGCATACCAAGTATTTGACAAAAACTAGCAGTAAAATCTTTTACTCGAATGACGCCTTACATCTAAGGTCTCAGCGTATAATGTTCTAAGGTTCACACCTAGTGGCCCCCACTTATCTATATCATAAATTATACAATGCTATCCAATCATAACATTTAAACATAAGATCAACATATCATGCATACTAGTCTCTAGAGGTTAAGGATATGCACAGCCCTCTGCTTCTCTTTCCCATTGTCGCTCTAATCATAATCTTGCCTGCCAGCGCATGCTATAGAAGGTGATGAACACTTGCCGGCCGTAAGGCTGTGTCATTCTGCTGTACCCCTCTACTAGGGCGATCTCTCGTCACATGGCCACGGCGCGGTGAAACAAGCACCTGATAAAAGCGACATTCCGGGATGGCGCGCGCATCGTCGTGGCTGAGGGGACATGAATCTGCTGGCTAGAACCCGTATATCGTAAACTAGAATCCACGGGCCACGACCAGCTCCTAATACCCGAGCGTCACGAAGGCGCGGAGGACCACTGCATCTTGGCGGAGGTACATAACACATTCTTTGGCGGTTCGCCTCGAAAGTTACAAAGGACCTGCTATTACGGCCCTCTTGCGATCTCGGTCATTAGTCGACCCCTCCGCTCCTCGCATCAAGTGCATAAGCCTACATGCGGGCAATGTCCGTACTGGTGAAGGGCTACACCGAACAAGCCTCTGCCAGTAGTCGTGAGCCGGTGGCGTGGCGGTGCACTCTGTCCTCCGTATCGGCTACTAATGCGGGGGCGTCTGAGCTAATGAGTCAAACTCCGCATTGTACTCCCGAGCCGTCGCCGATGCGCCTCAGCGTCAAAAATCGCCGGCGAGCCGCCCGATCTGTGGAGGCAATAAATGTGCAAGAAATGCCCCGAGAACTTCGTCCCATTTGGAAGTGCATACTTTCCCGGGACAGCTCGCGAATCAAACCCGATCATTGCGGTATCACGCGGCCGATGCGAACCTAAGACCACCGACTCGGTCTCGAAGCCTTGATCACTCTCATGATCCATTGTATGGCGTCGGATGAACTCCTGCGGATCATCCTCGAGCCTCGACAGTAAAACTCTGGCGGGCTCTGACTCGAAAAATCACGTAGTCTCAGCTATGCGATCTCGGGTGAACCACGGGTGCTCTGGGCTGCTGCATCCGGCTATCCTCGTATGCGGCCCACGATCACGGCGATGGCGAACCATCTCTTTGTAACCCATCTCCTCTGCTCGGTGTGGGCGGAGGTTCGAGTCTTGTGGTCTCGGCCCGCTGCTGCGGCTCTAAACTCTCTTTGGTGGCGGCGTCGCAAAACTTCGCCGTCTGAAGCACTATCTCGAGTAATGGCCAGGGCTGCGCCTCGTACTCCTATGTATCCTACTAGCGACTCAGCCGTGCCTTGCCATTCAGGCTCGGGTTGCCTTGCGGCGGAGGCATAGCGGTAAAAAGCGAAATCGTCGGAGGGTCGACTTATGTCTGACTCTAGGCACGATCTCGAGTGAGAAGAATGAAACCAATCCTAAATATCCTATAGCCTCACGATTATTGGTGTGGTGCACAACACACGATAATCAGACTCTACTAGATACGATGCGTAGACCTTTTTGAGGATTAAGCGCTCGATACCACTTTTGTCATGACCGATCCGGGCGTGGTAGTGCCTTACGGGCACCCAGTAGACATCAGAGAAATCAGCGGAATATAAAAACAAGACATGAAACAATTATAGAATGAGAACATTTTATCGAGAGAAGATTGTCTTTCGGCATGTATATATACATAAAACTTGAACCCGAATAGTTACATCCCTTTTACAAATCCTGCCCACAACAGTACTACATACCTCTAAGATTTTTACAACAACTATGATGGGACAGGGCCCCGCCATACCCCTGAATGTACAAGAACTTACAAACTCGGGGAAAAAATACCAAAAGATAAGCCTCCGGAGAAAACGGAGCTTCCAATCTGTTGACTGTGATCCTAGAGTGAGGATCAGCGATGTACCTTTACTGCGGCATGAGCGGCCCGGAGGTCGATACATGGTACCAAGTATGTGGCGGAAATCACATGTGAAATCATAACGATCTAAAATAAAGCAGAGATATGTATGATAACAAAACTACGATTCACAACATAAGCGATCATGTCAAGTCGAGGACTCGCGCCTCAAAGTCATCCCTCGTGCGTGGAACTCCTTCCACCGCCAGTGATCTAGGTATAAATCGTGTAATCGTATAACATGTCTCGGCCCGTCGGGGACTCGAGGTGGAATCGCGTAGTCACATTCGGTCCATCTCATGGACTCGGTGCGGATCGTATGGAATACATTCGGTCCATCTCATGGACTCGGTGTCGGATCGTATGAAATACATTCCGGTCCATCTCATGGACTCGGTGTCAAATCGTGTGGAATACATTCGGTCCATCCCATGGACTCGGTGTCAAATCGTGTCGAATACATTCGGTCCATCCGTGGGTGGGTGTCAAATCGTGTGGAATACATTCCGGTCCATCCGTGGACTCGGTGTCAAATCGTGTGGAATACATTCGGTCCATCCGTGGACTCGGTGTCAAATCGTGTGGAATACATTCGGTCCATCCATGGACTCGGTGTCCATCGGCCATAACATTTAAACTCTCTTTGAAATGATTAAGATAATACCATACTTTCCTTTTAAATCAAAACACTTTCCTTTTTAAAATCAAGTAACAACATTCTTTTCCAAAAGTTCAAGTTGCTAATTTCAAATACTCAAGTCTTTTATTTTGAAAGATTTCATAGTTCATAGTCTTAATCAAATAACGTAATCTCTTTTTAAAACAATTGAGTAACATATGTCTTATGTGTGAGTAGGTTATTTTTGTTTATAACAATCTCATTAAAGCGACCATGATCTAGGAAATGTAATACAATTTTGTCTTATCTTAGCTTACATGCGGATGGAGGTTTCTCTTTGGTTTTATTATAATTGATTATTTGTCAATACATTTTCCTTTATTAATTTGCGGTTGTTAAATCAGATACTTATTCTCATTTTGAAATCGGTAAAACATTATTCTTTAAAAACCAAGAACTCATTACTCACGAATGAGGTTTCACACTTTTTAACAAAATTCATATCAATTAAGTCAAGTCTCTTATCTTTTAAGATCAAGTCTCTTAACTTCTAAAATCAATAAACCATTCTTTTACCTACATAAAGTTATTATAACTAACTTTCCATAAAGCTATTATAACACTTTATGTTTTAAACCAACAAAACTCATTTAGCACATGCGTCTACGTACTACATAGTTTACAAAACATCGTGCTAGAAAGGATAGGAAGAGGTTCACATACCTCGCGACGAGTATCGACGATTAGCAAATCGCTCCAAAATCACGTAACCACCGCTAGCCTTTTCCACCCTTCAAGTAGAATCGCTACCAGTAGTACTTGACCTATACAGGCCACAAAACGTCTATCAACCTCTAGATCTCTTCGTAGAATAATTCTAGATACAAGATTCCTTATTCTACGGAAAATTGGGCAGCACTTCTCTACCCGTCAAACTACTCAAGTCTACTGTAAATACAGTCCTATGTAATTACAGTTCAATTCTCTTCTTTAATATCATCTGTCTTATACTCAATTCTATACCACTACAGTATGTAATCTCCAATTACAATAGAAGGACAAGATATTTACCTCGACAAGCCCAAAATTATCCAAGATATATGTCGATCCTGAGCAAGGTTTAGCTCACTGTGCATGCGCTCCAATTCGCTCCAAGAAACCCTTAGAAGTTCTACACAACTTCTACTTAATACTTCAACCAACTATGAAGATTTTCCCTACGGTTTCGTTTAGTGACTAAAGGAAGTATAGTAGTTTTTCTGGGCTTTTAGTGGAGAGGTAACTTAGGAATACTACAAGGTATTTGGCTAAGGTATTTTGGCATAGTAACAATACTTGGAGAATATTTTTCTTCCAGGGGTATTTCGGCGAGACAACTAGGAAGGGGGTCGGTGAGGGCTTCACAAAGTGGGAGGAGTTTGGGCGAGAGCTTTCAAGAGGGGAGAGGGATTTTGAGACTTGGAAAATGTTTAAGGGATGAAGATTTAGTCTTGCACTTGAGGGTATTTATAGAACCGCGATGGTCTAGATTAAAACAAATGGATGATGTAGATTTGGATCCATGTGAAGAAAGAGGTCTTCCAACCAAGTGTCCACCATAACCTTGGGACATATGTCCACCACAACATTGGGTCATATGTCCCCCACAACAAAGAGCCATGTGGCCTTCCACTGGCGCAAAGCGTCAACAAGGCCTTCCTACCTACCCCACTCACCCGAAGAAATATCTTCCAAGACTTGACCATTTGACCTTGTCCACTTGGCCAACATTTTCGTCCAACCCATGCCAATTAAGGGTGACACATGTCGCCCTCCTATTGGTCCAAAATATTTCGTCTCTCGGAAAAATCCGCAATCGGTTAAAATATAAAAAAACGTAGAATTTCCTTCACAAGGTTCGGAATCTTTTCCGTCGAAAGTTCATAATTTCATCCTTAACCTAATTAGGGTTTGTACAAATGTACGTACGTCCTCACATACATACTCTGGAAATACGGGGTATAACATTCGTGGTTTGGTTGTATAGTATTGTTAGTACGGCTTTGGTATCTGTTAGTTGGCTTTCGTACTTGCCCCGGTCTGTTGATGATGCGGCTTTGGTATCTGGTAGTTAGCCTTCGTACTTGCCCGTCACGGTTTATGGCTTCAGTGGGACTGGTGTTTATGTGTACTCCTTGGTGTTATTATATCATGAGGCTGGCAGTGAGGAAGGTATTCCACGGGCATGATTGATGTTGAGGGCGTGAGACCCATAGTTATATTTGAGTGATGACTTTGAGGGCGTGAGTCCCTGACTTACGTGACTGCTTATTTATTGTGGACTGTAGTTTGGTTATCATACATGTCTCCTGCTTTATATAGACTACTATGATTTCATTTACAATATTTTGATTTCACATACTTGGTACTGTTGTCTTGACCTCGCCCGAGTGCGTTAAATCTGCGCGGTAAGTACACCGATCGTTGATCTCGCTCATAGGATCACGATTCGTGATTAGGAAGCTCCGTTTCACGGAGGCTTATCTTTTAGTATAGTCACATCACTGTAGGTACTTGTACATTCAGGGGTATGGCGGGGCCCTGTCCCGTCATGTTGTATAAAAACTCTTAGAGGTCTGTAGTACTGTTGTGGGCAGGGTTTGTAAGGATGTAACTGTTCAAGTTTTTAGTTATATATACAAGAAGGTAACTGTTTGGTTGGCCTGTTTTATTGTCATATCTCTTGTTTCATGTTTAAGTTTTTATTTAGTGATTTTCTCGATGTTGTATCACTAGGGTGCGGGGTAAGGCACGATCCAGGCAGGATCGGGTCGTGACACCACCTATGACTGGTCGAACAAATCATCAATCTTGGGAAGGGGTATCATTATTAATAGTCACCTTGTTGTGCTGTAATCAACACACGTGTGCGGCGTCCGTCCTTCTTCTTCACGAACAATCTGGCGCTCCCGAGGAGAAACACTGGGCTGATGAAGCCGCTTCTCCGCCAAATCTCTCGGTGGTCCTTGACTCTCTCAACTCGGCGGGTGTCGTTACGTATGGCGGAATGGATATAAGCCAGTGTGCAGCGACATCGATACAAAACTCTATCTCCTCTCGGGAGGATGCGAGGTCGTGCGGAAACACATGCGGGAACTCGACTCTTGGGCCCGAAAATCTGGTATCGCGACCTCGGTATCAAATACCGAATGAGATGGTAGATATACCGCCTGCGTCATCTTACTAGCCTTGAGGTAAGAAATAAACCTACCCTCGGCGACACGGTGTTCCTCCCGCTCGATAACGGCTCCCGAAGCTGGAACCGTACCAACCTCGCCCTGCGGTCCACGTTGGCGTAGCAAGAAGCCAATCGTACCGTGATCACGTCGAAATCAGTCATATCCGACTCTATCAAGTCGGCTAAGTCAGCGACTACATATAGTTACTGGACAAGCCCTATATACTCGCTCAGCTACCACCGAATCACCCACTGGCGTAGCTACCTCAAAAGGGTCTATGGGCTCAGGCTCTATCCCTATCCTACTAGAAATATGGGAGATATATAGGACAAGGTAGAACCGGATCTATCAAGGCATACACGTCACAACATGGCCCGATAAAGTACATGGCGACATCCGGTGGCGCCTCACGGTCTGTCGGTGACAAGGCATAAATGCGGTTCTGAGGACCGCTAGAACTAGGACTCCTGCCACGACCTCTGCCGCGACCTGCTGGTCCCTGAGCACCACCTCCTCAGGCGATAAGCGTAGGAGATGAGGCCGTGAGAAAGACCAGTGGTGACCCCTACCATCTGCGCTGCCTGTGGTCGGACAGTCTCTCGCATAGTGACCCTGCTGGCCGCAAGTGTAGCAAACTCCCGAATTAGTACCACAACTCCCGTGATGGAATCTACCACACCGGACACACTGAGAGGACCTCGATCGGTTAGCACCCCTGCTACCCGGAAGTCAGAAGCCACAGGGCCACGATCGCCCCGAATACCTAGGCATCACTGAAGATGGTGTAGGAGTGCTCAGAGCTGGCTGTGGTGCAAATCTAGTCTCTTTGAGATCGTCCACCGAGAGCTACCAAAGATCGGCCGTCTTGGCATATGCCTGCGATGTCGGTCGGCGTCGGCCTCTACGTTCCTCGCACCCAAGTGCATGAGCCTGAATGCGGGCAATGTCCATGCCCGACTGAAGAGCCACACCTGAACAAGACTCTGCCAAGTAGTCATCCAGTCCCGTGACGTAGCGGTGCACTCTATCCTCCATATCTGCCACTAACGCAGGGACATATCGAGCCGAGTCGAGCTTCACGTTGTACTCCCGAACCGTCGTCCTCACTGTCTCGGCCGAAGCACATCGGCCGTGCTCTCATCTTCGGAGGCATGAAGTGGCTGAGAAAAGCCTCTGAGAACTCGTCCCATACCGCTGGAAGTGCATGCTCTCCCCGGGACAGCTCCACGAATCAAACCAATCGATTGCGTATCCATGGCCGATGTGAACCTAAGACCCGACTCGGTCTCGAAGCCACGATCACTCTTATGATCGTGTGGTGTCGGATGAACTCCTGCGGATCATCCTCGGGCCTCGACCGTAGAACTCTGGCGGGCTCTGACTCGAGAAAATCCAGTAGTCTCAGCTGTCCGATCGGGGTGAACCACGGGTGCTTTTGGGCTAACTGCGTCGACCTATCCTCGTATGCGGCCTGATCACGGCTGTGGCGGGCCGTCTCCGCTTAACCCATCTCCTGCTCCGGGTTGTGGGGTGAGGCGCGGTCTTGTGGTCTCGATGGCCTGCTGCGGCTCCAAGCTCTGTTGGGGCGGCGTCGTGGAACTCGCCGTCGAGGTATCGCCTCGGGTAAAGTCAGGCACAGGCCTGCGTGACCCTCGGTGTCCTACTAGCGGCTCCTCTTGCCTTGCCGCCAGGCGGGTTGCCTTGCGTGGAGGCATGGCGTGCGAGAAAGAAATGCGTTAGAGGTCGACTTATAACACGGCTCTACAGGCACGATCTCGAGTGAGAAGAATGAAACCAATCCTAAATATCCTATAGCCTCACGATTATTGGTGTGGTGCGCGACTGCAGATAATCGAACTACTAGATACGATGCGTAGACACTTTCCGAGGATTAAGCGCTCACGATACCACTTTGTCACGACCGAACCGGGCCCGTAGTGCCTTACGGGCACCTAAGTAGACATCGAGTAACGGCGGAATATAAAAACAAGACATGAAACAATTATGAAATGAAAGCAGTTTATCAAGAAAAGATTGTCTTTCGACATGTATATATACATCAAGAGTGAGCGATTACATCCCAATTTTACAACGGGACTACGGACCTGCAGGAATGTAAACAACTATGGTGGGACGGGGCCTGCATACCTGAATGTACATAAAGCTCTGATGGCGGGAGATCGTACCCAAAGACAAGCCTCGGAGAAGCGGGGCTTTCCCAAAGTAAGCGGTGATCCTAGGAGCGGGGATCAACAACGAGTACCTCTACCCAGCGTGAGCGCGCAGAAGGAGGTCGATCTGGCAATTACCAAGTATGTGAAAGCGTAAAGTACTTAAATGAAATCATATCATTTTAAAACCAATTTTACAAATATATGCGAAACAACGATGTAACGCAGTGCCACGGCGTAACGAGCAAAATAGATATAACATAAGCGGTCTTTTCTAGGCGCTAATGATCGAAGCAAGGCCGTTAGCCCATAGTATCATTATGCGTGCCTAATCCTGGAACTCCGCGATCCGCGTAGCGCGTAAGCGGCGTAGGTATTCTCGCATCGGGGTAGCTAACGCGGCATCATCCTGGACCCCGAAGTCCGCGTAGTCTATGGACGCGTGAGGTATTCCTCGTATCGGCGTAACACACCCGGGTGATCAATCACTGGAACTCCGCGACTCGCGTAGGTCACGTGGACGCGTGAGGTATTCGCGCATCGAGGTGGCAAGTCCTCGACATCATAGCAAATCGGGGTATGTGATATAATAGCGATCTGACGGGCTTATCGTTTAACAGCGTAAGCACAACAAGAATAACCCCTTACACAAACATCACAAGACAACACACGTAGCGTCATGCGTGTTTACTTATCAAACCATCTTATTACACTTTCCGGAAATCAATACAAGACTTTCGTAAACAAATAAGTAAACCGTTCCTTTTATCTTTCTTAAGTCGTTATACCTAACTTCCCGTAAAGCTAGTATAACTCTTAGCTTTTAAAACCAAGTATTACTTTTCTTTCAAAATGATTCATAACTCTTTTGAAATATTTCCAAGATTCTTATCATTTAAAACTCAAGTCAAAAGACATCAAAGTAAAACCAAGTTTAGTTAACACGTATGCGTCTACGTACTATATATATTTCAAAGTATCATGCTCGAGAGGATAGGAAGAATCACATACCTCCTCGGCTAAATCCACCGCCATGTCGAGATGTGTGCGAGTATCAGCGTATATCATCCAAATCGTCTATCAGCGTCTAGACTACTTCGTAGAATGTTCTAAGCATGAGGTAACTTTGGAATACTACAAGGGATTTAGGCTAAGGTATTTTGGGATAGTAACAATACTTGGGAATTTTCTACAAAAGGGGGTGCTTGAGCAGAGACTTCCAAAGGGGAAGGGAGTTTGGGCGGAAAGCCTACAGGGGAGGAAGTTTTGAGACTTGGAAAATATTTAAGTGGATGAAGAAGTCTTGCAACTTAAGGGGGTATTTATAGGACATTCAAGGGCCGAGATTCAAGCATGTGTATGGTGGAGATTTGGACATGTGTTGTAGGGTCCCACATCTATCTACTCCACAAATATCTTGCAGACTTTGACCAAATGTTTATGGCCTTTTTCATGAAAAAAGCGTGCAATCCTTGTCCACAATTTCGTCGACCTTGCCACCTAGGGTGACACATATACGCCTCTGTTAGTCCAAAATATTTCATCTCTCGGAAAAATCCATAATAAATTAAAATATTAAAACCGTAAAATTTCCTTGAGTTGGAATCTTTTAGTTGGAAGTTCACAATTTAGTCCTTTACCTAATTAAGGCTTATATATTTATCGTCGTCTCATATCATACTCTGGAAATACGGTATAACAAGAATAGCGTGAACATACAAACACATAACTTTGTATAAGGTAAACATCAGTGCAAGCCAACAAAAGCGCTTTCATAAAATAACTTAATCGAAAGTGAAATAGTACAACTTATTCTTACGGCCCAGACCACAAGCGTGACTCTGGACCTGCAGGAATAACATCGTGACGGGACGGGGCCACGCCATACCCACAGATGTACAACGATCTACAACCTCGAGGAATCGTACCAAAAGACAAAGCCTCGGAGAGATGGAGCATTCGAAGCTGAGCGGTGATCCTAAGAGTGCGGATCGGACTCGTATCTCGACTGCGGCGTGAGCGCACCGAAGGAGAGTCGATTACAACGGTACCAAGTATGCGGCCCGAAAATCGTAATGAAATCATAATAGTACATATAAAGCGGGAGACATGTATGCTAGCCAAACTCTGATACACAACATATATGCGGCCGTATCAAGTCGGGGACTCGCGCCTCTAAGTCATCACTCGGAAATATAACCATAGGTCTCGTACCCGTAATATCAATCATGCGGTGGAATTCCTTCCCATCGCTGGCGATCTATGATATAACAACGCTAAAGTACGCATGAACACTAGATCCACGTATGTCAGAAGAGCGTGCGAGGCAAATGCGAAGGCATAGCTACGAGATCCGCTGCGTCGCCAGTGACCGGGGCAATGCGGAAGCGACTACGAATCCGTGCGTACAATACTAATTACGAAAACCGTGCGAGGCAAATGCGAAGGCATAGCTACTAGATCCGCGCATCCTCTAGGCCGGGGCAATCGAAAGCCAACTACGGATCCACGCGTACAGCAATACTAATTACACGAAAACCGTGCGAGGCAAATGCGAAGGCATAGCTACTAGATCCGCTGAATCCTCGATTGGCCGGGGCAAATCACGGCCAACTACCGGATCCACGTACCAACAATACTAATTACGAATCGTGAAGGCGGCGGACAAGTCGATAGCCTCTACCGGATCCACCTGCGTCACGTCGCTAGCGCAAGGCAATCGCGGGCTAACCAGATCCACCTGCGTGTATACCTCGTGGAGAGCTAGTCCATGGAATAATACTATCAGCGAAACAAACCCTCATCGTGGCGCATGCGTGGAATCCTCCATCAGCGGATGCGTCAGTAGACTCGTAACTACATGCTTTTAATTGGTGCAATACCGTGTCTTTACATAAACCAAGACAATTACCATGCCTTCTTTCACATAAACCAAGACAACTACCATGCCTTCTTTTCACGTAAACCAAGACAACTACCATGCCTTCTTTCACGTAAACCAAGACAATCCTTATTTAAGCAAGCCAAAGTACTTATCAAGGCCTGCGTAGAATAATTCTCAATTAAGCAAGCCAAAGTACTATCGAGGCACAAATAGAATAATTCTCGATTAAACAAGCCAAAGTACTATCAAGGCATGTCTATTTTTCAAAGTAAGTTACTACGCTGAAAACTCATTTCAAAGCTTGAAATCAAGTAACTCCAAATTTTCACAATCTAGGCAACTTATGCCCTTAATCAAAATAGACAACTTTCTAAACCTTCCATAAAGTTATTATAACCAACTTCCCATAAAGCCGTTATACTAACTTTATGCTTTAGAAATAAGACATTCTTATCCTTTCATAAGGCCGTTATAACTAACTTCCCGTAAAGCCGTTATAACTCATATAAACCATTCGTTCTTTTACTAACCAAGAGACTTGTACTTGAACAAATTTACACAATTTTCAAAATACTACAAGCCTCTTATCTTTTAGAAAACAAGTTTCTTACCTCAACAAGTTGAGCCTCTTATCTTTTAGAATAATTTAATACTCAATACTTTCACTTTTGAGTACTCTATCTTCTTTATGTCGAAATCCTTGTCTACCTTATTTAGGATAAACCACTCCTCGAGAACAAGCGGGTTAACTTCTTAACTTGACCAACTAGACATTTTCTTAAAACAAGTCAAGTATAACAAAAGGATTTACTTCATTTAAAACACGTCGTCTACCGTACTATATAGTTATAACTACTCATGCTCGAGAGATAAGAGAGTTTCCACATACCTCTTGGTCGATCCACTTGCTAAGCCCAAACTACATGAGTAATATGACAACCTATAATAACCGTGATCGTTTATTAACCTCTAATTTCAATGTAGAAATAATCTAAGTTCAAAGCCACTAAATTCTATGGAAAAATGGCGACATTTCCTTTGTTTCTACATACTTTGCCACGTTTCTCAAGGCGAATTCAACATCCAAGCGCCACGTTTAAGGCTCGACAATCCAAACATTTCAAAGGGGATTACACCTAAACTTGGGTGTGTAAAATTCTGCCCATAAGGTACAACAACTCCTTAACAATTTTAAAGTAGTTCTTAGGCCTGATATGCACATAATATCTTCTTAACCAATTCTTTCACATCAAACCATATTTCTTACATGCAGTGAATCTAAGAGAATTATTTACTACTACTAGTCCCTTCTTCTTTACATGCAACATCAATACTAGCTCTGAGAAGAAATGTTACCTTTAGAGATTTAGCCAAAACTATTCCAACAACCTTGATAGCCTCCTTTCCAAGAACACCACCACAATAATTCCTACAAGCTAGCCACAAGCTTCCTTATTGTCCTTAACTTTTCAGATTTCCCTTAGGCTTTGAATTCCTCTTGGAATTTTAGAGAGAGTGAGAGCTCTAGCTTAGAGAGAGAGAGGGATTTGAAAGATGACCAAGTCTTCAAGACTTGGTCAATATAAGACATGCAAGAATTTAGATGGGGGACACATCACCCACCCATGACCTATTTTAAAACAAAACAGTGTAGGAATCCCCACTCAACTTCGCAGAACCCGCCTCGGCGTCGCGGCCCTGCAGCCGGCGCCGCTGCGCTGAAACTTCTGCCGCCTCTCATGACTTTTCGGCGTCGCGGCCCTGCTTCCCGACGCCGCGGCGCTGCAACTTCAGCGACCCCTCAGAATATCGGCGCGCGGACCATCGGCGCGCGGCACTGCCGACACGTCAAACGCATTTACGTCATTGCGCCGAACTTGCAACTCCCATAACTTCCTACTCCGACGTCCTATCGACGAACGGTTGGTTGCATTGGAAACTAGACCCAACGAACTACGTCATAGGCCTTTGAAACACTTAAGAACTCTCAATGTACCGGGTCATAACCTGCCTCAAAGTTGACTAAAACCCGTCTAGAACAATCCGTCAACTTATCTTTCGAAAATTTTAAGTGTTACTACCTTTCGTACACTCTCATATGCATGACCTGAACCACGGGGTGTGATGCGATGAGAGCTGTCTTATTAGGTTTAATCCTCTCGACCTATTCTTATGTATGATTATGCCTCCACGGAGGCGACCGGGGCCCGAGAAGGGCAAAGCGGCGACGGGAGGCGCTAAGCGGTACTCGAGAGGGTTACTAGGACTCGAGCCAGACTATACGAGGTAGTGGCGAGTCGGAGAGTTCAGCCACGCCGGCGATATTAGAGGCCAAAGGCGGCGGTAGCTCGGAGGTTCGTGCAGATCCTCGATTCGCGGCGGGGTGAGTATAGAGACTACGGGAAGCGGTCCGGTTATTGACCGGCATAGTAGCGCGAAGTGCCGGCGAGCGGTAGCTAACCACTGGCGAGCAATTTGTGGATTCGGGATTTTACGGGTTGTCATCCACTTTGAGTTTTATGGTTGAAGTGCGAGGAGGATCCGAGGATTTCGTTCGGTGAATTCTGACGGACTATCAGTGCTTAGGGCCTCGAGAGGCAGTCGATTATGCTAGCCTCTTCTGGTTCTGCGATATTGCGTTGAGCTAGTTTGAGTCATTGGGTGTCGAGAGGTGAGGATGCTCTTCCGGTGTTTGGGAGGAGTTCACGAGGCCTTCATGGATCACTTTTGCCTCTGAGATGATCGAGCCACGTAGATAGATTCTTGACCTTGAAGCGGAATGAGAGGACTATCGAGAGTACAACACAGGTTTGACTCTTTGGTGAGCATGCGCACCATTGTAGGCGACATGGCGGGGAGTTCATCGTTATGTGATGGGGCTAGGCCGTCATATGATTCTTGCATGCTTGGGGTGGCTCTTGGCCGGTATGGATATTGCGGAGATGCGAGCCTATGCGCGAGGATAGAGGGCGAGAGAGGAGGATTAAGCTTGACTCGGCCCGGCCGAGAGGCGAGGCAGCGAGGTCTCAAAGGCGGTTTCGAGGCGGACAACCTCAGCGATAGACTAGGTCCACATTTCAGCCCGGCCTGAGTGCTCCTTCTCGATTTTTACGCGGGAGTCCGATCGGCCGGGTCATTCGGGAAGCGGTCGGGGCTTGGGGTTTGAGGCGGCGGCCGTCGTCGAGACCACCCACGTCTCGGTGTGCTCGTGCGGTAGATCTCACCGGCGAGTGTCGTGTTCCTTGAAGCTTGTTACTCTTGTGGCGGTGGGCCATTTGAAGAAGGCTGTCCGAGGCGGCGTGGGTGGTATGGTGTGGCCGGCGGATCGATTGTTAGGTGTCTTCTTCTTACGTGGTTATGCGCCGGGGCGGGGTGTTCCGCGGACGGCGGGCGCGGCGGTCGTGGTGGTGGTTCGATTCAAGCGGTCCACAGAGCGCATTTATTCCTTGACCTCGAGATCGGGAGGCTTCCACGGCGTCGTCACAGGTACATTATTGATTTCATGATGTGACGTATATGCTTTGATAGATCCGGGTTCTACCTTGTCCTATGTGTCCCCTCTTATTGCGGGTAGAATCGGGATAGAGCCGGTGTCGATAGAGCCTTTTGAGGTAGCTCGCGATTGGTGATTTGGTGTTAGGCGGCGGGTGTATAGAGGTTGTCAGATGTTTATTCTGATCATCGGACCACTTGCGGACTTGATAGAGTTGGAGATGTGATTTTGATGTCATTATGGGTATGGGTAGTTTGCTTCTTGTTATGCCAAGCGTTGGCTGAGACGAGTTGAGTGGGTTCTATTTCAGTGAGCGATTATCAGTGGAAGAGCGAGCGTCGTAGAGGTAGGTTTATTTCCTACCTCAAGGCTAGGAAGATGATGCAGAAAAGGTACATCTATCATCTGGTTCGGGTATTCGATCAAGAGGCTGAGGTGCCAGTTCTTCAGTCAGTACCAGTGGTTAGGGAGTTTCCAGATGTGTTCCCAGACGATCTTCCGGGTATCCCTCCTAAGAGGGAGATTGAGTTTTGTATTGATACGTTCCAATACACTCGACCTATTTCTATTCCGCCATCTGAGGATGGCTTTCTTTGAGTTGAGGAGTGAAGGACCAGGTGAAAGATTTCTTTGGAAAAGGGCTTTGCTCGGACCTAGTGTTTCTTTACAGGGGGCGCCGGTTTTGTTTGTGAAGAAGAAGGATGGGGCCAGCTGTATGTGTGTTGATTCTGACGGTGAATAAGGTAACCATCAGAATAGGTACCCACTCCCGGGATTGATGACTTGTTTGACTAGTTGCGAGTGCGAGTGTTTCTCAAGATAGACTGCTGATGCAGTTATCATCAGTGCGAGTTCGAGAGGTAGATATCCATGGCATTGCATTCGGGACCGGTATGGGCACTATGAGTTCGGGGTGATGTCTTCCGGTTTGACCAAGCGCTCGGTGGTATTTATGGATCGATGAACGGTGTTCAAGCCATTTTGGATACATTTGTGATAGTATTCATTGATGACATCTGGTTTATTCGCGTCTGAGCGAGGATCATGCGGATCACGAGGGCGGTGCCAGGGTCCTCGGGCCGGCAATTATTGTCGCCAAGTTCTCCAAGTGTGAGTTTTGGTTGGCCTCGGTGGCATTCTTGGGGCACATTATTGGGTGATTGTGTTCGGTGGATCGACAAAGATTGAAGCGATCAGTCTTGGCGAGACCTCTACTCCGGCCAAGTGCGAAATTTCTTAGAAGTGACAGGTTATTATCTTAGGTTTGTGGAAGCGGTTGCTTGATTTGTGCAGATTGACTAGAGTGACTCGGAAAGCGGCTAAGTTCGATGGAAAGAGTCTTGCGAGAAGGGCTTCCGATTCTTTGAAGGAAAGGTTGGCAGCGGCTCGGTTCTTACTCTTCACGAGGGTTAGGCAGTGCGTGATCTATTGTGATGCCTCGGGTATTGGGCTGGGTGTGTTTTGATGCATCACGGCAAGGTTCTATGCTTCCCGCGATTCTGGAAGCATGAGAGAATTTCCTACCCGCGACTTAGAGTTGGTGCGATTATTCATGCCTTGAAGATTTGGAGACATTATTTATATGGGGTTCATGTGGATATTCATCAGACCACAAGAGCCTCCGTATATCTTGAGCGAGAGGAGGCGAACTTGCGGCGAGGCGGTGGTTAGAGTTGTTGAAAGATTATGATGTTGATATTCTATACCATCAGGAAATCCAGCGTAGTTGATGATGCCTTGAGTCGTAGATCGATGAAGTGCAGCCAGTGCGGCCGGAGAGGCGGGACATGGTCGTCGGATCCACCGACTAGCGAGCCTTGGGGTTGATTGATCGATACTAATGATAGTAAGTGCGGGTTCGTGAGGTTGCGAGTCTTCTATCGTTGATGAGGTGAAGAAGCGGCAGTTTGAGGACCCGGTGTTAGTGCGGTATCGAGATGCATCTCTTGGGAGGAGAAGAGTCTATTGAGTGGCGCTGATGGGGTGCTAAGATTTGAGGGCGATTGTGTGTTCCCGATGTAGCGAGGACCGTCGGATTGCAGGAGAGGCACACGGTGCTCGTTATTCAATTCATCGGGGTTGACCAAGATGTACCATGACCTCGGATGTATGTATTGGTGGGATGGCACGAAGAGGGCGTGGCGGTTTTGTTGCCTGATGTCTAATTGCGGCGAGTCAGGTCGAGCACGAGAGGCCTAGTGGGCTATTGCGAGCTATTGAGATTACGACATAGAAGTGGGAGGTGATCAACATAGACTTTGTTCTGAGGTTACCTCGTACTCGGAGGAAATGCGACTCCATTTGGGTTATTGTTGTGGTGTGAAATCAGCCCACTTCCTTCGGTCGGGACGGCGTGTTGGTGAGGACTACGCCAGATTGTATATCAGAGAGATCGTGAGACTGCACGGAGTCCCTGTGTCGATTATATCATATAGAGGAGCCCATTTCTGGCTAACCGGAGGTCTTTCGGAAGGATTAGGGACAGGTGAGTCTCGGTCTGGCGTTTCATACTCATCTTGAGCGGGCGCATAGCGTACTATCCGGACAACGAGGATATCTTTGCGAGCTGCGTGATTGATTCGAGGGTAGGCTGGGAGGATCATTTGCCTCTTGTAGGTTGCTTATAACAACGGCTACCATTCCGATATCTGAGATGGCGCCATCGAGGCATTGTATGGCGGAAATGTAGGTCGATTGGTTGGTTCGGCGTGGGCGAGTGCGATTAGTTGGCGGACTTGGTTGTGGTGTGGATAAGGTGAAGCTTATCCGGGAGAGGCTAGCAGCTCAGAGTCGGCAGAAGTCATATGCGGATAATCGGCGTCGGTATTTGGAGTTTCAGGTAGACGATTTGCTTAAATGCTATTATGTGGCCATGTGTGGCATTATTGGTATGTCGGGATTGTGAAAGGAAACTATGTCGCCAATTATATGTTTGACTCCGAAAGAACATTCGGGGACGAATGTTTCTAAGGGGGGAAGAATGTTTACCCCGTAATTGCAGGACATGTTTTAAGAACGTACGTAAGAATCGCAAATGTTAAGATTAGAGACTTGTAAAAAAAGTTATCGAAATTATGAAATTGTCGGAAAACCAAATATTGTGACGAATGGGAGGGAGACACATGTCACCCCCCCTTAAGTAGCCTTGGACGAAAATAGCATGGCCAAAAGGGTCATTTGGCCATTGTTAGGATGACAAAGTCTTGCAAGTTGAGGAGCTTGATAATAATGACTTAGTCAATGGGGCCACATGTCTTGATATTTAAAAGAACCTCATCAAAGCCTCACATTTGTACACATCTTGACCCTCCATTGTGCTATATAGTAGTACTAGTAGCAAGACTAACTTCTACACTTAGAAAAAATTTCAAGAAAATTGAAGAACTCCCTTAGGAGCTCTCGGGTTCACTATCCAAAGAAAGAAATTTTTTTTTGTTGTCCTTTAAGCTCCACACTTTAAACCAAGGTTCATGAGGGTAATGTAAGGGTATCTCAATAGAAATATCCCGGAAAAATAGTGTTTCGTATTAGTCGCAAGGTGAAAACCTAGTTGCTTTTCTAGGTTTTGTTTGGAAGATTAAAGGAAAGTTTTTTGTGATATTCTAAGGGTCTCAAGTGGCGGATTGAAGTGTCAAGAAGAGGCTCTAAGTTGCTAGGGAGCTACTTCGAATTTGATGTTGGACTAAGACTCGTTAAGGTAATAATCTTGTCTCTTAAAGTGTTACAAGATTATATATTGTTGTTAGCCTTACATGTTTGCTAGCATGAAGTATATGTGTTGAAGATTTATAAGTGTTATGGATTGTTGTAGCCTAAAATACGAAATGACATATAAGCCATTTGAAGTTGAATTACAATTTGGTCATTAATTAGAATCGTCGCATGTTACTTACTTGAAGATTGTAGTAGTTATAATCGATTGCGACTTGATATCATGTTATACTAAACAACTTGGATGAAAAGGAAATTGGATAAGAAATGGGTGTTATTGTATCTCAAGTTGCCGAATTGGCCTAGTAGGTTGTACTAGTTTGTATCTCAAGTTGCCGAATTGGCCTAGTAGGTGGTACTAGTTTGATATCCGAAATGTAATTTAAGCCATGTGAAGTTGGATTACAAATTGGTCGTTTAGTAGAATCGTCGCATGTTACTTACTTGAAGATTATAGTAGTATAATCGATTGCGACTTGATATCATGTTATGCTAACAACTTGGATTGAAATGGAAATTGGATAATAATTGGTATTGTTGCATCTCAATGTGGCCGAAATTGGACTAGTAGTTTGTGTTAGTTTGATATCGTTTGTGGGGCGGAATTTTACACGTCTAGTAGGCGTGTAATCCCCTATTGTTAATTACATTGTTGGGCATTAAATGTGGCGTGTTTGGTTATTGAATTCGGCCTTGAAAAAGGTGACAAAGTATGTAGAAACAAAGGAGGTGCTGTTCGATTTTCCGTAGAATTTAGTGACTTTGCACTTATAATATTCTACGTTTGGAGTAAGATGTTAATAGACGTATTATGGACTTTATAGGTTGACGTACTACGGGCGGGATATTGCACTTGGCAAGTGGATTGACCCGAAGAGGTATGTAGAACTTTCTTATCTCTTGAGCATGAATAGTTGCACGTATATAGTACGGTAGACGTACAAGACCTTGATATCCTTTACTTGTTTTAAGAATAGCCAAGTTGTGTGAGTTAGGACATTAACTCACTTCTTTAAAAGTATTAAGGATGTCTTAAGTTTTTAAAGTTAAGGGACTTGAAGTGTTTTAAAGTATATGATACTTGTTTCGTTTTAAATGTATAAGTCCCTTGGATAGGAAATTGTAATTGGCTAAGGTATAAAGTTAATATAACGACTTTATGGGAAGTTGGTTATATTAGCTTTATGGAAAGATAACAAGAGAGATTTACTATAAGTAAAATGAATAAGGATAAATGACTTGAATTAATGAAAGGCAAATTGATTTTAAGGCATCAATTGCCTAAGGTTTTAAAAGAAAAGAAGTCACTTGATTTAGAAGCCTAATTTTATTTCTAAAGGTATTGTGACTTGTCTTGAAAAGTAATTGTGACTTGATACTACGGTTATTAGTAACTTGGAAGTTTTATATGAAAAAATGTCATTTTTAAAAGAGTGGAAGTATGTAGTACTTTGGGTTAAATTCCCGGATTTTTATAAAGACATGTTAGTGCCTTAAGTAAACTAAAATGAGAGTGTATATGAACAAGACAAATAAGAAGTTAGGGGATTTCTTAACTTGCTTATATATTGTATGATAGGCCGGTAGTGCTTATGTTATATATGATAAGCCGGTAGTGCTTATGGTATGTATGATAGCCGGTTTGTGATAGTGGTATATTATTCATTACGGGGTCATTCCCCGGGTTTGTGGCATTTGCATATTCCGTGGATTTGCTACCCATGATGCGAGGAATACCTCATGCGGGTCCGTAAGGGCTTATGCGGGTGAAATAGTCCCATGCGGGCGGATCAGTCTATCACGAGGAATGCCTCATGCGGGTCTACACGACTACGGGAGGATCTGACTATCACGAGGAATACCTCATGCGGGTCCACACGACCCGTGCGGGTGAAATAGTCCCAGGAGTAGGATTGCTTAATGATACTGCGGGCGGGTGGTCCTGTTTTGATCGTGAGCTTCCTATTTTAATGTTGTAAGTATACTTTTATTTACTCTCATTGTTAGTAAGGCACAGTGTATTGTAAGTTGATTATCATACATGTCTCCGGCTTTGTTTTAGACTTATGATGTAATTACAGTATTTTCCAGTTTTACATACTTAGTACATATTGTGTCTTGACCCCTTCATCGGGCTGCGTTAAATCTGCTTGGTAGGGGTAGCGGTGGTGGATCCTCGTTCTTAGGATCAGCGATCAGTGTCGAAGCTCTATTTCTCGGAAGCTTGTCTTTTAGTACGATTTTCCACGATGTTGTAGATTTTATGTACATTCGGGGTATGGCGAGCCTGTCACGCTTACAGTTGTTATTCTAAGTGCAGTAGTCGCATTAGTAGTTTGAAATGTAAACGAGTTATCTTGTTTTACTTTCGATATGTATATTTTATGGAAGCGGCCTTATCGGTTGGCAGTGATGTTTATTGTCTAAACATGTTATATGTTGTGTATGTTTATTTGTTATTCTCGATGTATACGAGCAGGTGCGGGTAGGGCACGATCGCGGCCGGTCGGGTCGTGACATATTGACATAACGCGGTTGATTTCATAATTGATGTAGTATAGTGATGCGGTGATATGGTGATCTGATGATACGGTGATCTGATGATACATTAGTGCGGTGGTACAACGATACAAGCTACAGTTGGCTCTTATTTTATATGACACGGTTGGATCTGGTATTTGATTATTTTACTTGTCCCTGTCATTTCTTGGCCAGCCATGATTTTAAATACTGTACTTTATTTCCGTTCCATACTTAGTACTTGTTGTACTAACCCCGCCGAGCTGCGTTCATGTCGCGAGATAGGTACTCGATTGGGTGATCATGACTTAGGATCTCGCTCGGCTATTATTGAGATAGCTCGCTATTAGGAGCATGTCATTTTAGTGCGAGTTTTATGTACATTCATGGATGCAGCGGGGCCTTGTCGTCACGAGTTGTTGTCCAAACTCTTAGAAGTGCATGTATTCATATGTGAAATTTGGTGGCATGAGTTGTATTTATATTGTTGTACAGTTGTAGTCCCATTCGGGTGCTATATATTATGGCAGCCTTGACGGCTTTGCCATTGTTTTAAAAAATAATGAGTGTTATTTAGCTTCCGCGAGTTACTTGTGTTATGCGGTAGATGGGTGCCCGGTAGGGTGCCGTTCGCGGGCGAGTTCGAGGCATGTGTCACGACCCGACCCGGTGGCGGCGGTGCCCACAGGCACCCCTATAAATATCGTCAAAGAATAGTAGCGGAGCATCACATCTGACTCAAAAAGTACAAGTCATGAAATATCAACAGGCTAGCCGATAAGGCCACCTTCCAAAATATATACATAACCCAAAAAGCAGTCACATCTCCTTTTTTTTTATAACAACCCAATCCACAAGATATGACTACAGACCTCTAAGAATTTACATAACAACTGTTATGGGACAGGGCCCCGCCATACCCCTGAATGTACATAAATCTACAGCATCGGAAAGCGATGCCAAAAGACAAGCCTCGGAGAAATGGAGCCTTCGACAGCGATCGGTGATCCTAGAGTGAGGATCCACAACTGCTTATCCTACTGTGGCATGAGCGGCCCAGGAAGAAGTCGATGCTGTGATGTACCAAGTATGTAAAACTGAAAGTACTGAAATGAAATCATATAATATAAAATAAAGCTGGAGACATGTATGATAACCCAAATAACAGTACATTGTGCCTTACTAATTGTTACACCCCGTAATTCCAGGATATGTTTAAGAGAAGGTACGTAAGGAAACAAGACTTAAAAAATTGAACGAAAGAAAGAATTGTTTTCCAAGGAAAAATCTTCCAACCTCGGGAAGGAAAAATTGTTCGTTAATGAGAATTGGGTTCTCAGAACTTTTTATTTGAGACTGTTAGAATTTATCAGAATTATGGAATTCTATTTTCATAGTTGGATACATGGAGCCCACCTGGGAAATTTTACGTTTTTGTGGGGCCCACGAGGTTTCCGGTATTTTGACCAATTATGGAAATTTCGGGAAATGAAATATTTTATACCAATGGTAGGGCGACATGTGTCACCCTCCACTAGGGGTGCACAATTTTGGTCGGTCGGACCGAATTTTTAATTTTTTTATAATATATATAATTTATATAATTCCTAATATATATAATATATTTAATATATATAATTCTAATATATATAATATATATAATTCCTAATTTTCTAAATTCCTAATATATATAATTTCTAATATATATAATATATATAATATATATAATTCCTAATTTTCTAAATTCCTAATATATAATATATATATAATTAGAATTGGGTTAGGGCGTTTTATTTTAAAATTGAATTACCAATCTGAAATTGACATTCTCGGGGCGGTGCCACGAAATTTTCGTTGAAATCTATTGTACATCATGAATATTTAGATTTGAAAATGGGAAAAAGCATGCGATTTGGGAAAAGAGAAATTGAGGGGCAAGATGGGCGTTTTTGGAGAAATCGGACGAATCAAACCGCTTATGCGGTTTGGCCACCCCGTGTCGAAAAATCGCGAAATCAAAAAAAAATTAGGTAAAGCGGACGTCCAGCGCAAAGTTATGGCCGTATAAAGTTTGATCAATTCTGACCTATATTTCATATGTCAATACGTCAGGGGCTGGCGGGGACCGGGAGGGCTGCACAGGGGTGGGGGCTGCACAGGGTGGGGCTGAGGGTGGGGGCTGGGGGGCTGGTGAGGGGGATTTGGGGGTGGGTGGGGCTGGGAGTGGGGCTGCACAGGGAGGGATTCGGTCCTCAGTCGATTGGCCGGGCCGGACCAAAATTGACCGGGCCGGGCCAGAAATTGTCCGGTCTTGATCGGAGAATCAAGATCGGTCTTGATCCGTCCGGTTGATCGGTCGATCGATCGACCACTGTGCACCCTACCCTCCACATGGGCTTGTTGGATGAATAAAAATGGACCAAGTCAACTAGAAAAGTGGAGCTTGACATTATTGACCCAAATCCTAGCCATCCATATATTTTAATCCTAGTCATTGGTTGTAGTATATATCCACGCTACTAGTGCAGACTAAACAAATTCCACGCAGAGAAAAATTGAAATCTTATGCACATTAGGAGCTCTCGGCTAAGATAAGGAAGAAGAAGAAAAATTTAGTTTGTGGTTCAATAATCCCGATACTTTAAACCAAGGTTCTAGGATTATTACAAGGATATCTCGATAGAAAAATCCCGGAAAAACTACGTTTTTCGTTAGTCATGAGTGAAAACCTAAGGTGTTCTTCAACTTTGAAGTTGGAAATGGAAGAGGAGTTCTTCACGACTTCTTAGGATTGCAAATAGCGGATTGGAGCGTCGAAGAAGAGTTAAAGTTGCTAAGGATCGACTTTGAATCTTGGATTGGATTTGGGCTTTTGAGGTATACATCTTAAATCTTACTATTGTGATTGAAGATTTCATGTTATGATAAGTTAGAAATGATCATGTAATATATATTATGAAGATTGATAAGTGTTATGAAATTTTGGAAGCCTAAATCCGAAAATTTCATGTTAGCCATTAAGATTGTAATTCAATTTAATTGTTAGTTATGATAAATCGCGTGTTATAGAAAGAAGGGATTATAGTTTTTATAATCGTTTGAGGCTATATAACATGTTAGAATTAAAAATTTGGATTTAAAAGGAATTGGAATGAACTTTATGTTGTTACACATTTTGAGCTGAGAATTCGCCTTAATTTTTGGACAGTTTCGTATTAATTGTGGGGCAGAATTTTACACATCCTGTTAAGGCGTGTAATCCCCTTTGGTTAGCTGAATTGTTGAGCCTTAAATGTGGCATGTTGGTTATTGATTTCGGGCCTTGGAAAAATGTGGAAAAGTACGTAGAAACAAAGGAAGTGTTTCCCAAATTTCTGTAGAATAAGAGACCTAGCACTTAGTATTATTCCACGTTGATAAGCTAGGATTTGATAGACATGTTATGATTACTATAGGTTGAAGTACTACGTATAGCGTATTCTACTTGAAGGGTGGAATAACTAACAAGGTTGAAGTATTTTGGAGCATTTTGCTACTTGTCGATAGTCGTCGCGAGGTATGTGAACCTCTTCCTTCTTTTGGCATGTTCTATGTGTGAAATATACATGTGGTGTTATTTCATGATTCCTTCTACTCTTAGAAGTTAAGAGGTACGTATGTTGATTTACTCTATGTAAAAGGTATGTCTAAGTTATCCTAAGTTCTTACCAAGTCTTATGGGGGATGTTGGTAAGAGTTGTTAGGAAGTATGTGCAGTCGAGGTGACTTTGCTAATTTACTGCACTAATGAAAATAAGTATCGAACAAGCCATTGCAACGTTAATAAAAAAAATGTATCGACAATCAATTATACTAAAATGAGTAGAATTCTCCATCTGCATAGAAACTAAGATAAGACAAAATTGTATTACATTTTCTAGATCATTTGCTTTAATAAGATCGCTATAAGCAGTATAACCTATTCATAACTCATAAAAGTATCGTTACTTAATTTAAAGAGTTTATGTTATGAAGTTTTCAGACTATGAACCTTGAATTCTTAAAAGGTTAAGAGACTTTATTTTTCAAGTTATGGGACTTGATTCTTAAAGGAAGGAAAGACTTAATTTAAAAAGTATGGTTTTCATGATTTATTTCAAAAGTTAAGAGGCTTGATTTCAAAAGAGAATGTAACATGAGTTTTACAAATATATAGTACGGTGGACGTACGAGTTTTAAAGGAATTTGACTTCAGTTTGATATCATTGCCTTAATCTAAGAATGTCTAAGTTTGGTTGAGTTAGAGAATTAACTCACTTGTCTTTAAAAGATGAAACTGTCTTAATTGTCTAAAACATAAAGAGTTATAATGACTTTATGGAAAGTTAGTTATAACGGCTTCATGGAAAGTTAAAAGAAGGGTCTACTCTAATAAGGTAAACAAAAGGTAAATGACTTGAAATGAAGAAGGGTAATTGGATTTAAATGCATCAATTGATTAAATATTTTAAAGTGAAAATCACTTGGTTTAGAAGCCTAAAAATGTATTTCTAAAAGTATAGTGACTTGTTTTGAAATGTAGACAAGCCTTGATACTACGGGTGTTAGTATCTTGGGGGTTTTATACGAGAAAGAGTCATCTTTGAAAGGATAAATGTACGTAGTACTTTAGGTTAAATTCTCGGATTTTTGATGACATGATAGTGCCTTAAGTTGAATAAAATGAGAGTGCATGTTAATTAAGTCTAATAAGAAGTTAGGAGATTTCTTAACTTGCTTATGATATTTATGATAGGTCGGTAGTTCTTATGTTGTGATATTTATGATAAGCCAGTGGTGCTTATGTTGTTATGTATGATAGCCGGTTGTGCTAGTGTTATGTTATTCTTGCGGGGTAAACCCCCGGGTTACTACTTATTCCATGGATTTTCTACCCATGATGCGAGTGCGGAGTTTGTACTCATTGCGGGTCCACAAGACCTATGCGGGTGAAATAGTCCCAGGAGTAGGATTGCCAAATGATATTATGGGCGGGTGGCCCTAATTTGATCATAAGCTTCCTATTTTTATGCAGTATACCTTTATGGGCAGACTTATTGTTACACCCCGTAATTCCAGGACATGTGTTTAAGAGAATGTACGTGAGAAGATACGACCTTAAGATTGAAACGAAAGAAGGATTGCTTTTTCCTATGGAAAAATTATTTCGAGCCTCGGGAAGGAAAATTGTTCGTTAATGAGAATTGGGTTCCCGAATTTGTTATTTAAGACTTTTAGAATTTATCGGAATTATGGAATTTTATTTTCAGAGTTGGATACGTGGGGCCCACCCGAGGAATTTTACGTTTTTTGGGGGCCCGAGGTTTCGATATTTTGACCAATTAAGGAAATTTGGAAGCGAAATATTTTAGACGATGGAAGGCGACGCGTGTCGACCTCGCGTGGACTTGTTGGATGAAGAATAATGGACCGAGTCAAAGTCGACTTAGCATTAGATAATTAACCACATCTTGTCCTCATAATTGTTTTGATCTAGACCGCCGTTGTAGTATATATCTATACTAGTGCAAGATGACTTCGTACTTAGAAAAATTTCAAGAACTTGTCTTGAAGAAAGAATGCTCGGCGAGGAGAAATTTTGAGAGAAAAATTTTGCAATCTTGTTCCATAATTCATAATACTTTAACGAGGTTTCTAAAGGGTATTACGGGGTTATCTCAATAGAAATATCCGGGAAAAAGCAGCGTTTTGGCGTTAGTCATGGCGAAAACCTAAGGTGTTCTTGACTTTGAAGATGAAACTTGAAGAGGAGTTCTTGTGAGCTTAGGAGTGCTTGGAGCGGATTGGAACATAAGAAGAGGAGCTAAAAGTTGCTAAGGATAATTGGGAAATGACGAGCTGTCTGATAGGGTAGTGAACCCTTAAGAAGTCATGTTAAGGAACTTAATGGAATGCCATGTTAATAGATTAAGCTATGTGGTAGGCTTAAGAGAATTGTACGGATGAGATCCGTATGGAGTAAGTAATGGTTGTTGTGATCAAGACAACACGATTATGGTATTATGAGAAGTTATTGTACCCGTTTACGGGGGGACTGGTAAGGTAGGCTTGGAGCATGGAAATTGCGAGCCTAAGAATATTGATAACCGCCGAGACCTTAGGTATATAAGGCCTTCTCGGGCAATAAGATTTTATTCAGACTAAGGGTAAGAGTTAAGTACGACAGTTGGTCGGGTTGAGGACCTATTACGGGTCGCCTCATAGCTTGAAATGGAGTGAGATGAGTTGGTAGTAGTTACGCTACGTGACAGGGTCACGAGGGTGCAAGGCCTAAGTCTAGTTAATTGTTTTACGGGTTTGTGGACGCGTTCCACCGGAACCAGGCCGTGAGAGTCGGAAATGACCTTATATTATTTAATAGAGTGACTCCAAATATTGGAGGCCAGAATCGGTATGGTGGTTATGTAAGTATGCTAGTATAAGTTGGAGTTCTGAAAGAATACACCCGATGAAAGTGTAGAATCGCCGATTGGTTGGTTCAGCGTGGCGAGTTCGGATAATTGGCGGACTTGATTCGTGAGTGTGGATAAAGCGAAGATTATCCGGAAAGATTATTAGTAAGCTCGAGTCGTGAAACTTTATGCAGATGAACGACGTCGACACTTGGAGTTCAAGTTGACGTTTTAGTATAAATATTGTTATGTGGCCATGGGTGACATATTTTTGTATGAAGGGTGTAGTAGAAGGAGACTGTGTCGCTATCTTATTAGATTGGACTCCGAAAGAACATTCGGGGACGAATGTTTTCTAAGGGGGGAAGAATGTTACACCCCGTAATTCCAGGACATGTGTTTAAGAGAATGTATGTGAGAAGATACGACATTAAGATTGAAACGAAAGAAGGATTGCTTTTTCCTACGGAAAAATTATTTCGAGCCTCGGGAAGGAAAATTGTTCGTTAATGAGAATTGGGTTCCCGAATTTGTTATTTAAGACTTTTAGAATTTATCGGAATTATGGAATTTTATTTTCAGAGTTGGATACGTGGGGCCCACCCGAAGAATTTTACGTTTTTGTGGGACCCACGAGGTTTCCGATATTTTGACCAATTATGAAAATTTCGGGAAACGAAATATTTTAGACCAATGAGAGGGCGACACGTGTCACCCTCCACATGGGCTTGTTGGATGAAGAATAATGGACCAAGTCAAAGAGGTCAACTTAGCATGAGATAATTGACCACGTCTTGTACGATTGTTTTGATCTAGACCCTTCATTGTAGCATATATCCTATACTAGTGCAAGATGACTTCCATACTTAGAAAAAATTTCAAGAACTTGTCTTGAAGAAAGAATGGTCTCGGCCAAGGAGAATTTTGAGAGAAAAATTTTGCAATCTTGTTCCATAATTCACAATACTTTAACTTGAGGTTCTAAAGGGTATTACAAGGTTAACTCGATAGAAAGATCCGGAAAAAGCAGCGTTTTTCACGTTAGTATAATGAAAACCTAAGGTGTTCTTCAACTTTGAAGATGGAACCTGAAGAAGAGTTCTTCATGAGCTTCTAAGGAGTGCTTGGAGCGGATTGGAACATAAGAAGAGGAGCTAAAAGTTGCTAAGGATCGACTTTTAAGCTTGGATATTATTAGGGCTTATTGAGGTAAAATCTTCATCTTCTTAATGTAATTGAAGATTTCATGTTATAGTAGTTAATACATGAGCATGTGGTATATAGAATTAAGTTTGAAAATATTTGGATCATGTCGACATGTTAAAACCGAAAATGGACAATTTGGCCTTTAAGATTGTAATTCAATTTAGTTACTAGTTTAGTCGTCGCATGTTATCTAAAGAGTTGATTAAAGTGGTTATAATTGTTACAACTAGTTGTGACTATATGACATGTTAGACGTAACAACTTGGATTGAAAATGAATTGGATAAGACTTTGTAGTATGATACATTATAGCCGAGAATGACATGGAATTATTGGATTATTTTGTATTATTATGGGGAAGAATTTTACACGTCCTGTTAAGGCGTGTAATCCCATTTGGATAGCTGAATTGCTGGGCCTTAAATGTGGCATGTTTGGTTGTTAAATTCGGGCCTTGAAAAAGGTGGAAAAGTGCATAGAAAATGTTATACCCCGTATTTCCAGAGTATATCGTGGGGCGTCGTCACGACAATTTGAGACTTAAAGTTTGGCATAGGTTGAAATTTTGTACAACACGGTTAGAGTCATTTTTAAATGAAGCGTTTCTGAGAACTTGCGAAGGGAAAAATACGGCTATGTCGTTTTGTATTTTTTCGGATTTTTCGGCGGCGGAACATTTTGGGCCAGCGAGAGGTGACACTTGTCACCTCAGTGGGCGTTGGGTTAACCATTTCGGTCACGTCTCCTTGGCCGATTGGCCCCTTATTTTGTGCCTTGTTTTGGCCTTGTTTTGTGCCTTGTTTTGTGCCATGTTTTGTGGAGTAGGGGTTAGGGTGCACTTGGCTTGATCAAGGCCTTACACTTGCCTTGCACATGGCTTGATCTTGTCCGTTGGTTGGCCAGCTTCCCTATAAATACCCTCTCTTTGTTGAAGACTTCATCGTCAAATGTGTTCTAAGTCTTGCAATCCTTCCCTATCCTCTTGTTGTTCTCGTCCTAAGCCTTCCTCCCCTTTGGTGGCACTTGTGGCGAGAGGTTCCTCCACTCACAGTGGTGTGGCCGAGAGGTACCCACCTTGGTAGAAAGTTGTCTTCCAAGTGTTGTTATAATGCCCAAAATACCTTAGCCTTTACCTTGTTGTATTCCAAAGTTACCTCTATCGTAGAGCAGAAAATACTACCTTTTGTCCTTTTAGTCTCAAGCCAAACCACTAAGTAAATCTTCATGCGAGTTGGAGTATTTAAGTAGAAGTTGGTTAGAACTTCTAAGGGTTGTTTGGAGGCGGATTGGGCGCGGAGTAGGAGCTAAACCTTGCTCGAGTCGACATTATAACTTGGATAATTTTGGGCTTGTCGAGGTAAATATTCTTGTCCCTTATTGTAATTGGAGATTACATGTTGTAGGAATATATAGTTGAAGTATACTATATATCAGGCTGAACATTATTGTGCGTGATGTCTTTTGACTTAAGCCTGAATTTAAAGAAGAGAACTGAACTGTAATTACATAGGACTGTATTACAGTAGTCTTGTGTAGCATTGTTGTGTTGTAGAATTATACACGTCCGGTTAGACGTGCGAACCCCCCCTGGTTGGCTTGGTAGCCGACCTCGATAGAGGAGGAGATTTACGCTGTTGCGGGGGGGAGGTGCTGCCGAATTTTCTGTAGAATATTATACATGGAGATCTAGGATGTTAATAGGCGCCTTGTGGCCTCTATAGGTGGAAGTACTACGAGTAGCGTATTCTACTTGAAGAGTGGAAAAGGCTAGGCCAGATTCTGATCTTGTGGGCGTTTTGCTTATTATCGATAATCGTCGCGAGGTATGTGAACCTCTTCCTATCTGTTCTAGCATGATATGTGTATAACTATGTAGTGCGGTGAGCGTCATGCGTTTAATGTATTTGATTGGTTTGAAACATAAAGTGTTATAACGACTTTATGGGAAGTTGGTTATAACAGCTTTATGTAGGTAAGAAAATGCTTTGTGGTTTCAAAGGGTAACTAATTTGACTTATAACGGATTTGATGTGTAGTAATAAAGAACTTGAAGTGTTTCAAAAAGACCTTTTTGAAAGAAGAGTAATACTTGGCTTTGAAAACATAAGAGTTGTACTAGCTTTATGGGAAGTTAGGTATAACGTCTTAAGAGTGATAAAAAGAATGGTTTACTAATTTTTTTGAAGATAAGAGACTTGACTTAATTGGTATTGATATGAATTTTGTTATAAGTGTGAAACCTCATTCGTGAGTAATGAGTACTTGGTTTTAAAAGGAATAATGTTTCTTGATTTGGAAATCGAATGAGTATCGACAAACCAACGGCGTTAATAAAGGAAAATGTATTGAATAATGAAGTATGGTATTAAAACCGGTAGAAACCTCATCTGCATAGAAGCTAAGATGAGACAAAATGGTATTACATTTCCTAGATCATGGCTGCTTAATAAGATTGATTATAAACAAGAATAACCTACTCACATATAAGACATATGTTTCTCAAAACGTTTAAAGGAAAATTATGTTTTAAATGATTAAAACTATGAACTACGAAACCTTTTCTAAAATGAGAAACTTGAACATTTGAAATTAGGCAAACTTGAACGTTTGGAAAATAAGGTTGTTACTTGATTTTACAAAAGAAAGCATTTTGGTTTACTTAACAATGTTAGTCACTCTATTTTTTATACTACGGGTATCGGGTGACCTTTGTAAAAGAAATGGATCTTTAAAAGGAATTTAACGTACGTAGTACTTTAGGGTTAAAACCCGGACTTTGGCATAAAATGAAAGTACTTTGAGTTGTGTATAACTTGCCTATGATTGTTGTCGTGAAGCTTGCCTATGCTTGTTGTTGTGAAGCTTGCCTATGCTTGTTGTTGTGAGACTTGCCTATGCTTGTTGTGATAGCCTTTGTTGTATTTACGTACCGCGTCTCGATGGGGCGGTTGATTTGTTATGAGCGATTCTACGAGTCACGAGATGGCGAGGACGCGTATTCGTTCGATTCTGCAAGGTCACGAGATGGCGAGGACACGTATTTCATTTGATTATACAAGGTCCACGAGATGGCGAGGACACGTATTCCATCGATTATTCACGAGTCGCGGGATGGCGGACACGTATTTCATCTGGTTATCATACATGTCTCTGCTTTATATAGACTATTATGATTTCATTCTGATTTTCTGATTTCACATACTTGGTACTGTTATGACCTCGCCTCCGAAGTGCGTTCATCTGCGGTGGAAATGCATCGGTTGTGGATCCTCGCTCTTAGGATCCTGATTCGTGTCGGGAAGCCTCATTTCTTGGAGGCTTATCTTGTGGTATGTTACCACAGTCTATAGATTCTTATACATTCGGGGTATGGCGGGGCCTGTCCGTCATAGGCTTGTAAAAAATCTTAAGTGCATGCCTTTATTGTGGCGGGAGTTTGTAAAAGGATAATTGTTGGTATTTATGTATATATGATGAAAGCAAGCTATTTTGGTTGCTTTGTTTATTTATCTTGTCTCTTAATTCATGTTCATGTTTTTATTTCCGCTGATTTTCTACGATGTTGTATCACTAGGGTGCAGGTAAGGCACGATCACGGGCCAGGTTGGTCGTGACAAAAGTGGTATCGAGCGATTAGTCCTCGGAAAGTGTCTGACCGTGTCTAGTAAGTCTTGATTATCGGTGTGTTGTGCACCACATCTATGTCGAGAGGCTATAGGACATTTAGGATTGGTTTCCATTCTTCTCATTACGAGATCGTGCCACTGAAGTGTGATAAGTTGGACCCTGGCGTATTCCTTTCCTTTACGATTATGCCTCGCGTAAAACCTTGAGCCCGGATGGGCAAGCGATCGAGGAGCTGTTAGTGAATCTGAGAGAATGCAGCGCGAGCGTCGATGCACGAGAGCAGTGCTTCCGGCAGCGAGTTTCGCGGCCCGCCGGCCTTGTGAGTTTAGAGCGCGGCGGTGGCTGCTGAGACTCTGATACACGAGCCTCGGTCCCGGCTGGAAGCGGATGAAATAAGTACAAGGAGATGGCGATTCTGGCGAGTCGTGGCGAATATGAGATAATTTGGATCACGCGATTCCGGCCCAATGCACCGTAGTTCACCGGCCGAGCGGTTTGAGGCTACGGGACTTTACGAGTTGTAGCCCGATGTTACATGGATCGAGGCGAGATGACCCTCGGGAGTTTATCAAGCGACTCTGACGGATCATGAGTGATCGAGTCTCGAGCGAGTCGGTGGTATTGGGTTCGCATCAGTGCGTGATCTGCGATTGGTAGTTTGATTCGTGGGAGTTGTCGGGAAGAGCATGCAGCTTCCGGCCGTTTGGGGCGAGTTCTCAAGGGCTTTTCTTGCACATTTCTTGCCCCCAAATGAGAGGCTCGGGCGATAGATTTTTGGCGTTGAGCGGGGCAGGCGGGCCAGTTAGAAGTACAATGTGGAGTTCGACTCATTAGCTCGGTATGTTCCGTGGTAGGCGATATGGAGGGCAGTACCGCTACGTCACGGGATGGATGATTACTTAGCGAGGCTTATGCGGTGTAGCTCTTGGTAGGGCATGGACATTGCCGCGTCAAGCTCATGCACTAGGATGTGAGGCACGCAGAGGTCGGCGAATGACGAATCGGCGAAGAGGGCGAACAAGCGGTCGCTGGTAACTTTCGAGCGGACCGCCTCAGCGATCTAGTTATGTACCTCCACGATGAGTGGTCCCCACGATCGTCGGGGCGTTCGAGGTATTCGGGGCTGAGTGAGCTCGGGGCTTAGTTCCGAGATATACATGGGTTCTAGCGATCGGGTTGAGTTTTCCTCGGTGTGCGATGTGGCGAGCGTCATCGAGAATGTCGTCTTTTTTTGGTGCTTGTTTTCTGCGGCCGTCGAGGGCCATATGACGTCCTAGTAGGAAGGATGCAAGCAGAATGACTCGACTACGGGTCGATGGCGAGTTCATCACGCCTACGGTATACGCCTGCGGTGAGCTTATGATTAGAGTGGAGCGGTAGATTCAGGTATATCCTTAACCCTCTAGAGTTTTGTATGCTTGTTGATGATGTGTTTAGTGTTATGTTCGGATAACTTCGTGCTAAAATGTGATTCAGAAACGTGGTTAGTTGGAAGGATAAGTATGGGGGCATGGTAAGTGTGAACCTTAGACTATGTCACGATTGAGACCTTAGAGGTAATGTCGTCTTGAGTAAAAGATTTATTTCATGTTTGACCCTTATCAGAGTAAGTAGTACGTGGGAATTATTTGTGTGATAAGTCCATGGGTAGTGTGAAATGGAAGTGGTAGCTTTCTGACTTGATTAGGTAAGATTGTTCCGTTTAGAGCAAGTGTCGCGCGATTGTGGAGTCGGGTTGATGGCGCTCGCGAGTCGACCCGTGGCGGTTTTGGGTGGGGTCGATTACAGGTAGTCCGCGGTGGTAGGGTCCGCGAGGGTGCTAGGCCCAAGTTTAGGCGACCATCGTATGAGTTCGTGGATGTGTTCGACCAGAATCGTTCGTGAAGGCGGAGATGGCCTTAGGGGATACGGCTAGTAAGATGACCAAGTTTGGAGGTAGTGACTCCACGGTTTGAAGCAGGCGATGGTGAAGTATGGCACGTCTGAGTGACACTAGAACCTCAAGGACCGCATGCGATTCGGTACCATTTGTTGGGTCGCGGGTGACACTAGAACCTCGCGGCAAAGTGACAAAAGTGGTATCGCCGACGAGTAAGGAAGGAAGAAGCGTGTGTTATTTCGTGGCCAAGGCGTGGCGTTGGCAACTTGTTAGAGGAACTTTATCGTTATCCGACTTGAGAAGGAACATTCGGGACGAATGTTTCTAAGGAGGAGAATGTTATACCCGTATTTCCGAGTATATACGTGGGGCGTCGTCACGACAATTTGAGACTTAAAGTTTGGCATAGGTTCGAAATTTTGTGCACAACACCCGGTTAGAGTCGTTTTTAGACGAAAAGTTTTAAAGAACATTCGAAGGGAAAAATACGGCTATGTCGTTTTGTATTTTTGCGGATTTTTCCGGCGGCGGAACATTTTTGGGCCAACGAGAGGTGACACTTGTCACCTCAGTGGGCGTTAGGTTAACCCATTTAGGTCGCGTCTCCTTGGCCGATTGGCCCATTATTTTGTGCCTTGTTTTTGCCTTGTTTTGAGCCTTGTTTTGTGCCATGTTTTGTGGAGTAGGGGTTAGAGTTCAATTGGCTTGATCAATGCCTTACACTTGCCTTGCACATGGCTTGATCTTGTCCATTGGTTGGCCAGCTTCCTATAAATACCCCTCCCTTTGTTGAAGACTTCATCATCCAAATGTGTTCTAAGTCTTGCAATCCTTCCCCTCTCCTCTTGTTGTTCTCGTCCTAAGCCTTCCCCCCCTCCCCCTTTGAGTGGCCTTGTGGCCGAGAGGTTCCCCTCCCCCTACTAGTTGTGTGGCCGATAGGTACCACCCCCCCTTGGTAGAAAGTTGTCTTCCAAGTGTTGTTATAATGCCCAAAATACCTTAGCCTTTACCTTGTTGTATTCCAAAAGTTACCTCTATACGTAGAGCCCGGAAATACTACCTTTTGTCCTTTTAGTCTCAAACCGAAACCCTAAGTAAATCTTCATAGCGAGTTGGAGTATTTAAGTAGAAGTTGGTTAGAACTTCTAAGGGTTGTTTGGAGCGGATTGGAGCGCACGGAGTAGGAGCTAAACCTTGCTCAGGGTCGACATTATAACTTGGATAATTTTGGGCTTGTCGAGGTAAATATTCTTGTCCCCTTATTGTAATTGGAGATTACATGTTGTAGGAATATATAGTTGAAGTATACTATATATCGAACTGAACATTATTGTGCGGCAATGTCTTTTGACTTAAGCCTGAATTTAAAGAAGAGAAGCTGTAATTACATGGGTGTATTCTGGGACTTGTGTAGCATTGCTGTGTTGTAGAATTATACATGTCACGACCCGTTCCGGGGCCCGTGACTGGTGCCTTACCCGGGCACCCAAGTAGTCATACATCAGAGAAATCAGCGGAACATAAAAATAAAACATGAAACAACTGTAAAATGAGACACATTTTATCTGAGAGAAAATCGCCTTTCGGCATATATATAAAACTAAAACTTGAACAGTTTAATCCTTTTTACAACCACACTTGTGATTACTACTGGACCTCTAAGATTTACAACAACTATGGCCGGACGGGGCCGCCATACCACAGAATGTACAAGAACCTACAACTCGAGGAACACATACCAAAAGATAAGCCTCAGGAAGGCGGAGCTTCCGTCTGTTGAAGGGTGATCCTAGCGGGGATCGGCGACGATGTACTTACTGCGGCATGAGCGGCCCCGAAGAGAGTCGATCTACAGTACCAAGTATGTGGCCCGAAAATCTGCGATTAAATCATAACAGTCTATATAAAGCATGAGACATGTATGATAACCAAAATACAGTTCACGATAAACAAGCAGTCATGTAAGTCAGGGACTCACGCCCTCAAAGTCGTCACTCAAATATAACTATGAGTCTCACGCCCACAACATCAATCATGTTCGCATCATGGCCACATGCCCCCGGAATTCTGCATCGGTGTAGACATGTCCATGATGCAACAATAATAATAACAATCGCGTGGCCACGTGCCGGATTCTGCGCCGGTGTAGACATGTCCATATAACATCAACAATGATATATCGGGTGATCAACCACGCGCGTAGCCACATGCCCCGGAGTCTGCATCGGTGTAGACATGTCCATGTAACCACAGTAATAATATATCGGGTAATCAACCCTGCCGTATGGCCACATGCCCCCGGAATTCTGCATCGGTGTAGACATGTCCATGTAACCACAGTAACAATATATCGGGTAATCAACCTGCGCGTAGCCACGGATGCCGGTGTGTAGACATGTCCATGTAAGTTCTCAACAAGTCAAGCCCTCCAGCGAGGCGCGGTAGTATAGAAACACAATTCTACAACAAAAGCTATCACAACAAGCATAGGCAAGTTACCTGACAACAAGCATAGGCAAGTTATACCTGACTCGAGTACTTCCATTTTATATCAAAGTCGGGTTTTGACCCTAAAGTACTACGTCGTTAAATTCCTTTTAAAGAGATCCATTCCTTTTATAGAAGTCACGATACGTAGTATAAAATAGAGTGACTCACATTTTTAGCAAACCAAAACACTTCTCTTATTAAAGCCAAGTTATCACATTAAAACGATGATAAAACCCTTCTTTTGTTTTCATAAAGTCGTTATAACTAACTTCCCATAAAGTTGTTATAACACTTTATGTTTTAAACCAATTTAAGACATAATGATGCCTTTCTTTTCCTAAAGTTCCGGTTGCCTAATTCCAATTACTCAAGTCTCTTTTTAGAAAAGTTTCATAGTTCAATGTCTTAATCTCTTTTAAAACAATTGAATAACATATGCCATATGTGTGAGTAGTTTATTTTATAACCATCTTTATTAAAGCGGCCGTGATCTAGGAAATGTAATATCATTTTGTCTCATCTTAGCTTATGCGGATGGAGGTTTCTCTTGGTTTTAATAATACTTCATTATTCATTACATTTTCCTTTATTAGCTTATGCGGTGGTTTGTCGATACTCATTCGATTTCGAAATCGATAAAACATTATTCCTTTTAAAACCAAGTACTTATTACTCACGAATGAGGTTTCACACAAAACTCATATTAATTCATTTAAGTTAAGTCTCTTATCTTATAAGATCAAGTCTCTTAACTTCTAACAATCGATAAACCATTCTCTTTATCTCTCTTAAGGCGTTATACCTAACTTCCCATAAAGCTAGTATAACTCTTATGTTTTCAAAACCAAGCATTACTCTTCTTTCAAAAGGTTTCTTAGTGCATTGAAATCTTCATGATTCTTTATTATTGGGCTTAAGTCAAAAGACATTGCCATAATACTACATTCGATTAACACGTCGTCTCGTACTATATAGATGTTCCTTTAAAATATTTCAAGGTTCTTATTATTCGGGCTTAAGTCAAAAGACATTGCGTACAATTATATTCGATTAGTTAGCACGTCGTCTACCGTACTACATATATATATTATTGGGCTTAAGTCAAAGACATTGCCACACGTCGTCTGCGTACTATATATATATACTTTTAAAATACTTCGTACTCGAGTATAAGAAGAATCACATACCTGCGGCGATTATCGACTATAAGCAAAAGCGCTCACGGCTATAACCCGGCTAGCTGGTCACCTTCTAAGTAGCCCATGCTACTTGCAGAACATTCAACCAATAAAGGTTATCGATCTCTGTATATACGATCTATGTAAATGCAGTTTAACTTCTACTTATTCTTACTCAGTGATTTGATTCAAGTCTTTTACGTAATATCCTTCTATTACAGTTCAATTCTCTTCTTATGAATCTTATATTCATTTCTATACTACTATAGTATGTAATTTCCAATTACACTAGAAGAATGATAGTATTTACCTCGATAAGCCCCAAAATTATCCGAGTTTAATGTCGCTCATTAGCGTTTAGCTCCTACTCAGAGTGCTCGATCCGCTCCAAACAACCCTTAGAAGTTCTCGCAACTTCTACTTAACACTTCAACCAACAATGAAGATTTTCTTAGGGTTTCGTTTAGTGGCTAAAGGAAAGTATAATAGTATTTTCCGGGATTTTTAGTATAAAAGTACTTTGGAAAGTACTACAAGGTATTTGGCTAAAGGATTTTGGGCATTATAACAATACTTGTAGAATACATTTCTACCAAGGGGGTAGTATTTACTAGCACAACTAGGCTAGGGGTTACTCTCGGCCACAAAGGCCTTCCAAGGGGGGGGAGGGGGAGGGTAGGACGAGAGCTACACAAAGGAGAGGGGGAAGGTTTTCAAGACTTAGAAAATATTTGGATGAAGAAGTTCATCAAGTTAGAGGGGTATTTATAGGTCAAGAAATGGCCAACCAATGGCCAAGATTCATCAGTGTTAGGCAAGTGTAGGGCTAGGATTAAGCCATGTGCACCTTATCCATCTACCACCAACTTGCACAAATATCCTACCTACTCCCACTAAGCCAAATCGTCCAAGCCAAGGCCATGGTTGCCGTCCAATGAGGGTGACAAGTGTCACCCTCCCGTTGGTCCAAAATATTTCATCTCTCGGAAAAATCCATAAAAATATAAATGACATGGCCGAATTTTCCCTACGAAAGCTGTGAAGCGTTTAGTCGAAAAATGACTCCTCTCGGTAGTTGTGTACAATTTGAACCTTGCCTAACTTTTAAGGCTCAAATTTCTACGTCGTCCTCACGTACATACCACAAATCGGTATAACATTCTCCTCCTTAGAAACATTCGTCGAATGTTCCTTCTAAACCTCAAAACAAACATGCGCGATATAGTCTTCACTACTATACTTACGAGAACAATCCGCCACACCAGCCACGAAACACCAGCAAATACTTACATCCAATCCCACGAGGAAACACCTCTAACATCACAAAACCACTTACGAGGTCTAAAATATACACCGCCTCATATCCCTTCACAGAAATGATCATATCTATGCTCGCAATACATGCTCGCCTCTGCCCTTACTCGTCGTACTCTTCTCGAACACTTGAACTCTTCTAGTATACGTACCATACTTCAGTTTCCAAAACTTTGGAGTCACTACCTCCAAAATTGGTCATCTTTCTAGCCTCGATCTTCCTTAAGGCCATTCCCGGCCTTCACGAACCGATTTTGGTCGAACGCATCCACGAACTTATACGATGGTTATCCAAACTTGGGCCTAGCACCCTCGTGACCTTACCACCTGGAGGACCACCCGGAGCTGACCCTACCTCTAAGCGGGCGCGGGTTGGCCCTCAACATGGCCCCAACCCGACCTACTTAATGCATCACGCTCTTGTTCCCCGCTCCGGAACAATCTTACCTCTACAGGTCATGGAAGCTACCACTTCCATTTCACACTACCCAGGGACTTATCACACAATACATTCTAGGCATGAAATGCCCTCTAACAAGGATTACTGGCAATTTCCTGTACTCAAGACGGCCTTACATCTAAGGTCTCAACTGTAATATTCTAAGGTTCATCATTTTCTCACCCCCAGGCTTACCCTCTCTTACTAACCAGGTTTCTAAATCACATTTTAGCACAAAGCTATCCGAACATAACACTTAACACATTATCATAGCATCAATACATACAAGTCTCTAGAGGGTTAAGGATATACCTGTCTCTACCGCTTTTCTAATCACAGTCACGCTTACTGCGGTAGCTAGTGAAGGCGATGAACGACCATCGATCACGAAGGATGAGTCGTAACATCCGTGCTACCCTTGGTCGGACAGTTCCTCGCAAAATGGCCCTGCTGGCCGCAAAAATAACAAGCTCCCTTGGCACCACGACATTCCCCAAAATGCGGTCTACCACATCGACCACACCGAGGTAGGGGTGACTGCACCTGGCCAACACCCCTACTCCCCTGGAAACTTGAACCCATGGAGCTCTGACCTGCTCCTGAATACTCTGGATGCCCTGAAGGTTGTGGAGGACCACTCTGCACTGGCGGAGGTACAAAACTAGGCTGCTGCTGAGGCGGTCCGCCTCGAAAGTCACCAAAGGACCCTGCTGTTCTGGCCCTCTTCTGCTGATCTCGGTCATTCCGTCGATTTCTCCGCTCCTCACATCCAAGTGCATAAGCCTGCATGCGGGCAATGTCCATGCCCGGCTGAAGGGCTACACCCGAACAACTCTCTGCTAGGTAATCATCAAGCCCTGTAATATATCGGTGCACTCGATCCTCCATATTAGCTACTAATGCGGGAACATACCGGGCCAATGAGTCGAACTCCACATTGTACTCCCGAATGCGCGTTACGCCTCAGCATCAAAAATCTGTCGGCCGAGCCCTCCTCATCTGTGGAGGCAAGAAATGTGCCGGAAGGCCCCGAACTTCGTCCCAAGCGGTGAAGTGCATTCTCTCCGGACGGCTCACGCGAATCAAACGATCGGCTGCGGTATCACGCGGCCGATGCGAACCTAAGACCACCGACTCGGTCTCGAAGCCTTGATCACTCTCGCGATCCATTTGTAGCGTCGGATGAACTCCTGCGGATCATCCTCGGGCCTCGACCGTAGAACTGCGGCGGGCTACGTCTCGAAAGTTACGTAGCCTCAAACTATCCGATCTAGGGTGAACCACGGGCGCTCTTTGGGCTGCTGCGTCGGCCTATCCTCATATCGGCCCACGACCACGGCGATGGCGGGCCATCTCCTTGTAACCCATCTCTTACGCCGCACGGGCCGTGGGAGGCTCGGTCACCGTAGTCTCGGACCGGCTGCTGCGGCTCTAAACTCTCTTTGGTCTTTGGCGGCGTCGCGAAACTTCGCCGTCGGAAGTATTATACCGTATTTCGAGTGCGTGCGTGGGAATCGTCAAAAGTCTAGCCTTAAAGTTTAGGCAAAAGCGTTTTTGGGCACAACTCACTAAACGAATAGTTTTCCGACGAAAGCGTTTCCACACTTTCGTAGGGTAAATTCGGCTATGCCATTTCTAATTTTTGCGGATTTTTCCGAGAGGCGAAACATTTTGGACCAACGGGAGGCGACACTTGTCACCCTCCAATTGATGGACTTGAAATCGTCCATTTGGGACGATTTGGACTATAGTGAACACGTTTTTGTGCCTTGTGCACAAGTCGAGGAGTTGGTAGGATATTTGTGTATAGTTAATCCTCACCCTACACTTGCCTTGCACTTGTCTTAATCTTGGCCATTGGTTGGCCACTTCTTGACCTATAAATACCCCTTAGAGATGAAGAGTTCTTCATCCACAAATCTTTCAAGTCTTGAAAATCCTCTCCTCTCCCCTTGTAGCCTTTTAGTCCAACACCTCCCCTCCCTTGTGAAGGCCCTTGGCGAATACACCCCTCTAGCCTAGTAGTTTGGCGAGGCCCCCTAGCCTAGCCAAAACCTACCCCCCTCCTTGGTAGAAAAGTTGCCTTCTTGTATTGTTATAATGCCCAAAATACCTAGCCCAAATACCTTAGTACTTAGTAGAAGTTGTGAAGAACTTCTAAGGTTTCCTTGGAGCATACAACTTAGGAGCAAAACCTTGCTCGAGCGACTTTTCTAGGATATTATTGGGCTTACCGGGTAACTAATCCTAACCCTCTTTTGAATTAGAGAATACATCTGTAGTAGTATAAGAATAAGTATTAAATACTTAGAAGAATATTGCGAATAGAATTGAATTGTTACCACAGTAGAAGGGTTTAAAGAAGAATAATCAATCAGTACTTACATAGAATTTGTTTTCACGATGAACTCATATAGCTAGCTCAGGGTAGGGAAGTCTTTGCCCGACTTTCCGTAAATTGTGAACCCTCTGTTTAGAATGACCTTGAGTAGTCTTTGATATATATCTGTGACTATTATAGGTGACTCTGCTGTGCGACATATTGACTTGGCGGTGGTTTTATTTGAGAAGGTATGTGATTCTTCCTAAAGCATGATATTTTACAATATATATAACTACGGCAATGCCTCACGCGGCTTAAGCACGAATAACACTTACGGCAATGCCTCGGCTTAAGCTTTGAATAATAAAGATCGAAAGCATTTCAAAGAATCTTGAATCATTTTTATGAAGAGAACTAATTGGTTTTAAGCGAAGCTTAAGAGTTATACTAGCCTTATGGGAAGTTAAGTATAACCACTTAAGATTGATAAAAGAAAGCAGTTTGCCTATGTGTTTATAACGGACTTATATGAATTGTGAAAGAATAATAAGATGGTTTGATAAGTAGACATGATATGATGCTATGTGTGTTAGTGTCTTGTAACGTTTGTGAAAAAGTATTCTTGTTGTGCTTATGTTGTTTAACGATAAGTTTGTTAGGTTAGTGTAGCATCACTCACCTCTTGACATATTGCAGGGGTTAAGCGCCTCCGATGCGGGGTAGACTCGGTGATGCAGGACCGTGATTGAGAATACCTCATGCGGGTCCAAGGGACCTATGCGGAGCTACGGGAGTTCGGAGTTAGTGTGCGGGGTTATACCTCATGCGGTATATGTGGCCATGCGGACGACGAGTCGGGGCGATGCGGAGTAGCTACCCTCGATGCGGGGTTATGTACCCTATGCGGGCCTATGTGATTGGCCTATGCGGACTACGAGTCGAGATTAGGCTTGCATGGTGATACTACGGGCAATTGGCCTGCCCGATCATTCGCGGCCTAGAAAAGACACATTCTGATTTACCTATTCTTTGCTCTTGTTTGTGATGTGGCACTATATGCGGTTTCCATGGTTGTTTCATACATACTTGCAAAGCTGTTTTAAAATGATATGTTTCATTTAAGTATTTTACAAGTTTCATATACTTAGTACTGTTGTCTTGACCTCCTTGGGCTGCGTTCATCTGCGGTAAAGGGCAGTGCTAGATCCACATTCTTAGGATCTACGTTGGTGTCGGGAGCTCCATCTTTTAGGAGGCTCTACTTTTGGGTATGATCTCACTGTTGTAGATAGTTTTGTCTGATCGGTATGGCGGAACTGTCCGCCATAGTTGTATATTTCCTTAAGTGCAGTAGTCATGTTATGCGATGTCGGATGTAGCGCTAAACCATGTTTATATATATATATGAGAAAGCGTGTTTTCTCACATAAAGCGTGTCTTATTTTATAAAGCTGTTTCATGTCTTGCTTTATATTTCCGATTACTGCGATGTATGACTACTTGGGTGCCGGTGAGGCACGATCCACGGGCCGGGCAGTCGTGACAAAAGTAGTATCGAGCGATTAATCCTCGGAAAGTGTCTACAGACCGTATCTAGTAAGTCTTGATTATCGGTGTGTTGTGCACCACACAATAATCGGAGGCTATAAGATATTTAGGATTGGTTTCCATTCTTCTCATTCGAGATCGTGCTTTAGAAAGTTGTGTTATAGGTTGGACCCTCTAACGTATTCCTTTCTGTATGATTATGCCTCACGAAGGCAACCGGGCCCGGAAGGGCAAGCGGCGGAGGCGCTAGCGAGACACCAGTCACGAGGGCTCGGGCGGTCTATACGAGGCGGCGGGTTCTATGGCGCCGCCCGGCCCAGCGAGACCACGGTACCCTCGCATCCCGCGGCTGGGCGGAGGTTAGGGCTCTGAGAGATAGGCTATTGGCTAAAGTTGTGGCCCGATCGAGAGAGGCTGGATCACGGCGGTTCGATTCAGCTCGGCGCCGGTCGCGCCGTGGTACACCCGAGGCGAGATAGTTTGAGGCTACGAGATTTCTTGAGTTGTAGCCGCGAGTTTTACTGGTCGGCGGGAGGATGATCGCGAATTCATCCATCGGCTTGAGAGGATCATGAGGTGATCAAGGCCTCGAAGGCAGTCTGTGACGCCGGTTCGCGTCGGTGCGTGATACCGCGATCGATTGGTTTTGATTCATGGGAGTTATCGGGAAACGCAGCGTCCCACTCACTGGGATGAGTTCTCGGAGGCTTTCCTCGCTCACTTCTTGCCTCGCGGATGAGGAGGCGCGGTGATAGATTTTTACTCTGAGGCGAGAGAGGGCGCCTTGTCGGGAGTACAATGTCGAGTTTGATTCATTGGCTCGATATGTCCCAGCGTTGGTAGCGAATATGGAGGATAGGGTGCACCGCTATGTCACGGCTAGGCGACTATATGGCGAAGTCATGTGCGGGTGTTTCTCTCGGCCGGGTATGGACATTACCGCATGCGAGCTCATGCTCTTGGATGTGAGGCGTAGAGACGGCGGGTTGTGAGGCGAAGGCCGGGGCGGCGAGGTCTTTTGGTGGCTATCGTGGTGGCGGCCTCGGCGATCTGGGTGCACCACGGCCAGCCCGAGCACTCTGCGCGTCCTCGGCCGGCCGGAGATATTCGAGGCGGACGGGGCGGGACTTGAGCGTCGAGGCGGCGAAGTGCGGCGTCGAGACCACCCGCCGGTGTGGCGTCACGGTAGATCCCAGCCGGGAGTTGTGGTGCTACGGGAGTTTGTTTGATTGTAGCGGCGAAGTCATTATGCGAGCTTGTCGACCAAGGCGATCTTGATGGTAAAGTCGGCTCTGAGTTCTTTCGGGTCTTCTTCATCCGACGATTTACTCGCCACGGAGGGCAAGGTACTCGTGGGCCGGCGGGTGCGTGCGTGGCGGGTCCCGATTCTGCGATCCTCGAGAACGCGTTTATGCTTTGTCCGGTAAGCGGATCAGGAGGCCTCACCTGATGTCGTCACAGGTACTTTATCAGTTTCTAGGTTTGATGTGTATGCCTTGATAGATCCGGGTTCTACTCTGTCCTATATATCTCCCGTTGTTGCTAGTAGGATAGGGATAGGCCGAGTCCATGGACCGCTCGAGGTAGCTACGCGATGGGTGATTCGATGGTAGCTCGGCGGGTATATAGAGCTTGTCCTGTGACCATTCTGATCGTCGGACCCTGCCGACTTGATAGAGTTAGAGATGATTGACTTGACGTGATCATGGGGATGGATTGGCTAGCTTCACTACGCCAATGTAGGCTGCAGAGAGTAATGCAGTTCCGGTTTCTGAGGCCGGTTGTTGAGTGGGAGGAGCACGGTATCGCAGGTAGGTTTATTTCCTACCTCAAGGCTTGGAAGATGGTGCGAGAAGGGTATATCTACCATCTCGTTCGGGTGTTTGATCTGAAGGCTGCGGTACCAGATTTTGATCGATTCGATGATCGTGAGTTCCCGGGCGTGTTTCGGATGACCTCGGGTATCCCTCACGAGAGGAGATTGAGTTTTGTATTGACATATTGCGGACACTCGGCCTATTTCCATTCCGCTATCTGAGAATGGCACTGCGAGTTGAGGAGTTGAAGGATCAACTTAGAGATTTCTTTGGAGAAGGGCTTCATCGGGCCTAGTGTTTCTCCCAGGGGCCGTGTATTGTTCGTGAAGAAGAAGGGCGGGGCGCTGCGCGTGTGTTGATTCTGACGGTGAACAAGGTGACCATTAAACGAATACCCTTCCCGGGATTGATGATTTGTTCGACCGATTGCGAGTGCGAGATGTTTCTCAAGATTGATCTGCGATCGGGCTATCATCAGTGCGAGTCGAGAGAGGTGGATGTCCACTGGATTGCGTCGGACCCGGTGCGGGCATTATGAGTTGGTCATGTCTTTTGGGTTGACGATGCTCGTGGTATTCATGGATTTGATGAACGAGTGTTCAAACCATTTTTGGACGCGTTTGTGATAGTGTTCATTGATGATATCTTGGTTTATTCTCGCTCGGAAGCGAGGAGCATGCGGAGCATTTGAAATTTGTCTTGTGATTCTCGGGACCGGCGATTATACGCCAAGTTTTCCAAATGTGAGTTTTGGTTGACTTGATGGCGTTTCTTGGGCATATTATCGGGGATGATGGCATTCGAGTGGATCTGGCGAATCGAAGCGATCGAGGACTTGGCCTAGACCTACTACTCAGAGAGTTCGCGATTTTAGGCCTTGCGAGGATATTATCGCGGTTCGTAGAAGTTTGCTTCTATCTACTGCACCATTGACTAGGTGACTCGGAAAGCGGCAAGTTTGATGGTGATGCTTGTGGCGGGGTTTCGATTCTTGAAAGAGGCGGCGACGCCCGTTCTTACTCTTCCGGAGGTCGGATGGTTATATGCGTGTATTGTGATCGTCGGGCATCGGGTTGGGATGTGTGTTGATGCGGCATGGCGGGGTTATAGCATATGCGTCAGACGGTGAAGAAACACGAGAGGCTACCCGCCATGATTTGGAGTTAGCGTAGTGATTCACGCTTTGAAGATCTGGAGGCACTATTTGTATGGGGTTCACGTGGATATTTATCTGAGACCACAAGAGCCTCGGTATATCTTCAAACGGAGGAGTGAACTTCTGAGAGGCGGTGGTTAGAGTTGCTTAAGGATTACGATGTTGATATCTGTACCACGGGAAGGCCAATGTTGTGGCGGATGCTCTTAGTCGTAGGTCGATGGGAGCCTATCGGATGTGCGGCTAGAGAGGAGGACATGGTTCGTGATTTGCATCGATTAGCGAGCCTTGGTGTCCGTTTGTTTGATCCCGATAGCGATGGGGTTAGAGTTCGTGAGGTTGCGAGTCTTCCATCGTCGAGGAGGTGAAGAAGCAATTAGAGGATCGGCTTTGATTCGATATCGTGATCTGACTCTTCGTGAGGCAAGGGTCGCTTGAGTAGCACGATGGGGTGCTAAGGTTTGGCGGTGTGTGTTCGGATGTTTGAGGACTTGGCGAGAGTTCTTGGGGAAGCACACGGTAGCGGCGTTACTCTATCCGTCGAATTCGACCAAGATGTACCACGACCTTAGATCTGTGTATTGGTGGGATGGCTTGAAGAGGGCGTTGCGAGTTCGTAGCTCGGTGCGTGTTGTCGGCGGTGAAGGTAGAGCACGAGGCACGGTGGTTTATTCTGACGATTGAGATCCCGACACGGAAGTGGGAGGTTATCAACATGGACTTCATCACGAGGTTACCTACTTTCGGAGAGACATGATTCTATATGGGTTATCGTCGGCGGTGTGAAATCAGCCCACTTTCTTCCGTCGGGCGACGCTACCGGTGAGGATTATGCGGACTTTACATCAGAGATCGTCGGTGCATGGATCCTACTTCGATCATATCGCATGAGGAGGCCCGATTCACGGCTAACCAGAGTCCTTCGAGGGTTTAGGGGCGGTGAGCACGTCACGCATTTCATCCACGAGCAGACGGACGAGCGAGCGCACTATCCGGACTCTTGAGGATATCTTTGCGAGCTGAGTTATTGACTTGATGGTAGTTGGGAGGATCATTTGCCTCTAGTTGAGTTCGCGTATAATAATAGCTACCACTCCGGTATTCGGATGGCGCCTTATGAGGCCTTGTATGGGAGAAGTGCGGATCGCCTATAGGTTGGTTCGATGTGGGCGAGTGCGGCTAGTGGGACGGTTGATGGTGACGATGGATAAGGTGAAGCTTATCAAGGCGGCTATTAATGACTCGAGTCGGCCAAGTCGTATCACGAGATCATCGTCGTCGGCATCTTGAGTTCGAGTTCATGATTGGGTTTTCTAAAGGTGTCACCCATGAAGGGTGTGATGAGATTCGGGAAGAAGGGAAACTTCGGCCACCCCAGGTACGTTGGGCGTTTGATTGTCGCGAGGTAGGCAAGGTTGCCTATGAGTTGGATCTGCCGTCCGATCTGGAGGCGGTGCATCGGTTTTCACGTATCTATCTTTGAGGAGATGTATCGGGATCCATCTAAGGTACCCGATTGGCGATGTCGGTGGCCAGGGGTTATCGTATGAGAGATTCCCATAGCGATAGTCGATCGTCGGAGTTAGGCGTCTGCGGACGAGTGGCTTAGTCAAAGTCTTGTGGCGGAGCAGGCTCGGGAGAGATGGCGTGGGAAGCGGGAGGACATGAGGCGGAAGTATCTCACCTATTCCCAGCACCTCGGTAAATTCACTTTCCTCTTGTAAATTTTCGTTATCGTTTACGCCTAAGTGTTGCTCTGTGGCGTGTGTGGCATTTACAATTTGTTTAAGTTATGAAGAATCTTATCGTTAAGCGTCTTGGGAAGGAACATTCGGGCGAATGTTTCTAAGGAGAGAATGTTATACCCGTATTTCAGTCGTGCGTAAGGGAATACGTCTGAAAGTCTAGCCTTAAAGTTTAGGCAAAGCGTTTTTTTGGCACAACTCACTAAGCGAATAGTTTTTCGGCGAAGCGTTTCCACGACTTTCGTAGGGTAAATTCGGCTATGCCATTTCTAATTTTGCGGATTTTTCAGAGGCGAAACATTTTGGACCAACGGGAGGCGACACTTGTCACCTCCAATTGATGGACTTGAAATCGTCCATTTGGACGATTTGGACTATAGTGAACACGTTTTTGTGCCTTGTGCACAAGTCGAGGAGTTAGTAGGATATTTGTGTATAGTTAATCCTCACCTACACTTGCCTTGCACTTGTCTTAATCTTGGCCATTGGTTGGCCACTTCTTGACCTATAAATACCCCATAGAGATGAAGAGTTCTTCGTCCACAAATCTTTCAAGTCTTGAAAATCCTCTCCTCTCCACTTGTAGCCTTTTCGTCCAACACCTCCCCTCCCCCTTGTGAAGGCCCTTGGCGAATACACCCCTCTAGCCTAGTAGTTTGGCGAGGCCCCACTAGCCTAGCCAAAACCTACACTCCTTGGTAGAAAAGTTGCCTTCTTGTATTGTTATAATGCCCAAAATACCTAGCCCAAATACCTTAGTACTTAGTAGAAGTTGTGAAGAACTTCTAAGGTTTCCTTAGACATACAACTTAGGAGCAAAACCTTGCTCAGCGACTTTTCTAGGATATTATTGGGCTTCGAGGTAACTAATCCTAACCCTCTTTTGAATTAGAGAATACATCTTTGTAGTAGTATAAGAATAAGTATTAAATACTTAGAAGAATATTGAGAATAGAATTGAGTGTTACCACGGTAGAAGGGTTTAAAGAAGAATAATCAAGCTGTACTTACATAGAACTGTTTTCACTGATGAACTCATATAGCTGTGGGTAGGAAGTCTTTGCCCGACTTTCAGTAGAATTGTGAACCCTCTGTTTAGAATGACCTTGAGTAGTCTTTGATAGATATATGTGACTATTATAGGTGACTCTCTGCTTGCGACATATTCAACTTGGCGGTGGTTTTGAGAAGGTATGTGATTCTTCCTAAAGCATGATATTTTACAATATATATAACTACGGCAATGCCTCGGCTTAAGCTTTGAATAACACTTACGGCAATGCCTCGCTTAAGCTTTGAATAACACTTACGGCAATGCCTGGCTTAAGCACGAATAATAAAGATCGAAAGCATTTCAAAGAATCTTGAATCATTTTTAATGAAGAGAACTAATTGGTTTTAAGCGAAGCTTAAGAGTTATACTAGCCTTATGGGAAGTTAAGTATAACCACTTAAGATTGATAAAAGAAAGCAGTTTGCCTATGTGTTTATAACGGACTTATATGAATTGTGAAAGAATAATAAGATGGTTTGATAAGTAGACATGATATGATGCTATGTGTGTTAGTGTCTTGTAACGTTTGTGAAAAAGTATTCTTGTTGTGCTTATGTTGTTTAACGATAATTTGTTAGGTTAGTGTAGCATCACTCACCTCTTGACATATTCTGGGGTTAAGCCCTCCGTGCGGGGTAGACTCGGTGATGCAGGACCATGATTCGAGAATACCTCATGCGGGTCCAAAGGGACCTATGCGAGCTACGGGAGTTCGAGTTAGTGTGCGGGGTTATACCTCATGCGATCTATGTGGCCATGCGGACGGCGAGTCGGGGCGATGCCGATGAGTAGCTACCACCGATGCGGGGTTATGTACCCTATGCGGGCCTATGTGATTGGCCTATGCGGACTCTGGAGTCGAGTTAGGCTTGCATGGTGATACTACAGGCAATTGGCCTGCTTGATCATTCGCGACCTAGAAAAGACACATTCTGATTTACCTATTCTTTGCTCTTGTTTGTGATGTGTACTATATGCGGTTTCCTTGGTTGTTTCATACATACTTACCGCTGTTTTTAAAATGATATGTTTCATTTAAGTATTTTACAAGTTTCATATACTTAGTACTGTTATCTTGACCTCCTTGGGGCTGCGTTCATGCGCGGTAAGAGGCAGCAGTGCTAGATCCACATTCTTAGGATCTCTACGTTGGTGTCGGGAGCTCCATCTTTTAGGAGGCTCTACTTTTAGGTATGATCTCACTGTTGTAGATAGTTTTATGCGATCGAGGGTATGGCGGGGCCTGTCGCCATAGTTGTATATTTCCTTAAGTGCTGTAGTCATGTTATGCGATGTCGGATGTAGCGCTAAACCATGTTTATATATATATATCTTAGAAAGCGATGTTTTCTCACATAAAGCGTGTGTCTTATTTTATAAACTGTTTCATGTCTTGCTTTATATTTCATTGATTACTCGATGTATGACTACTTGGGTGCCGGTGAGGCACGATCCACGGGCCGGGCAGTCGTGTGAAGCATTGTCTCAGTCTTGGCCAGGGCTGCGCCCTCGTACTCCCGTATCCAGCTAATAGCTCCTCATTTGCCTTGCCCGTACGGGCTGGGTTGCCTGCGCGAAGGCATAGCGGTAAAGGAAAGGAATACGTCGGAGGGTCGACTTATCACGCGGCTCTAAGGCACGATCTCGAATGAGAAGAAATGAAACCAATCCTAAATGTCTGTAGCCTCACGATTATAGATGTAGTGCGCAACACACGATAATCGAGACTACTAGACACGTGCATGACACTTTACGAGGATTAAGCGCTCGATACCACTTCACGACCCGTTCGGGGCGTGGTAGTGCCTACCGGCACCCAAGTAGTCATACATCGAGAAATCAGTGAACATAAAAATAAAACATGAAACAATGTAAAATGAGACACATTTTATGAGAGAAAATCGCCTTTCGGCGTATATATAAAACTAAAACTTGAGCAGTTTAATCCTTTTTACAACCACACTTGTGATTACGGACCTCTAGATTTACAACAACTATGACCGGGACGGGGCCGCCATACCACTGAATGTACAAGAACCTACAACTGGGAACACGTACAAAAGATAAGCCTCAGAAGGCAGAGCTTCCGTCTGTTGAAGGGTGATCCTAAGCGAGGATCGGCGACGATGTACACTGCGGCGTGAGCGCGGCCGAAGGAGTCGATGCAATTACAGTATGTGGCCGAAAATACTGCAGTTAAATCATAACAGTCTATATAAAGCAGGAGACATGTATGATAACCAAAATACAGTTCACGATAAACAAGCAGTCATGTAAGTCAGGGACTCACGCCCTCAAAGTCGTCACTCAAATATAACTATGGGTCTCACGCCCACAACATCAATCATGTTCGCATCATGGCCACATGCCCCCGGAATTCTGCATCGGTGTAGACATGTCCATGATGCAACAATAATAATAACAATGCGCGTAGCCCGTACCGGAATTCTGCGCCGGTGTAGACATGTCCATGTAACATCAACAACAATATATCGGGTGATCAACCTGCCGGCGTAGCATGCCGAGTCTGCGCCGGTGTAGACATGTCCATGTAACCACGATAATAATATATCGGGTAATCAACCTGCGCGTAGCCCACGTGCCCAATTCTGCGTCGGTGTAGACATGTCCATGAAACCACAATAACAATATATCGGGTAATCAACCTGCCCAGTACGCGTACCAGTGCATCGGTGTAGACATGTCCATGTAAGTTCTCAACAAGTTAACCGGCCCTCCAACGAGAGGCGCGGTAGTATAGAAACACAATTCTACAACAAAGGCTATCACAACAAGCATAGGCAAGTTACACAACAACAAGCATAGGCAAGTTATACACAACTCGAGGTACTTCCATTTTATATCAAAGTCCGGGTTTTGACCTAAAGTACTACGTCGTTAAATTCCTTTTAAAGAGATCCATTCCTTTTATAGAAGTCACCCAATACAGTAGTATAAAATAGAGTGACTCACATTTTTAGCAAACCAAAACACTTCTCTTATTAAAGCCAAGTTATCACATTAAAACCAATGATAAAACCACTTTTTGTTTTCATAAAGTCGTTATAACTAACTTCCCATAAAGTGTTATAACACTTTATGTTTTAAACCAATTTAAGACATAACAATGCCTTTCTTTTCCTAAAGTTCGGTTGCCTAATTCCAATTACTCAAGTCTCTTTTTAGAAAAGTTTCATAGTTCAATGTCTTAATCTCTTTTAAAACAATTGAATAACATATGCCATATGTGTGAGTAGTTTATTTTATAACCATCTTTATTAAAGCAGCCATGATCTAGAAATGTAATATCATTTTGTCTCATCTTAGCTTCTATGCAGATGGAGGTTTCTCTGGTTTTAATAATACTTCATTATTCATTACATTTTCCTTTATTAACGCTGCGATGGTTTGTCGATACTCATTCTGATTTCCGAAATCAGTAAAACATTATTCCCTTTTAAAAACCAAGTACTTATTACTCACGAATGAGGTTTCACACAAAACTCATATTAATTCATTTAAGTTAAGTCTCTTATCTTATAAGATCAAGTCTCTTAACTTCTAACAATCAGTAAACCATTCTCTTTATCTCTCTTAAGACGTTATACCTAACTTCCCATAAAGCTAGTATAACTCTTATGTTTTCAAAACCAAGCATTACTCTTCTTTCAAAAGGTTTCTTAATTGTTGAAATACTTCAAGATTCTTTATTATTCGGGCTTAAGTCAAAAGACATTGCCATAATACTACATTCGGTTAACACGTCGTCATAGTACTATATAGATGTTCCTTTAAAATATTTCAAGGTTCTTATTATTCGGCTTAAGTCAAAGACATTGCCGTACAATTATATTCGATTAGCTTACGTCGCTTCTAGTACTACATATATATATTATTAGGGCTTAAGTCAAAAGACATTTGCCACGACGTCTACCGTACTATATATATATACTTTTAAAATACTTCATGCTCAAAGTATAAGAAGAATCACATACTGACAGCGATTATCGACTATAAGCAAAATGCTCCACGGTATAACCCTGGCTTTGGTCACCTTCTAAGTAGCCCATGCTACTTGCAGAACATTCAACCAATAAAGGTTATCGATCTCAGTATATACAATCTATGTAAATCTGATTTAACTTCTACTTATTCTTGAGTGATTTGATTCAAGTCTTTCTGTAATATCCTTCTATTACGGTTCAATTCTCTTCTTATGAATCTTATATTCATTTCTATACTACTATAGTATGTAATTTCCAATTACACTAGAAGAATGATAGTATTTACCTCGATAAGCCCCAAAATTATCCGAGTTTAATGTGGCTCCTTAGCAACGTTTAGCTCCTACTCGAGTGCTCGATCGCTCCAAACAACCCTTAGAAGTTCTACGCAACTTCTACTTAACACTTCAACCGACTATGAAGATTTTCTTAGGGTTTCGTTTAGTGGCTAAAGGAAAGTATAATAGTATTTTCCGGGCTTTTCGTATAAAGGTACTTTGGAAAGTACTACAAGGTATTTGGCTAAAGGATTTTGGGCATTATAACAATACTTGTAGAATATATTTCTACCGAGGGGGTAGTATTTCGACTAGCACAACTAGGCTAGGGGTTACTCTCGGCCACAAAGGCCTTCCAAGGGGAGGGGAAGGTAGGACGAGAGCTACACAAGAGAGAGGGAAGGTTTTCAAGACTTAGAAAATATTTGGATGAAGAAGTTCATCAAGTTAGAGGGTATTTATAGGTCAAGAAATGGCCAACCAATGGCCAAGATTCATCAGTGTTAGGCAAGTGTAGGGCTAGGATTAAGCCATGTGCACCTTATCCATCTACCACACCAACTTGCACAATATCCTACCTACTCACTAAGCCAAATCGTCCAAGCCAAGGCCATGGTTGCCGTCGATGAGGTGACAAATGTCACCCTCCGTTGATCAAAATATTTCATCTCTCGGAAAAATCCGCAAAAATATAAATGACATAGCGGAATTTTCCCTACGAAGTGTGAAGCGTTTAGTCGAACGACTCCTCTCGGTAGTTGTGTACAATTTCGAACCTTGCCTAACTTTTAATGCTCAAATTTCTACGTACGTCCTCACTTACATACCCTGGAAAGACGGGGTATAACAATACACGTCCGGTTATGTCACGACCCGAACCGGGCGTGGTAGTGCCTTACCGGGCACCCTAGTGATACAACATCGAGAGAAAATCACGGAAATAAAAAAAAAAACCTTAAACATGAAATGAGAGACATGATAGATAAGCAGGCCAACCAAAGCGGTTTGCCTTGGTATATATATACATAAAAACCCGAACAATTATCCTTTACAAAACCCTTCCCACAATTATACTGACCTCTAAGATTTTTACAACAACAATGACGGACGGGGCCCCGTACCACAGAATGTACAAGAGACTACAACTCGGAAACCTACCAAAGATAAGCCTCCGAAGGAATGGAGCTTTCCAACACGCTGAAATGTGATCCTAAGAGCGAGGACCCACGAACGATGTACCTCTACCTGCGGCATGAACGCGCCGAAGGAGGTCGATCTGGCAGTACCAAGTATGTGAAAGCGAAAATACTATAAATGAAATCATAGCGATCTATATAAAGCGGAGACATGTATGATAACCAAACTACGTTACTGACATATAAACGATCATATTAAGTCGTGACTCACGCCTCAAATCATCACTCGTGCGTGGAATTCCTTCTCACATGCGATGCATGATATGATATCAACACGACAACAATCCGAATGGGAGCATACGTGCGCTACGCGTCGTGTCGGTATGTCCAAGGAAACAATAAGACGGCATTCCAAATGGAAACATACGTGCGCTACGCGTCGTGTCGGTATGCCCAAAGGAAACAATAAAGCGAGATTCCAAATGGATACATACGTGCGCTCGCGTCGTGTCGGAGATGCCCAAAGGAAACAATAAAGCGGCATTCCAAATGGAAACATACGTGCGCTACGCGTCGTGTCGAGATGCCCAAAGGGAAACAATAAAGCGACGTCAAAATGGAAGCATACGTGCGCTACGCGTCGATGTCGGTATGTCCAAAGCGATTAGCAAATGTAACACAATCAGCGAGAACGCGTGCGTGGAATTTCTCGTCGCTGTAGCGCGTCAGTAAGTTCTCAACAAGTCAACCAACCCTCCATCGAGAGCGCGGTAGTATAGAAACACAATTCTTGCACAACAATGGCTATCACGACAAACATAGGCAAGTTTCACAACGACAAGCATAGCGGGTTTCACAACAACAAGCATGGCGGGTTTCACAACTCAAAGTACTTTCATTTTATGCCAAGGTCGGGTTTTAACCTAAAGTACTACGTCGTTAAATTCCTTTTAAGAGATTCATTCTTTTATAAAAGTCACGATACGTAGTATAAAATAGAGTGACTTACAACTTTTAAGTAAACCAAAACAACTCCCATACTTTCCTTTTTAAAACCAAATTAAGGCAACACTATGCCTTTCTTTTCCCTAAAGTTCCAATTTGCCTAATTTCATTTACACAAGTCTCTTTTTAGGAAAGTTTCATAGTTCAATGTCTTAATCTCTTTTAAAACAATTTAGTAACATATGCCATAGGCGAGTAGGTTATTCTTGTTCATAATCAACCTTATTAAGCAGCCATGATCTAGAAAATGTAATATCATTTTGTCTCATCTTAGCTTACATGCGGATGGAGGTTTCTTGGTTTCAATAATACTTAATTATTCAATACATTTTCCTTTATTAGCATTGCGGTGGTTTGTCGATACACATTCTGATTTCCGAAATCAGTAAAACATTATTCCTTTCAAAAACCAAGTACTCATTACTCACGAATGAGGTTTCACACATCTTACAACATTCAAATCAATTCAATTAAGTTAAGTCTCTTATCTTATAAGATCAAGTCTCTTAACTTCTAAGATCAAATAGCCATTCTTTTTATCTCATTTAGACGTTATACCTAACTTCCCATAAAGCTAGTATAACTCTTAAGTTCTCTAAACCAAGTATTACTCTTCTTTCAAAAAGGGTTTCTTAATGAAAGACTTCAAGTTCTTTATTATCACACATCAAGTCAGTTATAAGTCAAATCAGTTACCTTTTAACAATCACAAAGCTTTTTCTTATCTACATAAAGCTGTTATAACCAACTTCCCATAAAGCCGTTATAACCCTTTATGTTTTAAATCAATCAAATACTTTTAACACATGTACGTCTACCGTACTACATAGTTATACACATATCATGCTAGAAAGATAGGAAGAGGTTCACATACCTCGCGACGAGTACCGACTAATAGCAAAACGCTCCAAGTACTTCAAACCGTCGGCTACTCCTTAAGCCACGTAGATCGCACCACACGTAGTACTTCAACCTATAAGGCCACAAGGCGCTTATTAACATCTAGATCTCATCGTTCCATATTCTACAGAAAATTCGGCAGCACCTCCCCCCCCGCAACAGCGTAAATCTCCTCCTCTATCGAGGCCGGCTACCAAGCCAACCAGGGGGGGGGGGGTTTGCACGTCTAACCGGACGTGTACAATTCTACTCACAGTAATACTACACAAGCCTACTGTAATACAGTCCTATGTAATTACAGTTCAGTTCACTTCTTAAAATTCAGGCTTAAGTCGCAAGACATTGCCGTAAGTATTATTCAGGCTTAAGTCAAAAGACATTGCCGATAACTACGTTCAGTTCTATATATAGTATACTTCAACTATATATTCCTACAATATGTAATTTCCAATTACAATAGAAGGTCAAGATAATTACCTCGATAAGCCCATAATTATCCGAGTTTAAATGTCGATCCTGGTCAACGTTTAGCTCGACTCAGTGCGCTCGACCCGCCTCAAACCACCCTTAGAAGTTCTAACCAACCTACTTAATACTCCAACTAACTATGGAGATTTTCCTGTGGTTTCGGTTTTGTGACTGAAGGGAAGTATAATAGTATTTCTGGGCTTTTCGTATAAGTATAACCTTAGAATACTACAAGGTATACGGCTAAGGTAATTTGGGCATTATAACAATACTTGGAGAGTATTTCTACACCACAAAGGGGGGGTATTATACGAAAGCAACTAGGCAGTGGGGTGTACACCCTCGGCCTACCCCACTGTGGGGTACTCGCCAAGAGGGGAGAGGGCTCTCCACAAGGCCTCACAAAGGGGAGGACGAGAACCATAAAGGGAGGAGGAAAGCTTTCAAGACTTAGAGATTTTTAGGATGAAGAAGTCTTCAAACTTAGGGGGTATTTATAGGTCAAGCCAAGGCCAACCAATGGCCAAGATTATGCCAAGTGCATAGCAAGTGTAGGGTCAAGATCATGCCAAGTGCACCTTATCCATCTACCATAAAAATATCCTACCAACTACTTGACAAAACCCACCCAAGTCGTCCACTTTCCCCGCACCAATGAGAGGGTGCCAAGTGGCGCCTCTTGTTGGTCCAAAATGTTTCGTCTCGGAAAAATCCGCAAAAATTAGAAATGACATAGCGGAATTTTCCTACGAAGTCGTGGAAAACGTTTAAAAAACGACTCTAAACGGGTGTTGTGAACAAAATAATTTTCGGCTTGCCTACTCAAGGCTTTAAACTTTTATACGTACGCCTTCACGTACATACTCTGGAAATACGGGGTATAACAGGTTAGATGTGCAAACCCCCCCTGGTTGGCTTGGTAGCCGGCCTCGATAGAGGAGGAGATTTACGCTGCCATGGGGAGAGTCTTCGAATTTTCTCAGAGAATATTCTACATGGAGATCTAGGATGTTAATAGGCGCCTTGTGGCCTCTATAGGTGGAAGTAGTACGAGTAGCGTATTCTACTTGAAGAGTGGAAAAGGCTAGCCGGGTTACAGTACTGTGGAGCGTTTTGCTTATTGTCGATAATCGTCGCGAGGTATGTGAACCTCTTCCTATCTGTTCTAGCATGATATGTGTATAACTATGTAGTACGGTAGACGTACATGTGTTTAATGTATTTGATTGGTTTGAAACATAAAGTGTTATAACGACTTTATGGGAAGTTGGTTATAACAGCTTTATGTAGGTAAGAAAATGCTTTGTGGTTTCAAAGGGTAACTGATTTGACTTATAACGGATTTGATGTGTAGTAATAAAGAACTTGAAGTGTTTCAAAAAGACCTTTTTGAAAGAAGAGTAATACTTGGCTTTGAAAACATAAGAGTTGTACTAGCTTTATGGGAAGTTAGGTATAACGTCTTAAGAGTGATAAAAAGAATGGTTTACTGATTTTTTTGAAGATAAGAGACTTGACTTAAATGGTATTGATATGAATTTTGTTATAAGTGTGAAACCTCATTCGTGAGTAATGAGTACTTGGTTTTAAAAGGAATAATGTTTTACTGATTTCGGAAATCAGAATGAGTATCGACAAACCACTGCAATTAATAAAGGAAAATGTATTGAATAATGAAGTATGGTATTAAAACCAGTAGAAACCTCCATCTGCATAGAAGCTAAGATGAGACAAAATGATATTACATTTCCTAGATCATGGCTGCTTAATAAGATTGATTATAAACAAGAATAACCTACTCACATATAAGACATATGTTTCTCAAAACGTTTAAAGGAGAATTATGTTTTAAAGGATTAAAACTATGAACTACGAAACCTTTTCTAAAATGAGAAACTTGAACATTTGAAATTAGGCAAACTTGAACGTTTGGAAAATAAGGTTGTTACTTGATTTTACAAAAGAAAGCATTTTGGTTTACTTAACAATGTTAGTCACTCTATTTTTTATACTACGGTATCGGGTGACCTTTGTAAAAGAAATGGATCTTTAAAAGGAATTTAACGTCGTAGTACTTTAGGTTAAAACCCGACTTTGGCATAAAATGAAAGTACTTTGAGTTGTGTATAACTTGCCTATACTTGTTGTCGCTTGCCTATGCTTGTTGTTGTGAAGCTTGCCTATGCTTGTTGTTGTGAGACTTGCCTATGCTTGTTGTGATAGCCTTTGTTGTATTTGCACTCCCGCGTCTCGATGGAGGCCGTTGATTTGTTATGAACGATTCTACACCGAGTCCCACGAGATGGGCAGGACACGTATTTCATTCGATTCTACACCGAGTCCCACGAGATGGCGAGGACACGATTTCATTTGATTATACACCGAGTCCCACGAGATGGCGGGACACGTATTCCATCCGATTATTCACCGAGTCCCACGGACGGGCGGACACGATTTCATCCGGTTATCATACATGTCTCTTGCTTTATATAGACTATTATGATTTCATTTGATGCTTTTCTGATTCACATACTTGGTACTGTTATCGACCTCCTTGGCTGCGTTCATGCCGCAGTGGAAGTACATCGGTTGTGGATCCTCGCCTAGGATCCTGAGTTCGGCGATTCGAAGCCCCATTTCTTCTGAGGCTTATCTTGTGGTATGTTACTCGAGTCTGTAGATTCTTATACATTGTGGTATGGCGGGCCCCGTCCGTCATAGTCGTTGTAAAAATCTTAGAGGTATGTAGCATTGTGGCGGTGGTTTGTAAAAAGGATAACTGTACCGGTATTTAAGTATATATGATGAAAGCAACTGTTTTAGTTTCCCTGTTTATTAATCTTGTCTCTTAATTAATGTTCATGTTTTATTTCCGTGATTTTCTCTCGATGTTGTATCACTAGGGTGCCCGGTAGTACACGATCCACGGGCCAGGTTCGGTCGTGATGAAACAAAGGAAGTGATGTCCGATTTTCCGTGGAATTTGGTGACTTTACACTTAGAATATTCTCGTTTGAAGCTAGAGGTTAATAGGCGTATTATGGCCATTATAGGTCAAGTACTACGATATTGTATTCTACTTAAAGGATGGAATAGCTATCAAGGTTGAAGTACTTTGGAGCATTTGGCTACTTGTCGATAATCGCCGCGAGATGTGAACCTCTTCCTTATTTTGGCATGTTCTATGTGAAATATACATGTGATATTATTTCATGATTCCTTATACTCTTAGAAGTTAAGAGGTACGTATGTTGATTTACTCTATGAAAAAGGTAGGTTTAAGTTATCATGTGTTATACCGTATTTCCAGTATATGCGTGGCGTCGTATAAGAATTTGAGCCTTAAGATTAGGCAAGGTTCGAAATTGGGCACAAGTTTAAAAGAGTCGTTTCCGACGAAACGTTTCCACAGTTTACGTGGGAAAATTCCGGCTATGTCATTAATAATTTCATGGATTTTTCCGAGAGACGAAACATTTTAACGGAGGGTGACAAGTGTCACCTCCCATCGGGAAGTGGACGACAAAGCTAGACCATTGCACGTTTTTGTGTTGAAATTTTGGTCAAGGGTTAGGTAGGATATTTTGTGTAGATGGATAAGGTAGTACATGGCTAAATTTTGGCCTTACACTTTATGCACTTGTCTTCATCTTGGCCATTGGTTGGCCTTCACTTGACCTATAAATACCCCTCTAAGTTGAAGACTTTCTTCATCCTCACTTGAGCAATCTATCTAAGTCTCAAAATACTCCCTCCCTCTTGTTCTTTCGTCCACCACACCCCTCCCCTTTGAGAAGGCCACTTTCGCCGAGAGCTTCCCCTCCCCTGTAGTGGTTAGCCGTAGGGTACCCCTGCTAGTTGTTTCGTATAATACCCTTGTTGTGGTATAGAAATACTCTCCTAGTATTGTTATTATGTCCAAATACCTTGGCCCAAATACCTTGTAGTTTTCCCAAGGTTACACTTATACAAAAGCCCAGAAAATACTATTATACTTCCTTTAGCCACTAAACGAAACCCTAAGGAAATCTTCATTGATAGTTGAAGAAATTGAGTAGAAGTTGGTTAGAACTTCTAAGGGTTGTTTGGAGCGGGTTGGAGCGCACGGAGTAGGAGCTAAACCTTGCTCAGGATCGAGTTATAAACTCGGATAAGTTTGGGCTTATCATGGTAATCACTCTTGACCTTCTATTGTAATTGGAAATTACATGTTGTAGGAATATATAGTTGAAGTATACTATATATAGAATCAACATTATAATTGTGTGGCAATGTCTTTTGACTTAAGCCCAATTTTAAAGAAGAGAAGTAATCAGAATTACATAGGGTGTATTCTGATGAGACTTGTGTAGTATTACTGTGAGTAGAATTGTACACGTCCGGTTAGACGTGCAAACCCCCCCCCCCTGGTTGGCTTGGTAGCCGGCCTCGATAGAGGAGGAGATTTACGCTGTTGCGGGGGGGGGGGAGGTGCTGCCGAATTTTCTGTAGAATATTCTACATTGAGATCTAAGATGTTAATAGGCGCCTTGTGGCCTCTATAGGTTGAAATACTGCGTGTGGCGTGGTCTACTTGGCTTAAGGTGTAGCCGACGGTTTGAGGTACTTGGAGCGTTTTGCTATTAGTCGATAATCGTCGCGAGGTATGTGAACCTCTTCCTATCTTTTCTAGCATGATATGTGTGTAACTATGTAGTACGGTAGACGATACGTGCTAAATGTATTTGATTGGTTTAAAACATAAAGTGTTATAACGACTTTATGGGAAGTTGTTATATGACTTTATGTAGGTAAGGAAATGCTTTGTGGTTTTAAAAAGGTAAATCGATTTGACTTATAAGACTTGTTGTGTAATAGTAAAGAATCTTGAAGTATTTCAAAAGAATCTTTGAATCATCTTTAATGAAGAGTAATACTTGGTTTTGAAAACATAAGAGTTATACTAGCTTTATGGGAAGTTAGGTATAACGTCTTAAGAGAGAATGGTTTTCTTGATTTTTAGAAGTTAAGAGACTTAATCTTAAAAGATAAGAGACTTGACTTAATATGGATGTTAGTGTGAAACCTCATTCGTGAGTAATGAGTACTGGTTGTAAAAGGAATAATGTTTCTAATGATTCGAAATCGAATAAGTATCGAACAAACCATCGCAATGCTAATAAAGGAAAATGTAATGACTAATGAAGTATTATTAAAACCGGTGAAACCTCCATCTGCATAGAAGCTAAGATGAGACAAAATGAGATTACATTTTCTAGATCATGGCTGCTTAATAAGATTGATTATGAACAAGAATAACCTACTCGCTAGGGCATATGTTACTCAATTGTTTTAAAGAGATTAAGACATTGAACTATGAAACTTTTCTAAAAAGAGACTGGCGTAATTGAAATTAGGCAAACTGGAACTTTAGGGTAAAGAAAGGCATTGTGTTGTCTTAAAATGGTTTAAAACATAAAGTGTTATAACAGCCTTATGGGAAGTTGGTTATAACGACTTTATGAAAACAAAAGAAGGGTTTTATCATGGTTTTAATGTGGTAACTTGACTTTAAAAAGAGAAGTGTTTTGGTCTAAAAAGAAGGCATGGTATTGCCTTAATTTGGTTTTAAAAAGGATAGTATGGAAGTTGTTTTGGTTTACTTAAAAGATATAAGTCACTCTATTTTATGCTACGTGTCGGGTGACTTTTATAAAAGGGAATGGATCTTTAAAAGGAACTTAAGGTACGTAGTACTTTAGGATTAAAACCCGGACTTTGACATAAAATGAAAGTACCTTGAGTTGTGGATAACTTGCCTATGCTTGTTGTTGTGTAACTTGCCTATGATTGTTGTTGTGTAACTTGCCTATGCTTGTTGTGATAGCATTTGTTATGCAAGAATTGTGTTCTATATTACCGCGTCTCGATGGAGGTCGGTTGACTTGTTGAGGACTTACTTGGACATCTGCAGCGGTGTGGAAAATTTCCGCGGTATGCTCACGATGATAGTGTTATTCCATGGACTAGCTCTCCACGAGGTTTCTTCTTGTTTGGCCTTGGTACCGGTGGTCGGCTTCGTGCTTGCCGTCTCGTGGCTGATTCGGCCTTAGTACACAGTAGTTAGCCCTCGCACTTGCCGTTCGGTGTAGTGGCGAAGTCTCGTGATCTGACGCTTGGTACTGGTGGTCGACCCTCGTACTTGCCGGTCGGCACGTGGCGGGCCTTGGTATCTGTAGTCGGCTCGCACTTGCCGTGTCGACTTAGTGGTTTGGTTGTATTGTATTGTTATTACGGCTTTGGCATCGAGTAGGACTTGGTGTTGGTGTACTTCTTGATGTTATCATATCATAGGCTGGCGGTGAGGAAGGTATTCCACGGCATGGCGATGTTGTGGGCGTGAGACCCATAATTATATTTGAGTAAATGACCGGAGGCGTGAGACCACGACTTGATATAAGCATTATATGTGTGTCTTGTAGTTTGGTTATCATACATGTCTCCGCTTTATATAGACTATTATGATTTCATTTCTGATATTCTGATTTCACATACTTAGTACTGTTATGCGACCTCCTTGGGTGCGTTCATCTGCGTAGTAAGTACATCATTTGTCGATCCATTTTAGGATCACCTTTCAGCGTATTGGGAAGCTCAGTTCCTTGAGGCTTATCTTTGGTATGTTACCACGATGTCTGTAGGTTCTTGTACATTCGGGGTATGGCGGAACCTGTCCGTCATAGTTGTTGTAAAAATCTTAGAGTGCAGCCTTTGTTGTAGGCGGGGTTGTAAGGATTGTAATTGTTCAAACGTTAATATATATGTTGAAAGGCAACTGTTTTGGTTGCTTTGTTTATTTATAATATCTCATTTCATGATTATGTTTTATTTCCGCTGATTTTCTCTGATGTTGTATCACTAGGGTGCCCGGGGTAAGGCACCAGTCACGGGCCCGGATTCGCTGGTCGTGACAAAGTGGTATCAGAGCAGTTAGTCCTCGGAAAGTGTCTGAACCGTGTCTAGTAGAGTCTTGATTATCGGTGTGTTGTGCACCACATCTATAATCAGGAGGCTGCAGGACAGTTAGGGTTGGTTTCCATTCTTCTCATTCTGAGATCGTGCCTTAGAGATGTGTAATAAGATTGGACCCTCCAGCATACCGTTTTACGATTATGCCTCGCGTAAAGGCAACCCGGCGAAGGGCAAAGCGGCGAGAGGAGGCTGCGAGTAAGCGTGGCGAGAGACCACAATACACGAGCCTCGATCCGCGATGCAGGCGAGAGGAGATGAGTTACAAAGTGGGCCCGATTAATGGCGGGGTTGTGGCGAACTTGAGATAAGTGGGCGCGGCAGATTCGATGCGCGATGGTTCACCCTAGATCGAGATAGTTCGAGGCTACGGATTTTTACGAGTTGTAGGCCGCGAGTTTTATGGGTCGAGGCACGAGGATGATCGCAGGAGTTCATCCGAAGCGATTCTGTGGATCATGAGAGTGATCAAGGCATCGGAGACCGAGTCGGTGGTCTAGGTTCGCATCGGCTGCGTGATACCGCATGATCGGGTTTGATTCGTGGGAGCTGTCGGGAGAGCATGCTTCCAGCTTTATGGGGCGAGTTCTCGAGGCCTTTCTTGCACATTTCTTGCCTCCGGATGAGAGGGCTCGGGTAAACAGTTTTTGTGTTGCGGCGAGCAGGCGTCTGATTCGGGAGTACAATGTGGAGTTCGACTCATTGGCGTGCGTCCCAGCGTTGGTAGCTAGTATGGAGGATCGAGTGCAGATATGTTCTGGCTCGATGATCACCTGGCGAAGTTGTTGGTGTAGCTCTTGATCGGGCATGGACATTGCCGCGTGCGGCGTATGCACTTGGATGTGAGGCGAATAAATCGACGGAATGACGGTCGCGAAGAGGCGAGCAGCGAGGTCCTTTGGTGACTTTCGAGGCGGACCGCCTCGAAGCCAGCGATTATGCGCCTCCACCAGACTGAGTGGTCCTCCACGCCCGGGACCTTTGGGATATTGAGGCGGTCGGGCTCCCGTGTTTGAGTTTGAGGAGTAAGTGCTCGCGGATGAGGTTGCCCTTGTCTCGGTGTGGCGTTGTGGAAACTTCATAAGGGAGAGTGTCGTGCGACTTGGGAGATTGTTATTCTTGCGGCCAGCGGGCCATCGGCAGAAGGCTGTCGGACGAGGTGGCCGGTAGGATAGCATGACTACTTAAGCGATTGCGGGTTCTACACCTTCCATGCCAGCGGGATGTTCGTACCGGCAGGCCGGTAGAGGTCGCGGTGGGAGTTCCCGATTTTAGCGGTCCTTTGAACGCCTATTTTGATATATCCTTAACCTCTAGAGTTTTGTATGTATTGATGTTATGATGATGTGTTTAGTGTTATGTTCGGATAGCACTTGTGCTAAAATGTGATTTAGAAACCTGGTTGGTAAAAGGGTAAGCCTGGGGGTGAGAAAGTGATGAACCTTAGAATATTACAGTTGAGACCTTAGATGTAAGGCCATCTTGAGTACAAGATTTTGCGGGGGATCTTTGTCAGAATGTGTAAGTATGCGTGGTGTAATTGTGGAAAAAATTTCCTTGGGTGGTGTAAATGGAAGTGGTAGCTTTCATGACCTGTATAGGTAAGATTGTTCCGGATCGAGAAATGAGAGAGTCGACGTGTGAGGCTCGGGTTGAGGGCGTGTTGCGTGTCAACCCGTGGCCGGAATGAGTGGGGTCGGATCGAGGTGGTCCTCCAGTGGTAGGGTCACGAGGTGCTAGGCCCAGTTTAGATGACCGTCGTATGAGTTCGTGGTTATGTTCGACGAGCGGATCGTGAAGGCGGGAATGGCCTTAGAGAAGTGAAGCTAGTAAGATGACCAAGTTTGGAGGTGGTGACTCCAAAGTTTTGGGAAGCTATGGCGATGGTGAAGTGTGGTACGTATACTAGAAGTGTTCAGGTGTTCGAGAAGGGCACGACGAGTAAGGAAGGAAGAGAACATGTGTTATTTCGTGGCCAGGTGTGGCGTTGGCAACTTGTTAGAAGAACTTCATCGTTATCCGTCTTGAGAAGGAACATTCGGGACGAATGTTTCTAAGGAGGGAAGAATGTTATACCCCGTATTTCCAGAGTATGTACGTGAGGGCGTACGTATAAGAATTTGAGCCTTAAGATTAGGCAAGGTTCGAAATTGGGCACAAGTGCCGAAAAGAGTCGTTTTCAGGCGAAGCGTTTCCCACGACTTACGTAGGGAAAATTCCGGCTATGTCATTAATAATTTTTGCGGATTTTTCCGAGAGACGAAACAATTTGGACCAACAGGAGGGTGACAAGTGTCACCCTCACATTGGAAGCAAGTGGATGGCAAAGCTAGACCATTGGCACGTTTTTTGTGTTGAAATTTTGGTCAAGGGTTAGGTAGGATATTTTGTGTAGATGGATAAGGTAGCACATGGATAAATTTTGGCCTTACACTTGCTATGCACTTGTCTTCATCTTGGCCATTGGTTGGCCTTCACTTGACCTATAAATACCCCTCTAAGTTGAAGACTTTCTTCATCCTCACTTGAGCAATCTATCTAAGTCTCAAAATACTCCCTCCCTCTTGTTCTTTCATCCACCACACCCCTCCCCCTTTGAGAAGGCCCTTTGGCGAGCTTCCCTCCCTGTAGTGGTTAGCCGTGGGTACCCACTAGCCTAGTTGTTTTCGTATAATACCCCGTGTTGTGGTATAGAAATACTCTCCTAGTATTGTTATTATGTCGAAATACCTTGGCCCAAATACCGTGTAGTTTTCCCAGGTTACACATACAAAAGCCAGAAAATACTATTATACTTCCTTAGCCACTAAACGAAACCCTAAGGAAATCTTCATTGATAGTTGAAGAAATTGAGTAGAAGTTGGTTAGAACTTCTAAAGGTTGTTTGGAGCGGGTTGGAGCGCACGGAGTAGGAGCTAAACCTTGCTCAGGATCGACATATAAACTCGGATAATTTTGGGCTTATCGAGGTAAACACTCTTGACCTTCTATTGTAATTGGAAATTACATGTTGTAGGAATATATAGTTGAAGTATACTATATATAGAACTGAACATTATAATTGTGTGGCAATGTCTTTTGACTTAAGCCTGAATTTTAAAGAAGAAAGCTGTAAATTACATAGAGCGTATTCTGATGAGCTTGTGTAGTATTCGTGAGTAGAATTGTACACGTCGGTTAGGCGTGTAAACCCCTGGTTGGCTTGGTAGCCGGCCTCGATAGAGAGGAGATTTCTGCCATTGCGGGAAATCTTCTTGAATTTTACGTAGAATATTCTACATTGAGATCTAAGATGTTAATAGGCGCCTTGTGGCCTCTATAGGTTGAAATACTGCGTGTGGCGTGGTCTACTTGGCTTAAGGTGTAGCCGACGGTTTGAGGTACTTGGAGCGTTTTGCTATTAGTCAATAATCGCCGCGAGGTATGTGAACCTCTTCCTATCTTTTTGTTATACCCCGCATTTCCAGAGTATGTACGTGAGGGCGTACGTATTAAATTTTTGCCTTAAGAATTGACAAGTTTCGAAATTTGTGCACAAGTGCCGAAAGGAGTCGTTTTTCGACGAAACGTTTTACTAAACTTGCGAAGGGAAAATTCCGGCTATGTCATTTCTAATTTTTGCGGATTTTTCCGAGAGACGAAACATGTTGGACCAACGGGAGGGTGACATGTGTCACCTCGCATTGGATGAGTGTGGTGTAATGCTTGGCGAATAGGTGGCATGGTTAGGTAGGATATTTTGTGCAAGTTGTGTGGTAGATGGATAAGGTGCACATGGCTTAATCCTAGCCCTACACTTGCCTAACACTTGGAGTGATCTTGGCCATTGGTTGGCCATGGCTTGACCTATAAATACCCATACAAGTTGATGAACTTCTTCATCCTAAATTGTTCTAAGTGTTAAAAATCCTCCCCCCTCTTAGTGTGAGCTTTTCGTCCCTCTCCCCCCCTCCGAGGTGAGCTTGTTCGAGAGCCCCCCCACCCCTTGTGAAGCCTTGGCGAGGTACCACTAGCCTAGTTGTCTCGTATAAATACCCCTTTTGTGGTGCCTACTGCGAGGTACCCCACAGCCTAGTTGTTTTCGTATAATACCCCCCCTTTTTGTGGTATAGAAATACTTTCCAAGTATTGTTATAATGCCCAAATACCTTGGCCCAAATACCTTGTAGTATTCCCAAGGTTACACTTATACAAAAGCCCAAATACTATTATACTTCCTTTAGCCACTAAACAAAACCCCAAGGAAAACCTTCATCGGTTGAAGTGTTAAGTAGAAGTTGGTAAGAACTTCTAAGGGTTGTTTGGAGCGGGTTGGAGCGCACGGAGTAGGAGCTAAACCTTGCTCAGGATCGACTTATAACTTGGATAATTTTGGGCTTATCGAGGTAAACACTCTTAACCTTCTGTTGTAATTGGAAATTACATGTTGTTGGAATATATAGTTAAGGTATACTATATATAGAATTGAACATAGTTGTGCGGCAATGTCTTGCGACTTAAGCCTGAACTTTAAGATGAGAACTGAACTGTAATTACTTAGGACTGTATTACAGTAGACTTGTATAGCATTACTGTGAAGTAGAATTGTACACGTCCGGTTAAACGTGTAAACCCCCCCCCCCCCCTGGTTGGCTTGGTAGCCGGCCTCGATAGAGGAGGAGAATTCTGTCAATGTTGCGGGAGGAGGTCTTTGCGAATTTTACGTAGAATATTACGTCGGGATCTAAAGATATTAATAGGCGCCTTGTGGCCTCTATAGGTTGTAGTACTACGTGTGGAGTGATCGCTTGGCTTAGAGTGTAGCCGACGGTTTGAGAGTCTTGGGGCGTTTTCTATTAGTCGATAATCGTCGCGAGGTATGTGAACCTCTTCTTATCTGTTCTAGCATGATATGTGTATAACTATGTAGTGCGGTGAGCGTGCGTGTGTTAAATGTATTTGATTGTTTTTAAACATAAAGTGTTATAACGGCTTTATTGGAAGTTGGTTATAACGACTCTATGTAAATGAGAAATGCTTTGTGGTTTTTTAAAAGATAAGCGATTTGACTTATAACGAGCTTGATGTGTGATAATAAAGAACCTTGAAGTATTCTAAAAGATTAAGAAACCTTTTTGAAAGAAGTGTATACTTGGCTTGAAAACATAAGAGTTATACGACTTTATGAGAAGTTAGGTGTAACGTCTTAAGAAGATAAAAGAATGATTTAATGGTTTAGAAGTTAAGAGACTTATTCTTAAAAGATAAGAGACTTGACTTAATATGGATGTTTGTGCGAAACCTCATTCGTGAGTAATGAGTACTTGGTTTTGAAAGGAATAATGTTTCTTGATTTGGAAATCGAATGTGTATCGACAAACCATGCGGCGTTAATAAAGGAAAATGTATTGAATAATTAAGTATTATTAAAACCAGTAGAAACCTCCATCTGCATAGAAGCTAAGATGAGACAAAATGATATTACATTTTCTAGATCATGGTGCTTAATAAGATTGATTATGTTATACCAGTATTTCAGTATGTGCGTGGGGCGTCGTAGAAAATTTGAACTTGAGAATAAGGCTTGGCGAATTGTTTTTGTGCACAACACGGTTAGAGTCGTTTTTTACGAAAGCGTTTCCACGACTTTCGTAGGGAAAATTCCGGCTATGTCATTTTTAATTTTTGCGGATTTTTAGAGAGGCGAAACATTTTGGACCAACAAGAGGCGCCACTTGGCACCCTCTCATTGAAGTGGTAGAGTGGGCCAATTGCTTGACTTTGTCAAGTAGTTGGTAGGATATTTTGTGGGTAGATGGATAAGGTGCACTTGGCATGATCTAGGCCTACACTTGCATAAGCACTTGGCTAGATCTTGGCCATTGGTTGGCCTTGGCTTGTACTATAAATACCCCTTTGGAAGACTTCTTCATCCATTCCTAAAATTCCTTAAGTGTTAAAATCCTCCCTTCCCTTTGTGTAGTTGTTTCGTCCCACCTCCCTTTGAGAAGGCCTTGTCGAGAGTTCTTTCCCACAGCGAGAATCCCCACCAGTGGGTAGGCGAAGGGTATACACCACTCTTGGTAGAAATACTCTCAAAGTATTGTTATAATGCCCAATTACCTTAGCCGTATACCTTGTAGTATTCTAAGGTTATACCTATAAAAGCCAGTTATACTATTATACTTCCCGTCAGTCACTGCCAAACCACAGGAAAATCTCCATGGTTAGTTGGAGTAGTATGTAGAAGTTGGTTAGAACTTCTAAGGGTGGTTTAAAGCGGGTTGGGCGATGCGTAGTTGGAGCTAAACGTTGCCGGGATCGACTTTATACTTGGATAATTATGGTCTTATCGAGGTAAATATCTTGTCCTCTATTGTAATTGGAAATTACATGATTGTTAGACTATATAGTTGAAGTATACTATATATAGAATCAACGTTGTTATCGGCAATGTCTTTTGACTTAAGCTGAATAATAAGAAACCTTTTGAAGAAGAAATCTTGAGCGTAATTACATAGGGTTTGTATTCTGATGGACTTGTGTAGCTTTTACGTGAGGTAGAATTGTACGTCCGGATTAGGCGTATAACCCGGTTGGCTTGGTAGCGGCCCAGATAGAGGAGGAGATTTACGTTGTTGGGAGAGTCTTACCGAATTTACGTAGAATGTTCTCTGAAGAGATCTAAATGTTAATAAGCGCGCGTGGCCTTATAGGTTGAAGTACTACGTGTGGCGCGATCTACTTGGCTTAAGGAGTAGCGGCGGTTGGAAGTACTTGGGCGTTTTGCTATTAGTCGATACTGTCGCGGTATGTGAACCTCTTCCTATCTCTTACAGCATGATATATGTGTAACTATGTAGTACGGTAGACATACACGTGTTAAATGTATTTGATTGGTCTAAAACATAAAGTGTTATAACGGCTTTATGGGAAGTTGGTTATAACAGCTTTATGAAGGTAAGAAAATACTTGTGGTTTTAAAAGGTAAGCGATTTGAACTATAAATGGTTGGTTATGTGATAATAAAGAACTTGAAGTATTTCAAAAGATTTTGAATCATTTTGAAAGAAGAAGTAATACTTGGTTTTGAAAACTTAAGAGTTATACTAGCTTTATGGGAAGTTAGGTATAACGGCTTAAGAATGTTTCTTGATTTGAAAATCGAATGTGTATCGACAAACCAACTGCGGCGTTAATAAAGGAAATGTTTGTGATTAAGTATTATTAAAACCAGAGAAACTTCCATCTGCATAGAAGCTAAGATGAGACAAAGGATATTTCCTAGATCATGCATTGTAATAAGATTGTTATAAACAAGAATGTCCTACTCTCACACATAAGGTTTATGTTTCTCAGTTGTTAAAGAGAATTATATTCCTAAATAAATAAGACTATGAACTCTGAAACCTTTCTAAAATAAGAAACGTAAACATTGAAATTAGGCAAACTTGGGCGTTTGGAAAATAATGTTGTTACTTGATTTTACAAAGGTAAGTGTTTTGATTTACTTCAAAGATAATCACTCTATTTTCATATCTGCGGGTATTGTGTGGTTTTGTGAAAGTAACGTATCTTTTAAGAGTTAATGTATGAAGTACTTTGGGGATAAAAACCGAACTTCTTGACATATAGTAGAAAGTACCTGTGTGTATAACTTGATTTGTGTTGGTTTGTGATAGCCTTGTAATACTTTCTTGTTGATTGATAAGTAAACATGCTAGGATGCTACGTGTGTTAGTATCTTGTGATGTTTGTGTAAAGGGGTTTTCACTTGTTTTGCTTGTGTTGTTTAACGATAAGTTTTATGTTAGTATTATTCATCACTCGTCTCTTGAGATGATTAGGAGGTTAAGCGCCCTCCGTCTGGGGTAGACTTCAGCGGGTTTAGTGACCTATGATTGAGAATACCTCATGCGGGTCGGGTGATCTATGCGGGCTCTGAGAGTTCGAGTTATGGTGCGTCCTTTATGGGCATGCGGTCCATGTGGCCCGTGCGGAGCGAAGTCGAGCGGATCTTGGGAGTAACTACCCTCGATGCGGGGTTATACCTCATGCGGGCGATGAGATTGGCCTATCTTGCGGGTGCGGGAAGTTCGGGGCTAGACGCGCATTAGATCTGCGGGCGGTGGCGGCTTTGATCATGTAATGATGCAGGCGGATCTCATAATCTGATTTATGACCTTGTTGATGCGTAGGTTTTAGTAGTCGGCTATGCCTTGTACTTACCGTGCGGTTTTATTATAACACAGTGGGACACGGTGTTCATGTGTTCCTTGGTACTTTCATATCATAGGCTGGCGGTGAGGAATGTGTTCCACGGGCACGATTGATGTTGTGGCGTGAGACCCATTGTTATGTAAGTGATGACTTGAGGCGTGAGTCACGACTTGACATGACTATTTATTTATTGTGAAGCTAGTTTGGTTATCATACATGTCTCACTGCTTTATATAGACTACTATGATTTCATTTCTGATGTTATTTGATTTCACATACTCGGTACTGTTATGCGACCTCTTCGGGCTGCGTTCATGCAGTAAAGGTACACGATCGTTGATCCTCGCTCTTAGGGTCACGATTCGACATTTGGGAAAGCTCCGTTTCTCGGAGGCTTATCTTGGTATAGTCCTGTTGTGGTAGGTGGTTACATTCGGGGTATGGCGGGAACCTGTCCGTCGTTGTTGTCATATTATTCGTAAGTGCATGTAATCTTGTTGTGGGCAGAATTTGTAAGAGGGTTATAGCGTTCAAATTGCTATTTATATATATCTTGAAGGTAACCATTTTTGGTTAGCTTTGTCTTCTTATTTCCTTTGTCATATTACATTGGTTTCATGTATTGTCTTTATGTTCGATTACTCGATGTTGTGTCACTAGGGTGCGGGGTAAGGCACGATGCGGGCCGGGCGGTCGTTACAAGTGGTATCGAGCGATTAATCCTCGGAAAGTGTCTGACCGTATCCGATGAAGTCTTGATTATCGGTGTGTTGTGCACCGCGATGTCGGAGGCTATAGGATATTTAGGATTGGTTTCCATTCTTCTCACTCTGAGATCGTGCCTTAGAAGTGTGTTGTAAGTTGGACCTCTAACGTATTTCTTTCCCACCGTTATGCCTCGCGTGGGCGCCGGCCCGGGAGGGCAAAGCGGCCAGGAGGCTGCGAGTAAATCTGAGAGGTTACGAGGCCGCAGCCCAATCATCACAGGGTGGTGCTTCATTCGGGAGTTTTGCGGCGTCACTGCCCCGTGAGATTAGCGGCGGCGGCGATTCCTCTGCGGCCATGATGTTTGAACGCCCGGTTCGCGGGAGCAGAATGTAGATTTCAAGGAGGCGACCACTTTACTAACTATGGATTTGACTACCGAAGTATACGATGTACGCGAGTCTTGATGAATATCAACGAGAAGGTTGTGCAAAGTAAGTTCTTGATTGAAGCGAGCATGGCACGTATGCGGGCTTATGCGCGGCGAAAGCGTAGAGATCGGCAGGTTAACGAAGGGCGAGAAGAGGCGAGCGGCAAGGTCGCTGGTAACTTCGGCGAGTCGCCTCGCGAATAGATTATGCGCATCCACGGTGCGAAAGGTCCTCCACGGGGTTGGGGCGTTAGGTATGCGAGAGTTGGTCGAGCTCGAGCTTAGGTTCACGGCTACTGCGTAGGTTCGGCCAGTGGATTGATTTTCCCCGATGTTCGCGGTGTGAGCGTCGTCGGGAATGTCCTCTTTTAGTTGGTACTTGTTTTACTGCGGCCGTCGAGAACCGTGTGTCGAAAGGATGTCCTAGTAGGAGGACTCGGCCTTGAGATCGGTGGGTAGTTCGTCATCTCCCTGGCTATGTGCCTACGGTAGGTTTGACTAGAGCGACTAAGGAGTGAAGCGATGAATCTGAGATAGATCTTTAACCCTCTAGGGTTTAGTATGTGTGATAAGGTGAGTATACCTTAAGTGTTATATTATGATAGCATGGTGTAAATTGTAATTAGAAATCTTGGTTAGTTAACCAAGTAAGATTTGGGGGATAGAGAAGGTGTGAGCCTTAGAGTTTTATACGTGGAGACCTTAGAGGTAAGGCCATCTCGAGTAAAGGTGTAGTGTTCATGTTTGACCCTTATAGGAATGCATAGTGCGTGAGCTATGTCTTGGGATAAGTCACGAGTAGTGTGGAATGAAAGAGGGTAGTTGAGCTAAGAAGACGCTGGGTTTTCGTAACGTGATTAGTGAGAGTTTTCCTTGGGAGCTAGCGTTTTGCGGCGTTCTTGGGTCGGGTTGAGGCCGCGTTGCGGGTCAACCGCGGCGTGTATGGTGGTAAAGTCGGTTTGTGGTGGTCCGCCTTGTGGTAAGTCACGAGGGTGTTAGGCCCAGTTTAGTTAACAGTGTCTGAACTTCGTGGATGCGTTCGACCGATGGTCGGGCCGAGAGGTCAAATCTTGTCTTCAGCAAAGACCATTTACTCGGCGGTGTTGATTTTATCGTAAAGGTTGTAAGGCTGCACGAGGTGCCTACCTTCACCTTATGTCGAGCGGTGGAGCCAGTGCACGTTTTTGTTTTGGAAGTTTTACCAGCGGGGTTAAGAACTTCGGTGAGTCTCGAATCACATTCGCCTCGGGCGGTGTGGATTTGAGGGTAGTTGTGGGGATTGTTGTCTCTGTGGAGGAGTGTTTAAGCTACCATTTGGTGTTGGATGTCGCCTTATGAAGCCTTGTAGGGCGGATGTGTAAGTCGCCGTCTATTGGTTCGATGTTGGCAAGATTCGGATAGTTGGTTGAGCTTGTTCCGGTAATTTGTGGATAGAGTAAAGCTTGTCTAGAAGAGGTTCTGGCGGCTCGGAGAAATCGTGCGGATAATCGGCGGCGCTTAGAGTTGAGTTGGCCAGTCGGTCTTCTTGAAAGTACCACCGGGTTGGGTGTGGCGAGTTTTGGAAAGCGAGGAACTTAGCGAGTTACTTTGGGCCACGAGTTCATGTGAAGAATAGGCGGGTTACTATATGTTAGCTTTTGCCGTCCGACTTAGGAAGCGATATGTCGATCTTTCGTATTGATATGTTCGGAAAGTATTGGAATCCATCAGTGTTCCCATTAATGATGACCACGTTAGAGATAGTAACCCGAGTTTTGGAAAGCTGACGATGTCGAGAAATATGGTAAGAGTTCGAGTGTCGACAACCTCGGGGATCGCATGCGATCCGGTACCATTTGTTGGGTCGCCGGTGACACTAGAACCTCGCGGCAAAGTGACAAAGGTGGTATCGATGGTATCGCGAGCATAGATGTGATCATTTTCTTTTTTGTGTAAAGAAGGTCTGAAGGAAGTATATTTTAGACCCGGTGAGAGGTGTTTTATGGTGATGTTAGAGGTGTTTCCTCGTGGACTTGGAGGTAAGTATTTTGTCGCAAGTTGGTTCCGTGGCCATGTGTGGCGATTGTTCTAAGTATAGCGGTGAAGACTATCTTTGGCGCATGTTTGTTTTGAGACTTAGAAGGAACATTGGGACGAATGTTTCTAAGGAAGGAGAATGTTATACCGTATTTCAGTATATGCGTGGGGCGTGCGTGAAAATTTGAACTTGAGAATAAGGCTTGGCGAATTGTTTTGTGCACAACACGGTTAGAGTCGTTTTTCGACAAAGCGTTTCCATGACTTCGTAGGAAAATTCGGCTATGTCATTTTTAATTTTGCGGATTTTTAGAGGCGAAACATTTTGGACCAGCAAGAGGCGCCACTTGGCACCCTCTCATTAGTGGTGATGAGTGGACCAATTGCTTGGCTTTTGTCAAGTAGTTGGTAGGATATTTTGTGGGTAGATGGATAAGGTGCACTTGGCATGATCTAGGCCACTACACTTGCATGCACTTGGCTAGATCTTGGCCGTTGGTTGGCCTTGGCTTGTACTATAAATACCCCCTGGAAGACTTCTACATCCGTTCCTAAAATTCCTTAAGTGTTAAAATCCTCCCTTCCCTTTGTGTAGTTGTTTCGTCCCACCCTCCCCCTTTGAGAAGGCCGTGTCGCCGAGAGTTCTTTCCCCCTTGGCGAGAATCCCCACAGTGGGGTAGGCGAGGTATACACCCACTCTTGGTAGAAATACTCTCAAAAGTATTGTTATAATGCCCAAATTACCTTAGCCGTATACCTTGTAGTATTCTAAGGTTATACCTATACAAAAGCCCATTTATACTATTATACTTCCCGTCAGTCACCAAACCAAAACCCTAAGGAAAATCTCCATGGTTAGTTAGAGTAGTATGTAGAAGTTGGTTAGAACTTCTAAGGGTGGTTTAGAGCAGGTTGGAGCGCACGGAGTTGGAGCTAAACGTTGCCCAGGATCGACTTTATACTTGGATAATTATGGGCTTATCGAGGTAAATATCTTGTCCCTCTATTGTAATTGGAAATTACATGATTGTTAGACTATATAGTTGAAGTATACTATATATAGAACTGAACGTTGTTATCGGCAATGTCTTTTGACTTAAGCAATAATAAAAACCTTTTGAAAGAAAATCTTGACTGTAATTACATAGGAGTATTACTGATGAGACTTGTGTAGCTTTTACGTGAGGTAGAATTGTGCGCGTCCGGATTAGACGTATAACCCGGTTGGCTTGGTAGCCGGCCAGATAGAGGAGGAGATTTCTGGCTTTGCGGGGAAGTCTTTGCGAATTTTTACGTAGAATGTTCTCTGAAGAGATCTAAATGTTAATAAAGCGCGCGTGGCCTTATAGGTTGAAGTACTACGTGTGGCGCGATCTGCTTGGCTTAGGAGTAGCCGGCGGTTGGAAGTACTTGGGCGTTTTGCTATTAGTCGATACTGTCGCGAGGTATGTGAACCTCTTCCTATCTCTTCTGGCATGATATATGTGTAACTATGTAGTCGGTGACGCGTGCGTGTTAAATGTATTTGATTGGTCTAAAACATAAAAGTGTTATAACGGCTTTATGGGAAGTTGGTTATAATTTATGTAGGTAAGAAAATACTTGTGGTTTTAAAAGGTGGCGATTTGAACTATAAGCTGGTTGGTTATGTGATAATAAAGAACTTGAAGTATTTCAAAAGATTTTGAATCATTTTGAAAGAAGAAGTAATACTTGGTTTTGAAAACTTAAGAGTTATACTAGCTTTATGGGAAGTTAGGTATAACGGCTTAAGAATGTTTCTTGATTTGAAATCGAATGTGTATCGACAAACCACTGCGGCGTTAATAAAAGGAAATGTTTTGTGATTAAGTATTATTAAAACAGTAGAAACTTCCATCTGCGTAGAAGCTAAGATGAGACAAAAGGATATTTCTAGATCATGTTCTTTGTAATAAGATTGTTATAAACAAGAATGTCCTACTCACACATAAGGTTTATGTTTCTCAGTTGTTAAAGAGAATTATATTCCTAAATAAATAAGACTATGAACTACGAAACCTTTCTAAAATAAGAAACGTAAACATTTGAAATTAGGCAAACTTGGGCGTTTGGAAAATAATGTTGTTACTTGATTTTACAAAGGTAAGTGTTTTGATTTACTTCAAAAGATAATCACTCTATTTTCATATCTGCGGGTATTGTGTGGTTTTGTGAAAGTAACGTATCTTTTAAAGAGTTAATGTATGAAGTACTTTGGGGATAAAACCGAACTTCTTGACATATAGTAGAAAGTACCTGTGTGTATAACTTGATTTGTGTTGGTTTGTGATAGCCTTGTAATACTTTCTTGTTGATTGATAAGTAAACATGCTAGGATCTACGTGTGTTAGTATCTTGTGATGTTTGTGTAAAGGGTTTTTCACTTGTTTTTCTTGTGTTGTTTAACGATAAATTGTTATGTTAGTATTATTCATCACTCATCTCTTGAGATGATTAGGAGGTTAAGCGCCTCCGTGCGGGGTAGACTCAGCGGGTCTAGTGACCTATGATTCGAGAATACCTCATGCGGGTCCGGGTGATCTATGCGGAGCTACGAGTTCGAGTTAGGGTGCGTCCTTTATGGGCATGCGGTCCGTGGCCATGCGGCTGCGAAGTCGAGGCGGATCTTGGGAGTAGCTACCCTCGATGCGAGGTTATACCTCATGCGGGCGATGAGATTGGCCTATGCGGAGTGCGGGAAGTTCGGGGCTAGGCAGCGCGCATTAGATCTGCGAGCGAGTGGCGGCTTTGATCATGTGGCCAGTGCAGGCAGATCTCGTCTGATTTATGACACTTGTTGTGCGTAGGTTTTAGTAGTCGGCTATGCCTTCGTACTTACCGTGCGGTTTATTATAACACGGTGGGACACGGTGTTCATGTGTGTTCCTTGGTACTTTCATATCATAGGCTGCCGCGGTGAGAATGTGTTCCACGGGCACGATTGATGTTGTGGGCGTGAGACCCGTTGTTATGTAAGTGATGACTTGAGGCGTGAGTCACGACTTGACATGTTGTTTATTTATTGTGAAGCGTAGTTTGGTTATCATACATGTCTCTGCTTTATATAGACTACTATGATTTCATTTCGATATTTATTTGATTTCACATACTACTGTTGTTATCTTGACCTCCTCGGGAAGTGCGTTCATCTGCGAGTAAAGGTACACGATCGTTGATCCTCGCTCTTAGGGTCCGCGATTCAGCATTTGGGAAAGCTCCGTTTCTCGGAGGCTTATCTTAGTATAGTCCCTGTTGTGGTAGGTGCTTACATTCGAGGTATGGCGAACCACTGTCGTCGTTGTTATCATATTATTCGTAAGTGCAGTAATCTTGTTGAGGCAGAATTTGTAAGAGGTTATGGCTGTTCAAATTGCTATTTATATATATCTTGAAGGTATAGTTTTTGGTTGCTTTGTCTTCTTATTTCTTGTCATATTACATTGGTTTCATGTATTGTCTTTATGTTCGTGATTACTCACGATGTTGTGTCACTAGGGTGCCCGGTAAGGCACGATGCGGGCCGGGCAGGTCGTTACAAGTGGTATCGAGCGATTAATCCTCGGAAAGTGTCTCTGAACCGTATCGATGAGTCTTGATTATCGGTGTGTTGTGCACCACGATGTCGTGAGGCTATAGGATATTTAGGATTGGTTTCCATTCTTCTCACTCTGAGATCGTGCCTTAGAGCTGTGTTGTAAGTTGGACCCTCTAACGTATTTCTTTCCCTTACCGTTATGCCTCCGCGTGAAGGCCGCCCGAGGGCAAAGCGGCCGAGAGGCTGCGAGTAAATCTGAGAGGGTTCACGAGGCACGAGCCCAATCATCACAGGGTGGTGCTTCGTTCGGGAGTTTTGCGATGTCACTTGCCCAGCCAGAGATTAGCCGCGGCGGCGATTCCTCTGCGGCCATGATGTTTGAACCTTGATTCCACGGCCAGGAGCAGAGAATATAGATTTCGAGGCGACCCTGTTACTAACTAAGTATTTGACTACCAGAGAGTATACGATGTCCGCGAGTCTTGATGAATATCAACGAAGGTTGTGCAAGTAAGTTCTTGATTGAAGCTTGAGCATGGCACGTATGCGGGCTTATCGCGGCGAGAAAGCGTAGAGATCGGCGGGTTAACGAAGGGCGAGAAGAGGCGAGCGGCGAGGTCCTTTGGTAACTTTCGGAGTCGCCTCGCGTGAATTAGATTATGCGCGTCCACGGTGCGAAAGGTCCTGCGGGGTTCGGGGCGTTCGGGGTATGCGAGAGTTGGTCGAGCTCGAGCTTAGGTTCCTGCTTCTGCGTAGGTTCGGCCCGGATTGATTTTCCCGGTGTTCGCGATGTGTGACGTCATCGAGAATGTCCTCTTTTAGTTGGTACTTGTTTTACTGCGGCCGTCGAGCCATGTCGAAGGATGTCCTAGTAGGAGGACTCGGCCTTGAGATCGGTGGGTAGTTCGTCATCTCCCTATGTGCCCTACGGGGTAGGTTTGACTAGAACGACTAAGGGGAGTGAAGCGATGAATCAGATAGATCTTTAACCCTCAGGGTTTAGTATGTGTGATAAGGTGAGTATACCTTAAGTGTTATATTCGATAGCATGGTGTAAATTGTAATTAGAAATCTTGGTTAGTTAACCAAGTAAGATTTGGGGATAGAGAAGGTGTGAGCCTTAGAGTTTTATACGTGGAGACCTTAGAGGTAAGGCCGTCTCGAGTAAAGGTGTAGTGTTCATGTTTGACCTTATAGGAGTGCATAGTGCGTGAGCTATGTCTTGGGATAAGTCACGAGTAGTGTGGAATGAAAGGGTAGTTGAGCTAAGAAGACCGCTAGGTTTTAAATAGCGTGATTAGTGAGAGTTTTCCTTCGCGAGCTAGCGTTTTGCGGCGTTCTCGGGTCGGGTTGAGGCCGCGTTGCGGGTCAACCAGCGGCATGTATGGTGGTGGTCGGTTGTGGTGGTCGCCTTGTGGTAGGAGTCACGAGGGTGTTAGGCCCAAGTTTAGTTAACGCGTCTGAACTCGTGGATGCGTTCGACCCGATGGTCCGGCGAGGAAGTCGGCCGTCTTGTCTTAGCAAAGACCGTTTACTCGGCGATGTTGATTTTATCGAGAAAGGTTGTAAGGCTGCGAGGTGCCTACCTTCACCTTATGTCGACAGTGGAGCCAGTGCAGCTTGTTTTTGTTTAAGTTTTACAGCGGGGTTAAGAACTGGTGAGTCTCGGAATCACGTTCGCCCTCGGGCGGTGTGTGGATTTCGGGGTAGTTGTGGGATTGTTGTCTCGTGGAGAGTGTTTAAGCTACCATTTGGTGTTGGATGTCGCCTTATGAAGCCTTGTAGGGCGGATGTGTAAGTCGCGGTCTATTGGTTCGATGTTGGCGAGATTGGATAGTTGGTTCGAGCTTGTTCCGGTAATTTGTGGATAGAGTAAAGCTTGTCTAGAAGAGGTTACAGCGGCTCAGAAATCGTGCGGATAATCGGCGGCAACGCTTAGAGTTCGAGTTGACGGTCGGTCTTGAAAGTACCACCGGGTTGGGTGTGACGAGTTTTGGAAAGCGAGAACTTAGCGAGTTACTTTGGGCCGGAGTTCATGTGAAGAATAGGCGGGTTGCCTATATGTTAGCTTTGCCGTCAGACTTAGGAGGCGATCGTCCGATCTTTCGTATTGATATGTTCGGAAAGTATTGGAGATCCGTCGAGTGTTCCCGATTAATGATGACCACGTTAGAGATAGTAACCCGAGTTTTGGAAAGCGAGCGATGTCGGAAATATGGTAAGAGTTCGAGTGTCGACAACCTCGGGGATCGCACGCGATCGGTACCATTTGTTGGGTCGCCGAGTGACACTAGAACCTCGCGGCAAAGTGACAAAGGTGGTATCGATGGTATCGCGAGCATAGATGTGATCATTTTCTTTTTGTGTAAAGAAGGTGCGAAGGAAGTATATTTTAGACCGGTGAGAGGTGTTTTATGGTGATGTTAGAGGTGTTTCCTCGTGGACTTGGAGGTAAGTATTTTGCGCAGTTGGTTCCATGGCCATGTGTAGCGATTGTTCTAAGTATAGCGGTGAAGACTATCTTGGCGCATGTTTGTTTGAGACTTAGAAGGAACATTCGGGACGAATGTTTCTAAGGAGGAGAATGTTATACCGTATTTCAGTATGCGTGGGGCGTGCGTGAAAATTTGAACTTGAGAATAAGGCTTGGCGAATTATTTTTGTGCACAACACCGTTAGAGTCGTTTTTAGAAAGCGTTTCCATGACTTTCGTAGGAAAATTCCTATGTCATTTTTAATTTTTGCGGATTTTTAGAGGCGAAACATTTTGGACCAACGAGAGGCGCCAGCACCCTCTCATTGAGTGCGGTAGAGTGGACGAATTGCTTGGCTTTTGTCAAGTAGTTGGTAGGATATTTTGTGGGTAGATGGATAAGGTGCACTTGGCATGATCTAGGCCCTACACTTGCATAGCACTTGGCTAGATCTTGGCCGTTGGTTGGCCTTGGCATCTTATAAATACCCCCTTTGGAAGACTTATTCATCCGTTCCTAAAATTCCTTAAGTGTTAAAATCCTCCTTCCCTTTGTGTAGTTGTTTCGTCCCACCCTCCCTTTGAAGGCCTTGTCGGCCGAGTTCTTTCCCACTTGGCGAGAATCCCCCACAGTGGGGTAGTAGAGGTATACACCCCTCTTGGTAGAAATACTCTCAAAAGTATTGTTATAATGCCCAATTACCTTAGCGTATACCTTGTAGTATTCTAAGGTTATACCTATACAAAAGCCAGTTATACTATTATACTTCCATTCGGTCACCAAAACCAAACCCTAAGGAAAATCTCCATGGTTAGTTAGAGTAGTATGTAGAAGTTGGTTAGAACTTCTAAGGGTGGTTTAGAGCAGGTTGGGCGCGCGGAGTTGGAGCTAAACGTTGCCGGGATCGACTTTATACTTGGATAATTATGGGCTTATCGAGGTAAATATCTTGTCCTCTATTGTAATTGGAAATTACATGATTGTTAGACTATATAGTTGAAGTATACTATATATAGAATCGAGCGTTGTTATCGTGCAATGTCTTTGACTTAAGCACGAATAATAAGAAACCTTTTGAAGAAGAAATCTTGGCGTAATTACATGGGGATTCTGATGAGACTTGTGTAGCTTTTACGTGAGGTAGAATTGTATGCGTCGGATTAGGCGTATAACCCTGGTTGGCTTGGCCAGGCCAGATGAGGAGAGATTTACTGCCATTTATTGCGGGAAGTCTTTGAATTTTACGTAGAATGTTCTCTGAAGAGATCTAAATGTTAATAAGCGCGCTTGTGGCCTTATAGGTTGAAGTACTACGTGTGGCGCGATCTGCTTGGCTTAAGGAGTGGCCGACGGTTGGAAGTACTTGGGCGTTTTGCTATTAGTCGATACTCGTCGCGGTATGTGAACCTCTTCCTATCTCTTCTAGCATGATATATGTGTAACTATGTAGTGCGGTGAAGCGTCTGGCGTGTTAAATGTATTTGATTGGTCTAAAACATAAAGTGTTATAACGACTTTATGGGAAGTTGGTTATAACGACTTTATGTAGGTAAGAAAATACTTGTGGTTTTAAAAGGTAAGCGATTTGAACTATAATGGTTGGTTATGTGATAATAAAGAACTTGAAGTATTTCAAAAGATTTTGAATCATTTTGAAAGAAGAAGTAATACTTGGTTTTGAAAACTTAAGAGTTATACTAGCTTTATGGGAAGTTAGGTATAACGGCTTAAGAATGTTTTCTTGATTTGGAAATCGAATGTGTATCGACAAACCACTGCGGCGTTAATAAAAGGAAATGTTTTGACAGATTAAGTATTATTAAAACCAAGAGAAACTTCCATCTGCATAGAAGCTAAGATGAGACAAAGGATATTTCCTAGATCATGGTCTGTAATAAGATTGTTATAAACAAGAATATCCTACACATAAGGTTTATGTTTCTCAGTTGTTAAAGAGAATTATATTCCTAAATAAATAAGACTATGAACTCTGAAACCTTTCTAAAATAAGAAAGCGTAAGCATTGAAATTAGGCAAACTTGGGCGTTTGGAAAATAATGTTGTTACTTGATTTTACAAAGGTAAGTGTTTTGATTTACTTCAAAGATAATCCTCTATTTTCATATCTTGCGGGTATTGTGTGGTTTTGTGAAAGTAGCATTATCTTTTAAAGTTAATGTATGAAGTACTTTGGGGATAAAAGCAGAACTAATGACATATAGTAGAAAGTACCTGTGTGTATAACTTGATTTGTGTTGGTTTGTGATAGCCTTGTAATACTTTCTTGTTGATTGATAAGTAAACATCTAGGATCTTACGTGTGTTAGTATCTTGTGATGTTTGTGTAAAGGGGTTTTCCACTTGTTTTTCTTGTGTTGTTTAACGATGTCGTTATGTTAGTATTATTCATCACTCGTCTCTTGAGATGATTAGGAGGTTAAAGCGCCCTCCGTCTGGGGTAGACTTCGGCCCGGGTCTAGTGACCTATGATTCGAAATACCTCATGCGGGTCGAGGTGATCTATCGCGGAGCTCTGAGAGTTCGGAGTTAGGTGCGTCCTTTATGGGCATGCGGTCCGTGGCGTGCGGTGCGAAGTCGGCGGATCTTAGAAGTAACTACCCTCGATGCGGGGTTATACCTCATGCGGGCGATGAGATTGGCTTCTATCGCGGGCTGCGGGGAAGTTCGAGGCTAGGCAGCGCACATTTAGATCTGCGGCGAGTGGCGGCTTGATCATGTGATGCTGGGCATATCTCATGTAATCTGATTTATGACCTTGTTAGATCTGTAGGTTTTAGTAATCGGCTATGCCTTACGTGCCAAAATGCAGTTTTATTATAACAGGTGGGACACGGTGTATACGTGTGTGTTCCTTGTAATGCTTTCATATCATGAAGTGGCCGGTGAGAATGTGTTCACAGGCCTGATTGATGTTGTGGCGTGAACCCGTTGTTATGTAAGTGATGACTTGGCGTGAGTCCACGACTTGCGTATTTGTTTATTTATTGTGTACGTAGTTTGAATTATCATCGTATCTCACTGCTTTATATAGACTTCTTATGATTTGTTCTGATATTATTTGATTTCACATACTAAATTTGTTATCTTGACCTCCTTGCCCGGTGCGTTCATGCGCGGTAAAGTACACCGATCGTTGATCTCGCTCTTGAGGTGCGATTCGGCGTTTGGGAAAGCTCAGTTTCTCAGGAGGCTTATCTTAGTATAGTCCCTGTTGTGGTAGGTGCTTACGTTGAAGTATGGCGGGAACCACTGTCGTCGTTGTTATCAATATTATTCGTAAGTCATGAAATCTTGTTGTGGCGGAAATTTGTAGAGGTTATGCTTGTTCAATTGCTATTTATATATATCTTGAAGGTAACTTAGTTTTTGGTTGCTTTGTCTTGCTTTATATCAACTGTCATATTACATTGGTTTCGTGTATTGTCTTTATGTTCAGCAGTTACTGCAGATGTTGTGTCACTAGGAGTGCGGGGTAAGGCACCGATGTGAACCAGAGCAGGTCGTTCAAATTTTGAACAAGAATAACCTACTCGCGTATGGCGTATATTTACTTTCAATTGTTTTAAAGAGATTAAGACATTGAAGCTATGAAACTTTTCAAAAGACTTGTGTAATTGAAATTGGAAGGCACTGATCACGGGCTGGAATGAGTCGTGACAAAGTAGTATCGGAAGCGATTAATCCTCGGAAAGTGTCTACGAGCAGTGTCTAGTAGAGCTCAAATGCTTGATTATCGGTGTGTTGTGCGTGCAATTACGTCTATGTCGGAGGCTATAGGACATTTAAGTTAGTTCCATTCTTCTCATTACGAGAATCGTGCCTTAGAGGTTGTTGTAAGTTGGACCCCTCCCAGCGTATCTGCGTTTTTCACGATTATGCCTCCAGCGACAACCGGGCAGAGAAGGGCAACGGCGAAGAGGAATACGGTAGAAAGCGTGGCCGGTCTCTACGAAGACCACGATTTACTGAGCCTTCAGTCCTACTCTGGTACAGGCGCGAGAAGAATGGGAATTACAAGAGATAATGCCCGATTAATGGCGAGGTTGTGGCTGAACTTGAGATAATTGGGCCTTGTGATAGTAAGTCCGATAGCACCGTAGTTCACCGGCAGAGCGGTTTGAGACTACGGGATTTTAAGTGTAACCCTTGAGTTTATGGGTGAGGCACGAGGATGATCGCGAGTTCATCGGCGATTCTGACCAGATCATGAGTGATCAAGGCCTCGAGAGACGAGTCGGTGGTCTGAGTTCGCGTCAGTTTGCGTGATCCGCGATCGATTGGTTTGGTCGTGGGAGAGCTCGGGAGAGAATACGGCTTAGGCTTTACGGGGCCCGAGTTCTCGAAGCATTCTTCTTGCACACTTCTTGCCGCCACAGATGAGGAGGGCTCGGGCCGGACAAATTTTTGGTGTTCTTAGCGGCCCGAAGCAGCGTCTGAGTGCGGGAGTCTGATGTAGGTTGACTTCGTTGTCGATGCGTCCGCGTTAGTAGCTAGTATGGGAGTGAGTCCATGCGATTATTCTGAACTCGATGATTACCTGCGGAGAAGTTGTTGGTGTAGCTCTTGATGCGGAACGCATGGTTACCAGCATCACGAGCTTATGCATGGAGGTGAGCGGAGAAATCGGCGAATGACGAAATCCAGTGAAGAGGGCGAAGCGCGAGGTCGCTGTAGTGATTTTGAAGCCCGAGCCTTACGTGTGGACTAGTTATGCGCCTCGCCCGATCTGATGGTCCTCTACAATCTTGAGCGTCGAGTTTTGAGGCGGTGGGGCTCGAGGTTCAGATTTTCGGGGAAGCGGGGTGTTAACGGTGAAGCCACCTACCACCTCGTTGTGACGGCGGTAATGGTAAGGCTTTCGCGGTGGGGAGTGTCGTGCTAGTCAGGAGTTTGTTTTACATGCGGCCAGTGAGGCCATTTGGGAGAAATTGTCCGACCGAAGTGTGGTAGGATAGCGCGCAGACCTCACGGAAGGATCAGTTGCGCGAGGTTCACCTTCCTTAGCGAGCGGGATGTTGTTGCCGGCGGAGCCACGGTAGAAAGATGTCGCGGTGGAAGTTCCCGATTTTAAGCGGTCCTACTGAATCGCCTATTTTTGGGTATATCCTTACACCTGCAGAAGTTTTGTATGTATTGATGTTGTGATGATGTGTTTGAGTGTTATGTTTGGATAGACTTTGTACTAAGCGTGATGTAGAACTTTGGTTAGTGAAGGTAAGCTTGAGGTGAGAAAATGATGAACCTTAGAATATTCTGATTTGAGACCTTAGATGTAAGTAGTCTTGAGTACCAGATTTTGCAAGTGATCCTCGCGGAGTGCATTTTATGCCTAGAGCGTTTTGTGTGATAAAGTCCACGGGTAGTGTGCAATGGAAGTAGTAGCTTTCACTGGCTGTAGAAATAGGTGTTAGGATCGAGGGAGCAGGCGTGATGCGTTAAGTGGGTCGGGTTGGGGCCGTGTTGAGGCTGACCGCGGCTGTTCGAGGTGGGGTCCTCTGGGTGGTCACGTAAGTGGTAAAATCACGTACTAGGCGAAGTTTAGATGACCATCGTATGAGTTTGTGGATATATGTTAGACGAGATCGGTTCGTGAAGTGTAGGGAATGGCCTTGAGGGAAAGTAAAGCTAGTAAGATGACCAAGTTTGGAGGTTGTGACTCAAAAGTATTGAAAGCGAAGCGATAGCGAAGTATGGTGCGTATACTAGAAGAGTTCAAGTGTTAGAGGAGGGCCACGACGAGTAAGGAAGGAAGATAAGCGACGTGTGTTAGTTAGAAGTGGCGGTAGTGGCGTTGGCGAAAACACATTGTTAGAAGATCTTCTTCGTAATCCATGGCGAGAAGGAACATTCGGGAGCGAATGTTTCTAAGGAAGGAGAATGTTATACCGTATTTCCGGTATGTGCGTGAGGCGTCGTATTAAAATTTGCCTTAGAATTGACAAGTTTAGGGGAATTTGAGCAGTGCAGAAAGAGTCGTTTTTCGGCCGAAATGTTTTACTAAACTTGCGAAGGGAAAATTCGGCTATGGCGTTTCTAATTTTTGGTTTTTCAGAGAGCGAAACATGTTGGACAGCGGGAGGTGACATGTCACCCTCAGCATTGGATAGTGTAGGCGGTAATCTTGGCGAATAGGTGGCATGGTTAGGTAGGATATTTTGTGCGAGTTGTGTGGTAGATGGATAAGGTGCGTGAAACTTAATCCTAGCCTACCTTTTCGACACTTGGGTGATCTTGGCCATTGGTTGGCCATGGCTGACTATAAATGCCATCCAGAGTTGATGAACTTCTTGCATCTAGAATTGTTCTAAGTGTTAAAAATCCTACTCTTGGTGTGAGCTTTTGTCCCTCTCCCCATCCCAGTTGAGGCTTGGCGAGAGGCAGCCGCACCTGCCACTTGTGAAGCCTTGGTAGGGTACCCCTAGCCTAGTTGTCTGACGTATAAATACCGCCCGTTTGTGGTACAGAAATACTCTCCAGAGTATTGTTATAATGCGAATACCAATACTTGTATGGTATTCGAGTTACCAACATCTGAAAGCCCAGAATACTATTATCACTTCCTTACCTGGCACGCTCATGAAACCTGAGGAAAACCTTCATGATCAGGTTGAAGTGTTAAGTAGAAGTTAGTAGAACTTCTAAGGGTTGTTTGAGGCGGGTTGGAGAAGCGCGGAGTAGGAGCTTCAATAACCTTGCTCGAGGATCGGCTTTATAAGCTTGGATAATTTTGGGCTTATCGAAAGTAACCACTCTTTCTTAACATACATTTGTAATTGGAAATTACATGTTGTTGGAATATATAGTTAAGGTATACTATATATAGAAGAATTGAACATAGTTGTGCGTGCAATGTCTTTGCGACTTAAGCACTGAACTTTAAGATGAAGCGACCTTAAGTGCCAATTTGTAATTCTTGAACTGTATTCACAGTGGGCTTGTATAGCATTCTTGTGAAATAGAATTTTACCGTCCCAGGTTAAGCGTGTAAAACCACTTCCACTGAGTTGGCTTGCTTGGTAGCCGGCCTCGATAGAGGAGAGGGAGGAGAAATTCTGTTTATTTTGCGGGAGGAGTGTGCGAATTTCGTAGAATATTCTACGTCGGGATACAAAGATATTAATGGCGTCTTGTAGCCTCTATAGGTTGTATGCGTCTTCCCTACGTGTGGGTGATGCTGCTTGGCAGAGTGTAAGCGGTTTGAAGTCTTGGGAGGCGTTTGCTATGTTAGTCGATAATGCGTCGCGAGGTATGTGAACCTCTTCTTATGCATTTCTAGCGCATGAGTGATGTGTATAACTATGAGTGCGGTAGGCGTGCATTAGTGTTAAATGTATTTGATTGTTTTTAAACATAAAGTGTTATATAGCAGTTTATTGGAAGTTGGTTATATGACTCTACATGTGTAAATGAGAAATGCTGTAGTTTTTTTAAAGATAAGCCAGATTTGACTTATAACGCAGGCTTGATGTGTGATAATATGAAGAACGAAGTATTCTAAAAGATTAAAAACCTTTTGAAAGGAAAGTATATACTTGGCTTGAAAACATAAAAAGAGTTATACCGACTTTTATGAGAGATTGATGTAACGTCTTAAGAAGAGATAAAAGAATGGTTTAATGGTTTAGAAGTTAAGAACTTATTCTTAAAAGATAAGAGACTTGTTATTATACCTGTATTTCAGTATATGCGTGAGGAGACTCACGTCTGAAAAAGTCTAGCACTTAAAGATTAGGCGAGTTCGAATTGTTATACCGTATTTTCGGAGTATATGCGTGGGGAATCACATTACAAAAGTCTAACCCAGCAAAAGTTTGTTGGCGTTTTTAGGCAGTATTTTCAGTATGTATACGTAAGAGATCGTCTGAAAATCTAGCCCAGCAAAGTTTAGGCAAAGCGTTTTTAAACCTGACTTCGCCCAAAGCAGATGGATTTTTCGATGAAAGCGTTTCCGACTTTTAGTAGGGTAAATCCGGCTATGCCATTCTAATTTTGCGGATTTTTGAGGCGAAACATTTTGGACCAGCGGGAGAGCGACAACATTTCACCCTTTCAGATTGATGGGCTTAGAGAATACGTCCGTTTTGTTGATTTGGGCCAGGCCTAGGAACACGTTTTTTGTGCGCGTACGCAGTCGAAGGTTAATGGTAGGATATTTGTGCTCTTAGTTAATCCTCGCTCTTACACTTGCCTTGCAGCATACAAATCTTGGCCATTGGTTGGCGACAACTTGACCTATAAATACCCCAAGATGAAGAGTTCTTACGTCACTAAATTTACTTTCAGAGTCTTGAAAATCACTCAAGCTTCCTCTCCTTGTTATTATGGCCATTTTAGTCCAAGCCACTCTTCCATCTCACAGCCTAAGTGGCGGCCGGCGAATACCCACATAAGCGCAGCCAAAATCTACCCCCCTTCCGCCCGGTAGAAAAGTTACATACGCCTTCATTACATGTCGTTATAATGCCCCAAAATACCACTAGCCCACGAATACCTTGAGTACTTAGTAGGTGTGAGAAGAGCTTCTAAGGTTAACTGGAAGCATCATGACTTAGGATGAAAACCTTGCTTTCAGTGCGACTTTTCTAGAGATATTATTGGGCTTACCGAGGTAATAATCCTAACCCTCTTGTAATATTAGAATGAATCATCTTTGTAGAAGTATAAGAGATAAATGTATTCAATGCTTGAAGGGTTTAAAGAAGAATAATCAAAGCCCCAGCACTTACATGGTGCCTTTCCTGATGAACTTATATAGCTCATGGGTAGGGAGAGTCTTTGCTTGACTTACCAGTAGAATTATAGATTTTTGTTTAGAATGACCTTTCGAGTAAGTCTTTGATAGATATCTTCAGCAGCGACTAATATAAATTTACGACTTTCTACTGCGACATATTCAACTTAGCGAGGTGGTTTTATTTGAGAGGTATGTGTGAATCTTCCTAAAGCATGATATTGTTTACAATATATGAAATGCGGTAGGACGTCACATTGTATTGTTAACTAAAATATAACTTTACTGGCAATATCTTTTGACTTAAGCTGGAGATAATATGCAATGCAGTATGCCTCAAACGCTTTGCTGAATAATACTTTCACCCAGTGATGCACCAAACTAGGCCAGCACTGAATAATAAAGATAAAGAAAGCATTTTTAAAGAATGCGGGAATCTTTCCGGAGAAGAATCTTTTGGAAAGACTAAGTGGTTTTTAAGCAGGAAGCTTACAGAGTTATACTTTTAACCTTATGGGAGGTTAAGTATAACCACTTACAAAATTGATAAAGGCAGATTTTTTATGTGTTTTATATGGACTTATATTGAATTGTAGAAAAGAATAATAAGATGGTTTGATGAAGTAGAGCGTGATATGATGCTTTATGTGTGTTAGCGTCTTTGTAGCGTGTTGTGAAAAAGAGAGTATTCTTGTTGTGATTATGTTGTTTAAAAGATAAGGCGATATGTTAGTATACTATCAACCATCGCCCTCTTGGGAGATGATAAGTTGTTTTTCCGTCAGGGAGTAGACTTGCACGCCCTGATGCAGGTCACAGGATTGAGAGGCCTCGGTGATGCAGGTCGGGGCCTGTGGGGCTCGAAAGTACCTCATGCGGGTCGAGGCACATCACGAATGCGGGAGTTCGAGTTACTATGCGAGTTCTGCCTCATCTATGTGGCCATCTCGTGCAGACAGCGAGTCAGTCCAGGAGATGATCTTAGGAGTAAAGCGCTGCGCCGATGCGAGTTATATAATGCACGTGCGAGCCCATGAGAGTGGCCTGCATGCGGACTCAGGAGTCGAGTTGGAAGGCTGCGGAATGATGATATGGGCGAAAGTGGCCTCCATTCCCGATCATTCGCGACCTAGACAAACGAACCTATTCTGATTTATTATTCTTTCTTGCTCTTTGTAGTGCCTTGTGATGTAGCGGTTCGTCGAGTTTCATGGTTATTTACGCTCACACATGTTGCCATGGCGGTTTTAAAAAAATGATATGTTTTCATTTAAAGTACTTTCTGATTTTCGCATACTTAGTACTGTTATCATGACCTCAGCCGGGGGCTGCGATTCGTCTGCAGCGAGTAAGAGGAGCAGCGGTGCTTTAGATCCGCGTCTTGGATTACCTGCGTTGGTGTCAGAACTCCGTCTCTTAGGAGAAAGCTTCTTACTTTTGGTATGATCTCACATTTGTAGATAGATTTTTATCTGATCGAGGAGTATAAGCGGGGCCTGTCATGCCATAGTTATACTCTCTTCCTTAGAAATTACTGCTAGTCAGTATTTATGCGATGCTTCGGATGTAGCTATTAGAAACTGGCAGCTGATTATATATATATATCAGAAAGCGTGTTTTCTTCACATAAATTGCTGTCTTATTTTATAAAAATTGCATTCATGTCTTGCTTTATATTTCGTGAATTACTACGTGTATGTCTGTTGTGCAGTGCAAGTGGGCTTTTGATCCACGGAGCCGGGCGAGTCGTGACAAAAAGTAGTATGTGACGATTGAATCCTCGGAAAGTGTCTCTGACCAAGTATCTAGTGAATTGCCCGATTATGGGGTGTGTTATGTACACAATAATCGGAAAGTTATAGAGATATTTAGGATTGGTTTCCATTCTTTCTCGATGCAGAGATGCGTGCTTTGAGAGTGATGTTATAAGATTGGACCCGCCACAACGTATTCCTTTCTATATGATTATACTTTGCTCGCGAAAACAGCACAGGCGAAGAAGGACAAAGCGGCGGAGGCTGCTAGCGAGACACCCGAGTCCGCGAGGGCTTTCGGGCCGATGCATGCCGAGAGCGGCGAGTTCTATGGCAACGCCAGCAGCCAGAGAACCCACGCAGTACCAGCGCTCCGCATCACTTGCGGCACTACGAGCGGAAGGGATTAGGAAAATCCTGAAAGATAACCAGCTTACGCGTTTAAAGTTGTGGCGGAAATCGAGAATTTGAATCACAGTGGTTCAGTTCATCATACTCGACTCGGTCATTACCGTTATTCACGCGAAGAGTTTGAGGCTACGAGACTTCTACAGTTGTAACACGCGAGTTTATATGGGTGGCGGAAGGATAATCCGCGAGAGATTCGTCAAATCAACGGAAACCAGGTTAAAAGTGATCGAGGCGCTCGGGGCCGAGTCCGTGATGCTTTGGTTTCACCTAAATTGCGTGATACCGCCCGATCGATTGGTGGTTGAATCGCCAGGAATTATCGGGAAACCACGCGTCCCGATTTCTTGGGATTAAAGTTCTCGAAACTTTTCGCTCCTTCCAGCTGCCTCCGCGGATGAGGAGGCGGCGGGGGCTGATAGATTTTTCTTCTTGAGGCGAGAGAAGGAGCGCCTTAACATCGGGATGTCAAATGTCGAAGTTTGATTACATTGGCTCGATATGTCCAGCATTAGGCGCGATATGGAGAGATAGAGTGCCTTGCATTACCGTCGCAGGCACAAACGACTATATGTGCGAGTCATGTCGCGAGGTTTCTCTCCCGGGTATGGACATTACGCAGCATGCGAGCTCGCGCCATGCCAGATCGAGCGCGAAGCCTTGGCAAAGTGGGCAGTGGGCCGGCCGGCGTGGCGACCGGGGAGGTTTTCTGGTGGTTGCTCGTGGTGGCGGCTTTGTGGCCGATGATGGGTGCGCCTGCGGCCGGCTTCGAGCACTCTGCCGTCTCAGCCGCGGCCCAGGAGTTTTTAATTTTAGTGAGCCAAGGCAGAGGCCAGGCGTCTTGAGCGTCGAATGCGCGAGTCTTGTGCGGCGATCAGGACCTTTGATGTAAGCCGTCTGGTGGATCAATCCCGAAGGGAAGTGGTACCACGCGGAGCTTGTGATGCGATTGTGGTGAGCGTCATCGGCCTGCGAATTGTCGGCTGTCAGAGTAGGCTTGTGTGGTCGTGGTAAGGCTCGGCGCGAGGTTTTGTTGCGCGACCGTCATACTTCCTACGATTACTTTCATACTGGAAGCGGGGTGCTCGTAGGTGTGGTGGTGTCGTGGCGCTGGGTCCCGATTCTAGCCGGTCCCCTCGAGCCGCATTTATGCTGTCCATCCCGACCCGGCAGGATCGAGAGAGCCTACTTCGATGTTATCCGCAGTGCATACTCCGATTTACAGGGTTTTGATGTGTATCTTTGATAGATCGGAGTTACTCTGCATACACATATATCTCCCCTTGTTGCTAGTAGGATAAGGGATGGGAGCACGAGTCCATAGACCCCTTTCGAGGTAAGCCATCGCGATGGTGATTCGGTGATAACCGCAGCGGGTATATAGGAACATGTCACCGCGTGACAAGTTACTACGAGTTACGTCGGACACCATGCGACTTGATAGATTTGGAGATGGTGACCAAAGCGTGATTATGGGGATGGATTGGCTACAAAGCTAACACTACGCCAATGATAAATGAAGCTGAGAGAAGAGTAATGCAGTTCCGGTTCTGCTGAGGGCCAGGTTGTTGAAGTGGGAGAACGCGGTATCGGCGAGAAGCCAGGTTTATTTCTATAAACTTTGAAGGCTGAGAATGATGCAGAAGGGTATATCTCTGACCATCTCGTTCGGGTGTTTTAATCTCTTTGAAGGCTAGCGGTGACGAATTTTGCAATTGGTTGATTGATCGTCAGCCCAGAATTCCCAGGCGTGTTTCGGGCCGACCTCAAGTTATCCACCGAGAGAGATCGAGTTTTATGTATTGACATATTGCAGAATCTTTCGGCTTTATTTCCATTCACTTATCTGAATACTTTGCCAGAAGTTGAGAAAATTATGAAAAGAGACCAGGCCCGAGATTTGCTTGGGAGAAAAGCTCATTAGAAGTTGGTGTTTCCCACGAAGCGCCGTATTGTTCGTGAAGAAGAAGGGCGGGGCCAGCTGCGCGTAATGTGTGTTGATTCTGACGTTGAAACAGGAAGTGACCATTAAAACAGAATGCCCCTTCCCGGGATTGATGATTGGTTGTTCCGACCCGGTTGCGAAGCGAGATGTTTCTCAAAGATTGATCTGCGTTCGGGCTATCATCGAGTTAGATTAATGAGAGAGGTGGATGTCCATAGAATTGCATTCGGACGGCCCCAAATCACGAACATTATGGAGTTGAAGTCATGTCTTTTAGGTTGACTTGATTTTCGATGATGCAGCTGGATTTGATCGGCAAGGTATTTCAAACCATTTTGAACACGTTGTGATTAAGTGTTCATTGATGATATCTTGGTTTATTCATTTCAGGAAGCGCGAGCTTGTCTGAGGCAGAAATTTAGCAGAGTATCTTGTGATTCTCGAATCAGCGATTATACGCCTTGAGAGATTTTCCAAATGTGAAGTTTGAATTGACTTGGTGGCGTTTCTTAGCATATCAGAAGTGATGGCATTCCAGTGAATCCCGGCGAGATCAGCCGATCAGGACTTAGCCTAGAACTCTACTACTCAAGCAGAGGGATTCGCGATTTTACGCACTTGAGATCAATGTATTATGTGGTTGGCGTGGAAGATTTATATCTATCTGCGCACCGTGTGGAGTAGGTGACTGGAAAGCGGCCAAGTTCGATGGGGCCCGATGCTTGTGGCGGGGTTTCGATTCTTTGAAAGAAGAGGTGTGTGGCTTGCGTTCTTACTCTTGGAGAGTCCGGATGGTTATGCCGTTTGTATATGTGATCTGTCGAGCGCCGGGTTGAATCATGTGTGTTGATCACGGCGGCCGGCGGGAGTTATAAGCGTATCATCCGACGGTGAGAAACAGCTGGAGAAACTCACCAACGTGATTTGGAGTTAGGCGGTAAGTGATCCCGGCTTTGAAGATCTGGAGGCACTATTTGTATGGGGTTGGCGTGGATATTTACTCCCCCGATTGACAGAGACCTCAGGTATATCTTGACGAGAGGAGTGAACTTACGGCTGACGTGGTGAATTAAATGCTTAGAATTACGATGTTGATATCTGTACTACCACGAGAAGGCGATGTTGTGGCGGATGCTCTGCCAGTGCGTAGGTCGATGGGAGCCTATCGGATGTCGCTTGGCTAGAGAGGGAGTAGATGTTGTGATTTGCATCGATTCATGAAACCTTGAGTGTCCGTTGATTGATTACGATAGCGATGGGGTTAGAAGTTCGTGAGTGTAAAATCTTCAGCCGTCGAGAGAGTGAAGAAAGCGACCTTGATTCGAGAGATCGGCTTTGATTCGATATCGTGATCGTAAACTCTTGTGGGCAAAGTCTTTGGTCACTTTTCAGTGCTTTTTGATGGGTGCTAAGAGTTGAAAATGGTAGTGTGTGTTCCAGATGTTTGGGACTTGGCGGCGTGAGGTTCTTGAGGGAAGCCTGCCCGTGTAGCAGCGTTACTCTATCCGATCCGGAATTAAACCAGATGTACCACGACCGCCGTCTCTCGTGTATTAGGTGGGGATGGCAGAGGCGTTCTGCGAGTTAAATGGCGCTCGGTGCGTGTTATCGGCGAGTGAAGAGTAGAGCACGAGAGTACCGGTGGTTTATTCTGAGAACGATTGAGATCCCGACACGGAAGTGGGAGGTAATCAGCGTGGACTTGTCACGGGATTACCTGCGCCTTCGGAGAGCGGCGTTATATGGGTTATAAATCAGCGGTACGTGAAAATCCAGCCCACTTTCTTCCCCGTCGAGGCGACTTTTTGGTGAGATTATGCCGGACTTTACACTCAGTGAAAGTCGTCAATTGCGTAGATCCTGCTACTTGATCATATCTGGCGAGGGGAGCCAGTTTACGGCTAAGCCAGAGAGTCACTTCCGAGGAAGTTTAGGGGCCTTGAGGTGAGCTTCAGTCTTGCATTTCATCCCGCAGACGATGGACAGAAGCGAGCGCGCGGCTATCCAGACTGTTGAGATATCAGCGCGCTTTGTGTTATCAACTTCGATGGTAGTTGGGAGGATCGTTTACTCTGAATTGAGTTCGCGTATAATATGGCTTCTGCTCGATGTGTGGATAAGCGCGCTTATGAGGCGCCTTGTATGGGAGAAGTCGCGAGATCGCTTCTCTGGTTGGTTCGATGTGGCGGAGTGGAAGCTAAATGAGACCGAATTTGGTCGCAGTGAAGCGATGGATAAAGGTGAAGCTTATCCCAAGGCGGTATTAATGACCAGTCGGCAATTCGTATCACGAGATCATAAATCGTCGGCGTGATTGAGTTCGCGATTCGATAATTGAGTTTTCCTGAAGTGTCACCACGTGAAGTGTGATAGAGATCGGGAAGAAGAAACTAAATACAGAGTACTGATTGGTTGGCGTTGAGATCGTCGCGAGTAAGTAGAGCAAGGTTACTATGGAAGTTGAATCTGCCGTCTCGTCTGGAAAGCTGGTCATCCGTGTCCATTTTCAACGTATCTATGTTGAGAGATGTATCGGGGATCGCCCAGTCTAATTTTAGGTGTGATGTCGAGTGGCCGAAGTTGCTCGTATGAGGGTACCATAGCGATAGTCGATGCGTCCAGAGTTGGCGTGCTGCGGGCGGAAGAGATGTAACCCGTCAAAGTCTTGTAGGCGGAAACGAGCTCGAGGAGAAGTGGCGTGAGGCAGGGAGGGCGGCCAGAAATGATATCCACTGCGCTATTCCCGCACCTCCGGGTAATTCACTTTCCTGCTTGTAAATTTCGTTGCTCGTTTTACGCCCTAGGAGTGTTGTTGCAGTGGTAGTGTGTGGCGTTTGCAGCTTGTCTAAGATTATGAAGAATCTTATGAATTAAGCTATTGTCTTGGGAAGGAGCGTTGGGACCGAATGTTTCTAAGGGAGAATCGCTTATACTGCGTCATTTTTCGGTATGTCACGTGAGGAATGCGTACAAAAGAATCTGTATTGTAAAGTTTAGTGAAAGCGTTTTTTTAGGCCATGACTTCATAAGCAAGCGAATAGTTTTTTAAAATGAAACGTTTCCCACGAACTTTACATTAGGGAATTAAATCCGGTATGCCAATTTACTAATTTTGCGGATTTTTAGAGGCGAAGATGTTATTTTGGACCAGCGGAGGCGACCTGTCACGCCCTCCCGATTGATGGACTTGAAATCGTCCGTTTGGGCCCGATGCAGGCCTAGGAGGAACCACGTTTTTGTGCGCATTGCACAAGTTGAGGAAGTTAGTAGGATATTTGTGTATAGTTAATCCTGCGCTAACTTGCTGCTTGCAACACTTGTCTAAATCTTGGCCATTGGTTGGCCACTTCAACGACCTATAAATACCAGCCCAAGATGAAGAGTTAACCCTTCGTCACAAAGTGCACCTCGAGTGCTTGAAAATCCTCAAACATATAAGCCATTAGCCATTTCGTCGAGCCATGCTGTCCCGACCTGCATAACAGTGGCGTAGGCGAATACACACCTACTAACCTAATGCGAATCTACCCCCTCCCTTGGTAGAAAGAAGTTACCTTCTTGTATCGTTATAATGCCCAAAATTGACTAGCTTGAAACAACCTTGAGTACTTATTAGAAGTTGTGAAGAACTAAGGTTAACTGGAGGCATACAACTTAGGATGCAAACGCTTGCTCGGTATGACTTTTCTAGGATATTATTGGAGCTTCTGGGGGTAATAATCCTAACCCTCTTTTGTATTAGAGAATACATCTTGTAGAAGTATAAGAATAAGTATTAATCAACAGAGAAGGGTTTAAAGAAGAATAATCCAAAGCTGTGCTTACATAGAGTATTTCTGATGAACTTATATAGCTGCATGGGTAGGGAAGTGCTTGTGACTTCTGAAGTAGAATTATGAACCCCCTTGCATTTAGAATGGCATGGAAGTAGTCTGCGAGTAGATCTTCAGTGACTATTATAGGGTGAAGCTCTCTGCATGCGACATATTCGAAACTTGGCGGTGGTTTTATTTTGAGAAAGGTTGGCAGTCTTATAGCATGATATTTTTACAATATATATGAAATGCGGTGGCGTACATTGTGTTAACTAAAAGAATATAACCCCTAAACGGCAATGTCTTTGACTTAAGCTGCACGAATAATAACTTACAGCGATACCTGCGAAGCAAGCTGAATAACGCTCTGACGATACCTACATGGCGGCTTAAGCCGCACGAATAATAAAATCACGAAAGCATTTTTAAAGAATCTGCAGATCTTTCGGAAGAAGACTAATTGGTTTTAAACTGGAAGCAGAGTTATACTAACCTTATGGGAGGTTAAATATAACACTTAAGATTGATAAAGAGCAAGACGATTTGCCTATGTGTTTTATAACGGACTTATATTGGATTGTAGAAAAGTGTCAAGATAGTTTGATAAGTAGGCGTGATATGATCTTATGTGTGTTAGTGTCTTGAAATCTTTGTGTAAAGGGGTCATTCTTCTTTGTGCTTACGTTGCTAGCAGGTAAGTCCGTTATCTTTGTTATTGTATCACCTACCCCCTTGGTATTATCACAGGGCTTGCCCGCGATCTTGAGTCTATCGGCTATGCGAGGTCTGTGAGACTATGCGGGCAGCGGTATGCTCGAGTTGATCATTCGGGTGTTTAGCACGATGCGGGGATTCCTATGCGGTCTGTTGAGACTATCACGGTCTTTTGAGGCTATGCGGGCTGCGGGAGCCTAGGCGGATCTGCGGGGTTAGCTGCCCCGATCACGAGGATACCTCATGCGGTGCATGTGTGACTATGCGAGCTGCGAAAGTCGAGGACTAGGCACGCGCGAGAATGATACTATGGGCGATTGGCCTTGCTTGATCATTAGCGGCCTAGAATAGACATTCTGATTTTCTATTCTGTTGTTGTTTGTGATGTGGCACTATGTGCAATTGAGGATTGTATTTGTGAAAAGGTTTTAAATACTTTGATTTCATTTGATTCTTTATAGTTTCACATACTTGGTACTGTTATGCGACCTCCTTGCCCGAAGCTGCGTTAAATCTGCGGTAAAAGGCAGCGAGTGCTAGATCCGCATCCTTAGGATCTTTTGCGTTGGTGTCGGGAGCTCCGTCTTCTCGGAGGCTCTGCTTTTGGGTATGATCTCACTGTATTGTAGATAGTTTTGTCACGATCGAGGGTATGGCGGGATTACTGTCATGCGTAGTTGTCTCTCTTCGCTTAGAAGATTACGTAAATGCTATTATGCAGTTGGGATATGCTTTACTGCAAAACTTGATTATTATATATATGCGAAAGCGACGTTTTCTTACATAAAAACATGTCTTATTTTATAAACATTTCTGTCTTGTGGTTTATATTTCAGCTTTGATTACTCGATGTATAGCTACTTGGGTGCCGGTAAGGCACGATCCGCAGGCCGGAATGGTGCGTATTATCGCATCGAGCGCGGCAGTGGTGATGCCTTACCGGGCACTGGTAATCTGACATCAGTGTCAATGATCAGCTATAAACATGAACAGCATGAAGTATAAAACAATAATCATGAAACTTGCCTTTGGCATATATAAACTAATCTTTTAAAGAAACGATTTAATCACTTTTTCAAACCACGCGCAGCGATTTTCTACAGACCTCACAAGATTTGCAGCAACTATGGCGGGGCGAGGCCACTTACCTGAATGTAAATACCTGCAACGGCGAGGGTATACAGCGTGACCCGGGAGAAGCGGGCTTTCCCAAATCTTGGCTGTGACCACTAAGGCGAGGATCATCGTGGTGTACCTTTTCTG